>CM064516.1:22448101-22597598 GCA_032716605.1 Paralithodes platypus | reverse complement strand
ACTAAAAAAAAAAAAAAAAAAAAAATGTGACTATACCATGTTCCAAATAGGTAGGCCAGAAATTGTGAACCCTGACCTCTGTAACTCATAAAGGGCTAGAGCAAACGGGTTGTAAATATCCACACCTGTTACCTGGCTGACCCTTCCCAAATGGTAGACATATTTGCTCAACTTCTCTAGTTGTTTGTGTATTGTAGATGTTTATGTTCAAGAGTTTTGGGCCTACTTATTCGTAACAGAGTACAGTAACGCGGCCAAGGACATAGAAAGGCCCCAATAAAGGTAGAAAGTGAAGAGTGCCAATAAGAATAATAAAGCTAAGCAAGGTTAATTAAAACAAGACAAGATAAATAAAACAAAATAAAACCAAAATAATAAAAAACACTAAAATAAACAAAACTCAAGTGACTAGGTGCCGGCAAATGAAAAGAGACCAATGGGACCCACAGAACACAGTGGTCGAGGATACCTGCCTGGTGTGGAGAGGTTGTGCGAAAAACAGGGAGGGAAAGAGAGAGAGAGAGAGAGAGAGAGAGAGAGAGAGAGAGAGAGAGAGAGAGACAGAGAGAGAGAGAGAGGAGAGAGGATAGAGAGAGAGAGAGAGGGGGAGAGAGAGGGAGAGAGAGAGAGTGAGAGAGAGAGAGAGAGTACAGAATAGAGCTACATAGATACACAGACCACACAGACCAAGAGGTCCTTACTAGGCAGTCTGGCCTGACAAACGATAATCTGTGATATGCATATATATATATACATATATATAATTATATATATATATTATATATATATCTTATATAGATATAGTTACACCGGTATACACAGATACACACATACACACACAGTACACATACCTACACACATATATATACTGTATATGATACATTCTGTACAGTGCACACCCATACACATACATACATTTTTTTTTTTTTTTTTTTTTTTTTTTCCATATCACCCCAGCCTCCTCCTAGATAGAGTTCAAGCCTTCCCTTGAAAGCGTTTATTGTGTCGCTCTCCACCACTCTCGCTGGTAGTTTATTACACTCAGTCACCACACTGTAGGTGAAGAATATCTTTGTGACATCTAAATTTGTCTTTGTGGTTTTTAATTTCATTCCATTTTTTCGCGAGTTTGATTAGTATTGTTTATGGTGAATAGTGCATTTACATCGACTTTGTCGAAACCTTGTAGTATCTGAAAGCACGCAACGCTGACCCCGAGCAACCTCCTCTTTTTTAATGAGAACAGGTTCAATCTTTTAAGTCTTTCTTCATATTGTTTATTTCTTAATGAGGGTATCATCTTCGTCGCTCTTACGCTGTACTGACTCGAGTCTTACAATGTCCCTTGATCAGATAATGTGACCAGAACTGGCCACCGATATGCCAGGGGGGGCCGCACCATACTTGGGGGGTTTGAACAGTGACACTGGCGTGTACGTTCTCATTTTTATAGTGTGTGGTAACTTGATCGGTGTTTAATAAAGCCCAATGCTATGTAATTGCCTTATTTACATCTCCTATACATTGGTCCGAAGTTTTTAGGTTTTGCAGATGTTAGCACCCCTAGGTCTTTTACTACCGTTGCGGTTTTTATTTGTTTTTTGCCATTCATGTTCGTATTTGTATTTCATATTTCTGCTACCAACCTGCAGTCACCTGACATTTATCGCAATTGAAGGCCAGCGGCCATTTTTTCGACCACTCTGAATATTTTGTTTAAATCAGATTGCAACGCATTTCCTATCATCTTCGTTCAGGAACTGTGTTTCCTAGTTTTGGATCGTCGGGCGAATTTGGAAACGGTGTTGGTTTAACCCCTACAAATCAATAAGCGTTAATGTAAATGAGAAACAGGACCGGTCCAAGGACTGAACCACTGTGGAACTCCACTAGTGACAGGCTCCCACTCCGATTCCACTCCATTTATCACCACTCTCTGTCTTTCTGTCCTGTAAGTCGCAATTTTTTATCCAAGCATTAATTTCACCTTTGATACCTATCCCTCTCCAGTTTTAAGCCAATAGTTTTCGGTGAGGCACCTTGTCGAAAGCTTTTTGAAAAAGTCCAAGAAGATTATATCTAGTGATTTCGTCATGTCGTTATATGTGAACTAGTTTGTTATATAAATTCAATCAAATTTGTGAGTCATGACTTATTGATGATCTAAAAGCCGTGTTTGACTATTTTTTGATTAGGTTGTTTGATTCGAGTTAATCTCCTATCTTATCTCTAAGGATTTTTTCCATGATTTTTCCTACAATTGAAGTTAAACTAATTGGTCTGTAATTACTACTCGCTTTGGCCTTGCTACCCTTCTGTTTATATCGGCGTAATGTTCGGCATCTTTCCAATCACTCGGTACAATCCCCTGTAGTAATGAATACTTAAATAGTTATGTCAGGGGTTTGCCTATTTCGTCCTTAACATTCTTAATTATTTTCAGGTGGAGCATGTCGGTTTCCGTGGTCTTATTTTACATTTAACTGACTCAATTTGCTTTGTACTTTTCGCTAACGTGATGGTGAAATCTCCTATCACATGAGTTGAGGTGTTATTTTTTAAGGGTATAATCGATAATTTCTTCCTGTGGAAACTGAGAGCCAAAATATTTGTTTGAGCCCGATTTGCCGTTGTTTGTGTCCCCGTTTTATGCCTGGCCATCTTCTATTAGCGGTCCGCTTCCGCTTCTGATTCTGTTTATTTTTATTTACCGTAACTGTTGAATTTTTGGGGCTTGTGGGCACTTTCTCTGGCAATAGTCATTTCGTAATTTTGTTTGTTCGCCCTAATTAGTTGTTCACTTCCCTTCTCACTATTTTTGTACAAGTTTTTAATTAACTTCAGTGTTTGTGAATTTTTTACAAGTTTGTGGAGTTGATATTCCTTAGAGAGAGAGAGAGAGATGATAGAGAGAGAGAGAGAGAGAGAGAGCGAGAGAGAGAGAGACAAATTTACAAGGAGTTACATGGATAGTTAGTATTTCATAGACCTTGCTGTCCATACCGTGGAGATACTCGAAAGTGGAAGAAGAGAGACTGTTTTAGTGCACTACACTCTTAACAGAGTGTGCAAAATACTATTATACTCGTTTCTTTGTCAACTGCTCTACTGATAACTGCGTACAACTTCGGAGGGAAGTTTTGTTCCAGGTATAACAGATCTGAAGTATGTAAACAAGTGTCCCACAAATACTCGTGCTTAACTTTCGATCTATTCCAGCCATGGTTGCGTGTTGTATTCATATTTACGCTAACCTTTTGCTGTAATCAACATTGTCAAACCCATTAAGTATTTTAAAAATTATCAATGAAGCCTACCTCGTAGTCTGCGTGTTTCTAACGGGAAGAGAGTCAAGAGCTCTCAACCGGTCCTCGTAGCTCATTCTTCTAAGCGATGAAAATAAGCTTTGGAGAAAGAGAGAGAGAGGAAGAGCTCGTGTTCGTATGAATCTACACATAAACGAGTGAAATTATACAATTACAGGCTCTATACAATACAGGCTATACCAATTACAGGCTATACAAATTACAATTCTGTAAAATTTAAAAGGTCGGTAAGAGAGAGACTACGTAGTGAACATATGATGTCTGTATTAGAGATGGAGCCGAATATTCGTTTCGTAATTTGTATGTGCGACTATTCGCTATGTTTTCAATCTTCGTATTCCGTATTCGCATTTCCATTTCATAGCTATTTTGCAAACATGCGAATAATTTTCACGAAACCAATAGACAGATATAGCAAAATGTAAAATATTACATTTTAAGCGTGCGTTCGTCTTGTACGATGTCGGAGGGAAAGGCATTCTTCTTTATTAAACCCTCTAAAGTACAATAGTATGTGAATGTTTTTTAAACTTAAAATTGAACTGAAATTGTGTGCATCGACTTCCAGAACCATCTGATGATCGCTAAACTTTGAAATAATTTGTAATAGTTTCCGAAATCTGACCTTGGTTCATTATAATGGAATAAATAGTCTTGGTACAATATTGCCATGTACCGGCTACCGCTAGATCCACCGAATCACTTCCACCACTTCCATCTAGCGACATCAAGATGTAATGAATTCTAGCGATATTCAAGTTATGTTCCCTATCTTAAGGAATTGTAGAGATCTCTTTCGATTGTTAAAGATTATTCTAGAATTTCAACATATTGTTTTTTTTAGTGCCATACAAGTTGTGAGTGTCTGGTGACTATCTAGCGATTTGTCAATGCTATTCTAGCATACATTTGTGCTTTAGTTTATCTATGAAATTGTTTTAAATATATTTGCCCTATTTCTCCAGAAGACTTCCTACATGATATAGGGTATTGTTCCTAGTGATAATTAAATATAATACAGGGCTATTTTAATTTGGCTGATGATTTATGAAACAGTAATATGCTGGACGATGAGAATACTGTTATGGTAAACATGTCCTCGGATATCACTGCTCAGTGTTTGGCATTGTTTCTGCCAAAAGCCCAATGGTTAATCAGTGGTGGTAACGAAAACACGCACGCTGTTACACCATTCACATCGTCATATGGCTTCCCGGTAATTAATTTTTTTCATAGTAATTTAGATTCAACGTTTGTTGGTGATATAAAAAGAATTACCAGTTCTTGAAGGATGACAATTTCATCCTACAAGAAAGATTTTGAAATATGTCTCTATTCGCTCATCCGTATTCGCGAATTTTAAACCAACAAATAGTTCGTATTAGTATGTCGTATTCGCAAATAGTGACAAATGATATTCGTTCCATCTCTAGTCTGTATGTACGAACATTGCTCAGTATACACTAAATAATGCACCACAGAAAAGGTAAATAGTTAAGTTGGACAAGCCATCAAGAATTCGGTGTGACTGTGTGTTGAAAGTTGTGGGAACGGCTTGGACACAAGTTGTTTTATAACTTTTTAGGATGATTAAAGTTCGTGTGTGTAGGTGTGGATGTGTGTAATCACTTCACTCACTTGCTTGTTCGTCAAGGGGAATCCACGCAATGCGAGCTAAGCTCATTATTAACGCGCCTCCTTAACTGGGAATGTATTGTGTGAAATGCATGTTAAGTGTTTATGTATCGTTGGAATGGCTGTGGATGTGTGTGTAGTCTGTATTTTAGCCAAATTAGCGACATCTGGCAACGAAGGCTTAGGGTTAATCTGTACGGTACCCTTCTCACTACGGTACCAGTCTCACCCGAAGGCTTAGGTTGACCAGTAGCTTAGGTTGACCAGTACGATACCCATCTCACCTTGTAACCGATCACCATCCCCAGATGGGACGTCACAACTTTGTCCACTTATACAGGTTCCTATTTATACTGCTAGGTGAACAGAGGCTACACCGTTAGGAGACTTGCCAAAATGTCTCTTCCCCGCCCGGGTCTCGAACCCGGGACCTTCTGGTTGTGAGCCAGACGCGCTATCAGTTACGCCACGGGGAGGTGTAGGTGCTCTAGGGTGTGTGTGTAGAAGTGTGTGTGTGGTGTGTGTGTGTGTGTGTGTGGTGTGTGGTGTGTGTGTGTGGGTGGGTGGGTGTGGGGGGTGGGTGTTAAGTGTGTGTGTGTGTGTGTGGTGTGTGTGTTTGTGTGTGTGTGTGTGTGTGTAGTGTGTGTGTGTGTGTGGATGTGTATAGGTGCTCTAGGGTGTGTGTGTGTGTGTGTGTTTTGTTTTGTGTGTCTGTGTGTGAGGTTTGAATTAAATATACAGGCATTCTCAAGCCTGTGGATTCGACCTAGCTATCTACAGTCAGACGCTTTGATTACCGAGGGGGTCGACATGAATTAATTGTTTCCATATCCCGAGGCAATTTATTATATTCTTTAGCTTCTTTTCATGGAAGAGTTGTTAACCCCTTCTGTACCGGATACGTTTTTAACACTATTCTGGCTACTATTAAACGATTGTATTCAGTTTCAAAAGGGCCTCCACTAATTAACAGCCTTTGAACTAGCTCACTCAACCCTTTTCACTACCACAGATCCTTCTTAAACTGCACGAAATCGTCTAAATATGGCTGAAATATAATTTAAAAAGGCGTCGCCGGTACAGAAGGGGTAACCCATAACTGGCCATTGTTATATAATAGTGTGTGGGGTGCTTGTGGAGTGTTGTCATACTGTTGGCATATCTGTGCATATGGAGTGTTGTCATACTGTTGCATGGCTGTGGATGTGAACATAGTCTGTAACCAGTGTAACTACAGTAGCTCACCGTAGGCCAGGCCCAGTAAGTCCATAAATCTACACACCAGCAGGTGGCGAACCGGGACCTCACACACAAGACGAATGCAATACCCATGAGCCACGCCAAGCTAAAGGGGAAGTATTTTTAATATATTTTGTTTGTGAATCTCTGCTCCTTAATTTTTTCTCAGTTAGTAATACAATTTTAAGAAGTTTTCCCCATTAATTTGGCGATTTAATGACCTTTCGCCCTATCTACTGTAGGTGTTATTTTTTTCCTAGCGAGCGATAGCGAGCCTGTAATTTAGGAGGACATTAAATCTCTACATGAAAATTAAAAAGTTCATCAAGAAAGGGGGGGTCTTCGGGGTATTTTTTAAAGCTTGCATTAGGTCTAGGGAACACACGAAAACAAATGTGTGTACAGGTAATATTTAAAAAACAAATAAGTAATATACCCTCCCCTTAAAGGGAGGTTTCTAGTTTGTTTCCTACTCCTCCAGCAATCTTAAAATTTCACCCCCTTAACCCCCTTTCAAGATAAATTTGTACATTTTTCGGTAGAAAAATGTCCCGGCTGAAGGCCGATTACTCTTAAATTACAGGCTCGCTATCGCTCGCCTGGATAAAATTGACACCTAAATGGCACGAAAGGTCTTAAAATTGACAGAATGGGGCGGAAATTCTTAAAAATCACCAAACTAATGGGGCAAACGTCTTATAAAATCTCAAAAGCAATGGGGCTAAACATGAGGGAGAAAGGAGTCAAGAAAAAAATCCCTCAAGTGGAGATCTCCCCTTAATGCCAGTGCCTTGCACTGAAAAGTCTACCCGTCATCACCATTCTTCCTATAGATGGCGCGCAATGAAACTTCCTATAGATGGCGCGTAATGATACTTCCTATAGATGGCGCGTAATGATACTTCCTATAGATGGCGTGTAATGACATATTCGGTGATGGCCTGTCTGCATGCACACTACATTCATACCATGCAAAACCACAAACGAAAACTGGTGTTGCTGACTGGTTACATATTGAGTTTCAGATACACCCATATATTACAGTCTGTTTATAAGGGCAATCGTAGTTCTATATGGATGCCTTTGTGTTTATGATGACATATTTGAAACTATGTACAGTCAAAATCAATAGTTCGATGAAAACCTATCTTATGTTTAGTGTAATTCTAAGTTATTAATACTTTTCCCTAACACCCCTCACGTGTTTCTAATAACCCGTGAGTTAAAGTCCATTAAGGGGAGATTTCCACTTGAGAGGGACTTTTTTCTTGACCCCTTTCTCCCTCATGTTTATCCCCATTGCTTTTGAGATTTTAAGACGTGTGCCCCATTAGCTTTGTGATTTTAAGAATTTCCGCCCTATTCTGTCAATTTTAAGACCTTTCGTGCCATTTAGGTGTCGATTTTATCCTGGCAAGCGATAGCGAGCCTGTAATTTAAGAGTAACGGCCTTCGGCCGGGAAATTTGTCTACCAAAAAAATCACAAATTTATCTTGAAAGGGAGTCAAGGGGGTGACATTTTAAGATTGCTGGAGGAGTAGGAAACAAACTAAAAACCTCCCCTTAATATTAGGTAGGCCAGAAATCGTGACCTCTAACGTGTATAACTCCTAAATGACTAGAGTAATCGAGCTAATATGTCTACCATTTAAGAAGGGTCAGCCAGGAAATAGGTGTGGAAATGTGCAGCCCATTTGCTCTAGCCCTTTTTGAGTTACAGAGGTTAAGGGTCACGAATCCTAGCCTATCTATAATGAATGGACTATAGTGAATGGGCTATAATGAATGGGCTATAATGAATGGACTATAATGAATGGACTATAATGAATGGACTATAATGAATGGACTATAGTGAATGGGCTATAATGAATGGACTATAATGAATGGACTATAATGACTGGACTATAATGAATGGACTATAATGAATGGGCTATAATGAATGGACTATAATGACTGGACTATAATGAATGGACTATAATGAATGGGCTATAATGAATGGACTATAATGACTGGACTATAATGAATGGACTATAATAAATGGGCTATAATGAATGGACTATAATGAATGGACTATAATGAATGGACTATAATGAATGGACTATAATGACTGGACTATAATGAATGGGCTATAATGAATGGACTATAATGACTGGACTATAATGAATGGACTATAATGAATGGGCTATAATGAATGGACTATAATGACTGGACTATAATGAATGGACTATAATGAATGGACTATAGTGAATGGGCTATAATGACTGGACTATAATGAATGGACTATAATGAATGGACTATAGTGAATGGGCTATAATGAATGGACTATAATGAATGGACTATAATGAATGGACTATAATGACTGGACTATAATGAATGGACTATAATGAATGGACTATAATGAATGGGCTATAATGAATGGACTATAATGAATGGACTATAATGAATGGACTATAATGAATGGGCTATAATGACTTATATAATGAATGGACTATAATGAATGGGGCTATAATGAATGGACTATAATGAATGGACTATAATGATGGACTATAATGCACTATAATGAATGGACTATAATGAATGGGCTATAATGACTGGACTATAATGAATGGACTATAATGAATGGGCTATAATGAATGGACTATAATGACTGGACTATAATGAATGGACTATAATGAATGGACAATAGTGAATGGGCTATAATGACTGGACTATAATGAATGGACTATAATGAATGGGCTATAATGACTGGACTATAATGAATGGACTATAATGAATGGGCTATAATGAATGGACTATAATGACTGGACTATAATGAATGGACTATAATGAATGGACTATAGTGAATGGGCTATAATGACTGGACTATAATGAATGGACTATAGTGAATGGGCTATAATGAATGGACTATAATGAATGGACTATAATGAATGGGCTATAATGACTGGACTATAATTAATGGACTATAATGAACGGGCTATAATGAATGGACTATAATGACTGGACTATAATTCAATGGACTATAATGAATGGGCTATAATGAATGGACTATAATGACTGGACTATAATGAATGGACTATAATGAATGGGCTATAATGAATGGACTATAATGACTGGACTATAATGAATGGACTATAATGAATGGACTATAATGAATGGGCTATAATGAATGGACTATAATGACTGGACTATAATGAATGGACTATAATGAATGGGCTGTAATGAATAGACTATAATGAATGGGCTATAATGACTGGACTATAATGAATGGACTATAATGAATGGGCTATAATGAATGGACTATAATGACTGGACTATAATGAATAGACTATAATGAATGGGCTATATTGACTGGACTATAATGAATGGACTATAGTGAATGGGCTATAATGAATGGACTATAATGAATGGACTATAATGAATGGGCTATAATGACTGGACTATAATGAATGGACTATAATGAATGGACTATAATGAATGGGCTATAATGACTGGACTATAATGAATGGGCTATAGTGAATGGACTATAATGACTGGACTATAATGAATGGACTATAATGAATGGACTATAATGAATGGACTATAGTGAATGGGCTATAATGAATGGACTATAATGAATGGACTATAATGACTGGACTATAATGAATGGACTATAATGACTGGACTATAATGAATGGACTATAATGAATGGACTATAATGAATGGACTACAATGACTGGACTATAATGACTGGACTATAATGACTGGGCTATAATGACTGGACTATTAATGAATGGACTATAATGAATGGACTATAATGGATGGACTATAATGACTGGCCTGTGATGAATGGATTATAATGAATGGACTATAATGAGTGGAGTATAATGAATGGACTATAGTGAATGGACTATAGTGAATGGACTTATAATGAATACTATAATGAATGGACTATAATGAATGGACTATAATGAATGGACTATAATGAATGGACTATAATGAATGGACTATAATGAATGGACTATAATGAATGGACTATAATGAATGGACTATAATGAATGGACTATAATGAATGGACTATAATGAATGGACTATAATGAATGGACTATAGTGAAAGGACTATAATGAATGGACTATAGTGAAAGGACTATAATGAATGGACTATAATGAATGGACTATAGTGAAAGGACTATAATGAATGGACTATAGTGAAAGGACTATAATGAATGGACTATAGTGAAAGGACTATAATGAATGGACTATAGTGAAAGGACTATAATGAATGGACTATAGTGAAAGGACTATAGTGAAAGGACTATAATGAATGGACTATAGTGAAAGGACTATAATGAATGGACTATAATGAATGGACTATAGTGAAAGGACTATAATGAATGGACTATAATGAATGGACTATAGTGAATGGACTATAATGAATGGACTATAATGAATGGACTATAATGAATGGACTATAGTGAATGGACTATAATGAATGGACTATAATGAATGGACTATAATGAATGGACTATAATGAATGGACTATAATGAATGGACTATAAGAAGGGACTATAATGAATGGACTACATGAATGGACTAGAATGAATGGACTATATGAATGGACTATAATGAATGGACTATAATGAAGGACTATAATAATGGACTATAATGAATGGACTATAAATGAATGGACTATAATGAATGGACTATAATGAATGGACTATAGTGAATGGACTATAATGAATGGACTATAATGAATGGACTATAATGAATGGACTATAATGAATGGACTATAATGAATGGACTATAATGAATGGACTATAATGAATGGACTATAGTGAATGGACTATAATGAATGGACTATAATGAATGGACTATAATGAAGGACTATAATGAATGACTATAATGAATGGACTATAATGAATGGACTATAATGAATGGACTATAATGAATGGACTATAATGAATGGACTATAGTGAATGGACTATAGTGAATGGACTATAGTGAATGGACTATAGTATACTCTTTGTTTCATGTAATATAAAGGTGGAGTTAATATCTTTTACTCTAGATTTCACACACAATTTTATCAAGTTTTTTTTTCCGACGAACTATATATTTTGACTGTAGAGCACAAATCTCCCCCAGATATACCAGGATTCGATCCCGAGTCAGTAGAGTAATAGAAGTTCAGTGTTATAACCTCTCAATCATACCTCTATATAAATGAGAGAGAGAGAGAGAGAGAGAGAGAGAGAGAGAGAGAGAGAGAGAGAGAGAGAGAGAGAGAGAGAGAGAGAGTGTTTGTGAGTATCAACGTTCCTGTGCGTGTTTATGTGTACGCATGGATTTATGTGTACGCATGGATTTATGTTTGTTCCCTACCTCATGAGCTATTGCAGGTTGGTGTGTGTGTCGGTTTGCTTGTGTGTGCATATGAATATATTGTATGTGTCTATGTGCGTGTGAGTACAGAGAGAGAGAGAGAGAGAGAGAGAGAGAGAGAGTCAGGTGTGGTTCGGACAGGTAAAGTTGGTGGTGGTGCAGGAGTTGTTAGTGTGTAAGTTGTGTGTGTGTGTGTGTGTGTGTGTGTGTGTGTGTGTGTGTGTGTGTGTGTGTGTGTGTGTGTGTCAGTACAAGAACAACAACAACAACAAGTGGTGGAGGAGGGGAAAAAGTATATAGAAAGTGGAACAGAAATGTTGATGTCTGAGGCGGATGGGGTGAGGGTGAGTGGGGTGAGGGTGAGTGGAACGAGGGTGAGTGGGGTAAGGGTGAGTGGGGCGAGGATGAGTGGGGCGAGGATGAGTGGGGCGAGGGTGAGTGGGGTGAGGGTGATTGGGGTGAGGGTGGATGGGATGAGGGTGAGTGGGTGAGGGTGAGTGGGGTGAGGGTGATTGGGGTGAGGGTGGATGGGATGAGGGTGAGTGGGGTGAGCGTGATTGCCGTGAGGGTGGATGGGATGAGGGTGAGTTGGGTGAGGGTGATTGGGGTGAGAGAGAGAGAGAGAGAGAGAGAGAGAGAGAGAGAGAGAGAGAGAGAGAGAGAGAGTGTGTTTGTGAGTATCAACGTTCCTGTGCGTGTTTATGTGTACGCATGGATTTATGTGTACGCATGGATTTATGTGTGTTCCCTACCTCATGAGCTATTGCAGGTTGGTGTGTGTGTCGGTTTGCTTGTGTGTGCATATGAATATATTGTATGTGTCTATGTGCGTGTGAGTACAGAGAGAGAGAGAGAGAGAGAGAGAGAGAGAGAGAGAGAGAGAGAGAGAGAGAGAGAGAGAGTCAGGTGTGGTTCGGACAGGTAAAGTTGGTGGTGGTGCAGGAGTTGTTAGTGTGTAAGTTGTGTGTGTGTGTGTGTGTGTGTGTGTGTGTGTGTGTGTGTGTGTGTGTGTGTGTGTGTGTGTGTCAGTACAAGAAGAACAACAACAACAAGTGGTGGAGGAGGGGAAAAAGTATATAGAAAGTGGAACAGAAATGTTGATGTCTGAGGCGGATGGGGTGAGGGTGAGTGGGGTGAGGGTGAGTGGAACGAGGGTGAGTGGAACGAGGGTGAGTGGGGTGAGGGTGAGTGGGGCGAGGATGAGTGGGGCGAGGATGAGTGGGGCGAGGGTGAGTGGGGTGAGGGTGATTGGGGTGAGGGTGGATGGGATGAGGGTGAGGTGAGGGTGGGGTGAGGGTGATTGGGGTGAGGGTGGATGGGATGAGGGTGAGTGGGGTGAGGGTGATTGGGGTGAGGGTGAATGGGATGAGGGTGAGTGGGGTGAGTACAAAGGAGTACAAAGGAAATCAAGCAACAACAGATCTAGTGACCCTTCTAGGTTGCTTGTCCTCCAAAACACTGAGGATCAAGTGTCCAAACAGTGGTTTAGAGTGGGTAAGGGAACATTGGAAAGGGAACTACTGCCCTGCCACTAACGTGGCAGGACTAGGAAGTTAGTAGGGGACATATGGGTTAGTAACTGAGTGGAGGATAAAGTTATTCATTTACAAACGCAGTCAGTCGCGGGTTTGATGCGAGATATTTGTCTAGGCGGAATTTAAATGAATCAACGGTGCTGCAGTCTATAACGTCTCGGGGAAGCCCATTCCACAAGTTGACAACTCGATTGAAGAAGAAATTCTTAGATTCGTGCGAGTTAAAAGATTTACCAATAATTTTGCAACCGTTTCCCCGCGTGTAATTAGATTGGTCGATAGTGAAGTACTTACTACAGTTCATATTGTCGATGCCTTTGATGATTTTGAACACTTGAATTAAGTCGCCTCTTAATCTGCGCTGGGTTAAAGGAAATAGATTTAATTCTCTAAGACGCTCTTCGTATGGTTTGTTCTTTAGGCTAGGTATCATTTTGGTAACTCTACGTTGAACTCGTTCTAGCTTGTTTATATCTTTTTGGTAATAAGGGCACCAGGATTGAACGCAGTATTCCAGAAGAGGGCGGACTAAGGAATTGTAAAGGGTTAGGATAACTTCTTTGGATTTATGCTCAAATGACCTGCCTATAAAGCCAATTATTTTGTTTTGCCTTCTTAACAACTTCTGAAACATTGTTGACTCGGTTTTAGGTTACTCGATATTGTTACTCCCAGATCAGTTTCTCTGTTTACATTCTTAAGCTGAGTGCCATTCATCGAATAGTTTTGCTTTCTCATTTAGGTATCCGACATGTAGTACTTTACATTTATCCGCATTGAAACTCATTTGCCAAATTTGGGCCCAACATGACAATTTATCTAGATTGTGTTGCATATCGTCAACTTGTTCTTTTGAGAGTACGCTATTTGCAATTTTTGTATCGTCAGCAAATTTTGAGATTGTGCAGGTGAGACCCTCATCTATGTCGTTGATGTAAATTAGAAAGAGAATTGGTCCTAGTACCGATCCCTGGGGTACCCCGCTACTTACATTGGTCCATTTAGATGCCTTACCGTTTATGACTACCCTTTGCTTTCTGTTGCTGAGCCAATTTTCTATCCATTTCAACACACCGTCTTGTATTCCATGCGCTTTTAGTTTTAGCAGTAAACGTTTGTGGGGAACTTTGTCAAAGGCCTTTTGAAAATCAAGGTATATAATATCTACAGCTTTACTCTCATCGTAGAGGTTGAGGATATCGTGGAAGAAGTCTAAGAGGTTTGTTAAACAGGAACGTTTTTTACGAAAGCCGTGTTGAGTATCTTTAAGTATGTTATTTTCCTCCAAGTGATTTACGAGTCTGTCTCGTATGACCGTTTCTAGCATTTTACATACAACTGAGGTTAAGCTAATTGGACGATAGTTACTGGGTAGGGATTTGCTGCCTTTTTTGAATATCGGTGTTACGTTGGCTAGCTTCCACTGATCAGCATAGTTCCAGACTGCAAGGATTTATTGAATAGTAATGTCAGTGGTTGGAGAGCTCATTCTTAGCTTCCTTTAGAACTCTAGGCGAGATTGTATCAGGTCCTGGCGTTTTATTTACCTTGAGTTTATCTAAACAATTCAATACTTCTCTCTCTGTAACGGTGATATTGCTTAGAACATCTGAATTATCAATCTGAATCGGCGATGGTGTAGGGATATCACTGAGGTCTTCTGTTGTAAAAACTGATGCAAAGAAGGTATTGAGGGCATTACTCATTTGTACTTCGTCTTTGGTGTATTCTCCTTTTTCATCGACTAACGGTCCAACAGTTGAAGTAACTACTTTTTTCTTTCTGATATAACTATAGAATTCTTTCGGGTTTGTTTTACTTTGATTCGCAATATGTAACTCTAAGGTCTTTTACTTTGCTTAATTAACTTTTTGGCTTTGCGTCGTAGCTCTACAAATTTCACCCGTTCTTCGTCATTTTGTGAGGATTTTAATCTATCATTAGCAAATTTTTTAGCAAGCAGGCAGTTTGAAATATCTTTATTCCACCATTTGGGCTTATTATTATGGCCTGGACGCCGTATTTTCGATGGTATGCAGTCTTGCACTGCTTTTAGGTAAGTGGTTTCGAATAACTTCCAAGATGTATTTATGTCGTTATTGTTAATTAAAAAGCTCCAGTCAGTTTCTTTAAACATAGCTCTAAGTTTATGGAAGTTTGCTTTCTTGAAATTAGGGACTTTTTCGATGCTACTATTTGGTTCGTTACTAGTAAACTTTAAAGTGAAAGTTATCGTACGATGGTCGCTGGTCGCTGTTACTGAATTCATCACCAACATTCAAATTCTCTATCAATTCTTCTTTTGTTGCAAGTACAATGTCAAGAACGTTATTACCACGGGTCGGCATTCGAACAAATTGATAAAGCGAACTCTCTTGCAAGTTCGTATACAAGTCATGTCCGGAGTGTGAAGTAAGAGTATCGCCCCACTTGGTCACAGGTAAATTAAAGTCGCCAAAAATTACGGTATGTTGTGAGTTACTTACATCTGCAATTTGTTCGTAAATTTCTCGGTCAGTTTGCACTGATTGAGCTGGAGGTCTGTATATTAACGCAAGTATTATTTTTGTACCTTTATTATTCTTTATTAGCACAAAAGATGTGTCGACGTTCACAATTTGAGGTTTTGACACGAGGGTCGGGTTAAGACTTTCTTTGATATAAAATAAAACGCCACCTCCATTTTTATTTATTCGGCTGTTCTCAAACATTACATAACCGGGAAGTGAATACTCTGCTAAAAAGTCTCTATCTTGTGTATTGAGCCAAGATTCTGTTATGCCAATCACATCATAATTTTCTGTAAACACTAGTTCCTCTAAATCTGAAAATTTATTGCGTATGCTACGAGCTGCTACGAGCGTTTGCATAGAAAACCTTTAAAGTTGCGGTTTTAGAACTCGCAGATCGTTCTTTCATCGAATTTTTGGTTCTTGTCGGATCTACATTTACATTCATGGCTGTCCTCGGTCCTCGGTCGTTATCCCTGACGGTTTTTGAATTTGGGTCGTGTTGGTGGAGCTTTATCCAAATTCGCGGTTCTTGACGGATTAGTATTTAATTCCTTTGTAGATTGCCGTCCTCGCTGTCTTCGGTCCTCCTTCCTGGTTGTCCTGTGCTGAGTCGATTTCTTCTCCGAAAATCCTTCACCGCATCGTTGAGAAGACGCCCAAAACGCGCTGCTCCCACCTGGTTCAGATGAACTCCATCATCCGAAAACAAATAGTCATCGTAGTAGAAATTGTCCCAGGTGTCGACGAATCCCACGTTCTCCTTCCTGCAGAGGTTTGCTAGACAACGATTTGTGCTGGTGGCTATGTTGTAAGGTGTGAGGTGAGGGTGAGTGGGGTGAGGGTGAGTGGGGTGAGGGTGAGTGGGGTGAGGGTGAGTGGGGTGAGGGTGATTGGGGTGAGGGTGAGTGGGGTGAGGGTGAGTGGGGTGAGGGTGATTGGGGTGAGGGTGGATGGGATGAGGGTGAGTGGGGTGAGGGTGAGCGGGGTGAGGGTGATTGGGGTGAGGGTGGATGGGATGAGGGTGAGTGGGGTGAGGGTGAGTGGGGTGAGGGTGATTTTGTATTTGTTTGTTATGATTATGTATTGTTTATTGTTTGTAATTAATAATTGTTATTTGTATTATTATTATTATTAAAATTATTATAATTATTAAAAAAAAAAGGGGTGAGGGTGAGTGGGGTGAGGGTGAGTGGGGTGAGGGTGAGTGGGGTGAGGGTGGATGGGATGAGGGTGAGTAGGGTGAGGGTGATTGGGGTGAGGGTGAGTGGGGTGAGGGTGAGTGGGGTGAGGGTGATTGGGGTGAGGGTGGATGGGATGAGGGTGAGTGGGGTGAGGGTGATTGGGGTGAGGGTGGATGGGATGAGGGTGAGTGGGGTGAGGGTGAGTGGGGTGAGGGTGAGTGGGGTGAGGGTGGATGGGATGAGGGTGGATGGGATGAGGGTGAGTGGGTGAGGGTGATTGGGGTGAGGGTGGATGGGATGAGGGTGAGTGGGGTGAGGGTGAGTGGGGTGAGGGTGATTGGGGTGAGGGTGGATGGGATGAGGGTGAGTGGGGTGAGGGTGATTGGGGTGAGGGTGGATGGGATGAGGGTGAGTGGGGTGAGGGTGAGTGGGGTGAGGGTGGATGGGATGAGGGTGAGTGGGTGAGGGTGAGTGGGGTGAGGGTGATTGGGGTGAGGGTGGATGGGATAAGGGTGAGTGGGGTGAGGGTGAGTGGGGTGAGGGTGGATGGGATGAGGGTGGATGGAGGAGGGAGAGGTGTGTTAGTCGGTAGGAAAAGCATGGGTGAAGGTGTATGAGGGTGTGTGGGTGGGTAGGAAAAACATAGGTGAAGGTGTGTGGGTGTGGGGGGGATGGGGAAGGTGTGTGGAGGGCGGGGAGAAAGGAATGGGGCAAGGGTGTGTGTGTGTGGGGGGGGGGGGGGGGGGGGAGGTTAGAAGAGGGATGGGGGATGTTTTGTTAGTATGTGTGTGGGTGGGTGGCCAGGAAAGGGATGGAGGCAGATGTATAAGGGATATATTGTGTGTATGGGTGGTTAGGAGAGGAACAAACAAATACAAAGGCGAGCGCAAATCTGTGAGCATGGATAGGAAAGGGGTGGGGGAGGTCTGTGTTTGTGTGTGTTTGTGTGTGCGTGTGCGTGTGTGTGTGTGTGGGGGGGGGGGGGAAGAGTGCGAGGGGTAAAGTATGAAGGGTAGGCAGGGAGAGCAAGTTTAGGCAGAGAGGAGCAGCCCACGTAAGGTCAGGTTTAATCTTGGATTTCGTTGTGTGTGTGTGTGTGTGTGTGTGTGTGTGTGTCTGTAAGAATTGGTAGGTTCATGGGTGCAATGTTCATGAATTGTGTAGGCTTAAGTTACAACATTTGACTGAACCGATAATAATTATCGGTTCAGTCTATGTTGTACAAATCAATTATTGATTTGTACAACATACATAAATTATTTAGAAACATATTGGCTTATAGGTTGGGTAGGTTAAGTATTCAGTAATGCGTAGGTATATTTAGGTGTAAAAACGAAAACTATATACATATACATAATAATAATAATGGAAGATACTTAGGTATTTATATATGTTGCAATTTTACTTTTGTTTTGGGTAATATAACACCATTCCTTAATCTGATAGCCACATTATAGGAGACGTGTGACTACAGTTATTAAGTCATTAGGCAATTATAAAACTTATTATTTACTTAATATTATAGTATCAAATGCAATTGGTATAGATAATTACTGGTAGAATAAACATATGCTGTAATTTATATTCAAATATTTATCCATTTGTACAATAACAATTATTAAGAATTTTTCCGCATCATTTTTACCCGAAAATTTCTACTCAAATTTCTAGCATACCAATGTATCAATGAGATGTATCTTTTATTTCTGATTCTGATTAGAAGAGGGCTGTGTTTTGTTGAACTGAATTTTGTTGTCTCCAGAACCTTTGACGCATTACTCCTCCTAAACTGATGTCTCCACGACGTTGAACACTAAAACCAAAGTTGCTCTCAGAGCCAAAATGAACAAAGTGAACCTGCTGGATTTCCACTACACTCGCTAAGTAAGTCGTTTCGCTGCGTGTTGTCGTCTTCGGAACCTTTGACACACTAATCCTCCTGAACGGCTATCTCCATGACATTGAACACTAACAATAAAGTTGGGTGCAGAGCCAAAATTAACCCCTTCCTGATGGGTCCCGTCAGCAGACGGGCATAAAAATCCACTTATTATGTATCCTTGGAGTGATGCAAACGGTTGCAGGCAGTGTGGGACCGCTTCGTTCGTCGCCTAGCAAGGCTAGGCTCGCACTGACATAATGTCAATTTTCTGCTACCTCATTGCAAAAACCGCTCAAAACCGCTCATTTTTTGCGATTTTGGCCGACCTTTGCAAGATCGTTGCAAGACAACCAGACTTTCACAGATATATAATTGTACTATGTTCTGGCTCTTGGTTATGCATGAAAATGTGCAGGGAATGAAGGTAAATTAGGGACAAAAACCCTGTTGGGAAGTAGTTAAGAAAATGAACCTGCCGGATTAACGCTACCTAATGTGGTGGCTCGTGCACCGCAAGATTGTCTAAAATGGGATGTAGCGGAATCAGTATGTAGCTGATTCATCCGCCATAAATATTAATATTATATCAGGCTAGTTTGTAATGGTGTTGAAATATGTACAATCGCGCTAAGAAGTCATGAATCGATTTTTCTAAGGCTCGGACAAAAGTCCCCAAATCTGGCTACCGCTGGCAACTCTCCACTGCCCGTCAGAGCCCAGTCATTTCCTAATTTATAACTATAGGTCTCCGGATATTCCCAATAATTGATCTACTGACAAAATTAACCTATTTAGGCCTTTTAAATTATATTTATGCTGTTGTTTGAATATATATAAGTAAGGTTTGTTTTCAATATCTTTATAGAATAATGAAAGTATTTAATTTCCTGGCGCTATCTAGCATGTTACACTCCCTGGGCCTGCCGCCTGGAGGCCTGCAAAAAAATGCAAGTCAGTCACTGCCAGTATATGAGGGAGAGTGTATCTCTTCCTCTCATATATCCACCTTTGTCCTTTACTACATGCCTTTCCATCTTTCGTTCCTATATGGGTGTCCCTATGGGTTATTAAATATGTTATAAGAGAAATTTCATCGTCTGTCTATACAAATTACAAGCTGTTCTCGAGTATTCAAGCTTTATCCAAAAATATACTGGAGACGCTTTGTTTTTTAAGGCAGACTTGTCCCACATAGAGAATTAAATGTGGAAAAAACAATCTGTTATATGTTTATTTACGTGATTTATTGACACTCATGGGTTGAATATTACTTTTAACGGTTGGTTTTAATTTTATGAGATACTTTTCTCCCAGTATTGTTGGCTTAAAAAGTAATAAAAGCATTAAGAGACTTCCTCCACATTTTAATCCTGAATCTAGTGAGCGAAATACTACGAGTTTCACATTTTTTCGTTCGGGTTAGTCTCAACTTTCGTATTATTTGGTTTGCTCTCACATAATGAGATAAATATATTGTAACAATACTTGTATATCGTGTTTTTGGTATTTTGTCCTTCAATACAGTTCTCCCCGGTGTGAAATATATGAATATAGTAGAACCTCAATAGTTGCCAGATAGCACTTTCTGAACAAAAGGTACTGGGAATTGAGTCATGACTTCTTAGCGCGATTGTACACTCAAGAGCATAAATGGCGACGCATCCATTTGATCTGTATTGTAAATTTCATTAATCGATTTTAGGAGTATGGTTGGTTGTTGGAAGGAACATAATAATTGAACACAAACGAGACACTACAATACTTTATTATAAACAGGATGCTTCAGAACCTTGCTTTAGAGGTACATCCCCTCACACACACACACAATCAGATACACTCACGCATACCCACATACACATATATACACGCACACAAACACACGATAACAGACACCTATAGGCACATACACACATAATCAGACACACTCACCCACACCCACATACACAGATACAGATATTTACACACATACACACAATCAGATACACTCACACACACCCACATATACAGATACACATACACAAACACAATCAAACACACTCACCCACACCCACATACACAAATACAGATAATTACACACAATCAGATACACTCATTCACACCCACATACACACATACAGCTACACACACATAAACACAAACAATCATACACACTCACCCACACCCACATCCACAGACATATACATTTACCCACATACACACAATCAGATACACTCACCCACACCTACATACACAAATATTTACACACATGCACACACTCAGATACACTCACCCACACCCACATACAAATAATTACACCTACACACAATCAGATACACTCACCCACACCCACATACACAAATATTTACACACATATACACACTCACACCCACCCACAAACACACATACAGACACTTACACCTAGCCTACACACACACACACATACAATCAGACACACTCACACCCGCCCACATACACATAATTACACACATACACACACTCAGATACACACACCCACACCCACACACAGGATAACAACTCTCCCAAACCACTTTCACACATAAAGAGCGGCAAATCGCTAGAGTACGAGTTTTAGGGTCCACTCTATGTCGATACTCTCACCTTTATTTGTTCCTCTTGTTCCTTGTTTGTCTGGATCAGTTGGGATGTTCTGTTTTAGGCCTCCACGATTGTTTCTCTTTCTATCGCTCTTTTATCTCTCTCTCTCTCTCTCTCTCTCTCTCTCTCTCTCTCTCGAGTACTGTAAATCGATGTTAATAGCTATGAGAGAGAGAGAGAGAGAGAGAGAGAGAGAGAGATTATTCATCCTTGTGACGGTCTGATTTTCTCTTTGAATTAATTTATCTGTCAGTCGCTTTGTCTTCCCTATCTGTCCAACTGTGTGTGTGTGTCTCTCTCTCTCTCTCTCTCTCTCTCTCTCTCTCTCTCTCAATCAGCTGTCATATGTCTGTCTTTTTTGCTTGCTTGTTTATATCACTGTTGGGCCATCATTCATATAATTAAGAGTTCTGTCAGCATTCCAGGACACATTTTTACACTCAACTCTGGTTGTCATTGGAGGATTTTGTGTCATTTAGGAAGGAAATCTAGGACAAAAAGGGGTATAAGCTATTTCAATTTATTTTGCTTGCTTGCTTATCAATGGACTATCATTCACATACGAGCTCTTTCAGTACTTCAGGACGAATGTTTACACTCTATTCTGGTTACCATTAATCGATGTTATGCCATTTAGGAAGAATATCTAGAAATCAAAGGGGTAAAGCTCTTTCAGTATTTGACAAAGAATATTTACACTCTATTCTGGTTACCATTAGACGATGTTTGGAGTCCACCAGGGCTCTGTGTTAAGCCCTCTCCTCTTTGTTTTGGTTCTGGAAGCACTATCTGGTGATTTCAGAGCTGGACTCCCTTGGAACTGCTAAACGCAGATGACCTAGTACTTGTCACAGATAGTGTGCGGGATGCCGAGGTCAAGTTCAGAAGATGGAGAGAGGGCATGGCAAGTAAAGGGTTAAGAATTAATTTAAAATAAAACCTAGGTTTTACACAGTAGATTAGGGCTAGGAAACGTAGAAAAAAGTGGTACATACCCATGCACAATATGCAGAAAAGGGGTGGGCGCGAACTCAGTACAGTGTAGCATATGCCACAGCTGGGTACATCACAGGAAGAAGCGCTGCACTTGAATATAGGGATCTCTACCAAGGAAGAAGTCCGAAATTGATAAATTTGTATGCATAGTATGCAAAGGTGAGCTTGTATTCAATGACCGGCTCGAGAGGCTCGACAGGCTCGAGAGTGTTAACTTAGATTTTTTTTTTTTTTTTTTTTTTTATTAAAAAACAAAAAACAAAAAACAAAAAAAGGTCCCACCCCTTTCCCATTCTTAAGTAAGCCATTTTAGATATACAGAAGAGTGACCATTACTTGCATTACTGCATGTCCACAAACATTTCAGTAATGTAAGCATGTTTCCTTTTTTTTTTTTTTTTTTTTTTTTTTTTTTATTAAGGTGACAGTTACAAAGTGGTGTACACTTGGTGTTAACTTAGACATTGAGGCACTGGAGATGATGGATAAGTTTTGCTACTTGAGTGATACCATCTCTGCCGGTGGTGGGGCTGAGGACGTCACTATCGCCAGAATAAGATGCGGCTGGGGAAAGTTTAGAGAACTTTTGCCACTACTCACCATGAGAAGACTCCCTCTCCCCTTGAAAGGAAAGGTGCATGCTTCATGCGCTAGAAGCACAAAGCGGATGATATCAACAAAATGGAACGCAATGAGATGAGAATGGGGAGATGGATTGGTGGGGGGCAAATTGAAAGATAGGATATCATGTGAAGAGCTAAGGAGAAGGTTAGGTATCAAGAGTATCAGTGATGAGATGCGTACTAGCAGCCTTGGATGGCTTGAACATGTGGAGAGGATGGATGAACTTAGCTGAGTGAAAAGATGAAAGTCCATGAATGTGGAGGGAGCTGCATCAAGGAGCGGACCAAGAAAGACGTGGGATCAAACCTTGCGGTCTGATCTTAAGTCAAAAAACCTGACAAGTGAGGCAGCTCTTAACAAGGTTGCTGGAACGCCGACATAAGGACATGAAAGTGGAATTGCACTTCGTATGGAGCACTTGGTCGTTAAATTTGTGTATGATGTATGCCATTTAGGAAGGTTATCTTGGAATCAAAAGGGTAATGCTCTTTCTGTATTTGTGACACATTTTTGCACTCTATTCTAGTTAGCATTATACGATGTTATGCCATTTAGGTATATATATATATATATATATATATATATATATATATATAGAGAGAGAGAGAGAGAGAGAGCGAAGGTGTGTGTGAGCGAATGTGTGGAAGCGGTAAAACTAATAGCCGAAGAATCAGAAACAGACAAAGAAAAGTGCGATAAAAAGTGAGGAAGAGATAAAGTAAGAGAGAGGAGACGTGAGAGAGCAGACAAAGATAGGAGGTAAGAGTAATGGTCCTGATATGTGTGAGGTGGAGAGAGAGGGAGAGGGAGAGGGAGAGAGTGAGAGAGAGAGAGAGAGAGGAGCAATTATATGAATAAACAACAAAAAATAGATAAATACACAAATAGAGCTATTACCATTGGTAAGGTGCTATTAATTAACCCCTTGAAGCTCTGACGCGTTTTAGCAGTTTATTTTGGCAATCATTAGATTATTTTATGCAGCTTAGGAAGGATATGTGGGTATTAAAAGGGTAAATACTATCTCAATCAACCCTTTGACTTCCGTATACCGTTACTAATCTGAATAAAATCGTCTAATAGTAGCCAGATAACAGAACAGAAACGCGTATTGGAGCTTGAAAGGGTTAAGTAAAGAATCAAAGAATTGGCTAAACGTATGCGAGTAAATAAAGTTGGTCAATATTCATGGTAGAAAGACATCGAAAATATTCCCGAAACATAGATATTATATCAATTATAAGTGAAAATATTATATTTGAAATGTTAAGACACTCGCCTGCGGCCTCATTAGTTTGGCAATATTAAAATACTTCGTGCCATTTAGGTGGCGATTTTTTGCTGCGAGCCTGCAGTTTAGGAGGAACCGGCCTTTGGCCAGGGCATTTTTGTACCAAGATAATTATACACAAACGTATTTTGAAGGGGGGTCTTAGGGGTATTCTTCAAAGCTTTATGGAGGTCTATGGAGGAAACTAATAACATGATCAAAATAAACAAGTATATATATGAATCCTCCTTTACAAGTAGATATAGATACAGTTGAAGGCACATATTGTAAATGAATGAACATGTTAACTACAAGTGATTACCGTAATGAATGTATGCTATTGACAATTGATGAGAGACAACAACTGAAATAGACAGTGGTTACTATGGAACTGAAGGTAGGTTAACCAACCAATAACAAGGTGTATTAAAGAAGAAGAAAAAAACACATACATACATTATATATATATATATATATATATATATATATATATATATATATATATATATATATATATGTTTCTAGTCTCTCAGTGGGGATCGAACCATCGACCATCAGAACGATAGCCGACGCTCTAATCAATTACACCACGGCAGTCTAAAAGACACTCAGCCTTCTATCCTATTTATGTTAGGGAGAAGGGAAACCCACTAGGCGAATATATTTCAATTCAAACCTAGTTGTAGGATCCATATTTCCAGAATACCATACATGGATTTTTGAGTGTCCCGACGCAACTCGGGTTGAAATTGATTTCATTTAATTCTAACCCACAAAGCATGAGAGTTACAAATATTGAGAATATATCACAAATACACGTGAGCCACTAAATGTTTCTAGTCTCTCAGTGGGGATCGAACCATCCTCCATCAAGAAGATAGCCGACCCTTTTATCAATTACACCACCGCAGTATTCTAAAAGACACTCAGCCTTCTAACCTATTTATGTTAGGGAGAAGGGAAACCCACTAGGCGAATATATTTCAATTCAAACCTAGTTCAAGCCGAGTGTCTTTTAGACTGCCGTGGTGTAATTGATTAAAGCGTCGGCTATCGTTCTGATGGTCGATGGTTCGATCCCCACTGAGAGACTAGAAACATTTAGTGGCTCACGTGTATTTGTGATATATTCTCAATATTTGTAACTCTCATGCTTTGTGGGTTAGAATTAAATGAAATCAATTTCAACCCGAGTTGCGTCGGGACACTCAAAAATCCGTGTATGGTATTCTGGAAATATGGATCCTACAACTAGGTTTGAATTGAAATATATTCGCCTAGTGGGTTTCCCTTCTCCCTAACATAAATAGGATAGAAGGCTGAGTGTCTTTTAGACTGCCGTGGTGTAATTGATTAAAGCGTCGGCTATCGTTCTGATGGTCGATGGTTCGATCCCCACTGAGAGACTAGAAACATTTAGTGGCTCACGTGTATTTGTGATATATTCTCAATATTTGTAACTCTCATGCTTTGTGGGTTAGAATTAAATGAAATCAATTTCAACCCGAGTTGCGTCGGGACACTCAAAAATCCGTGTATGGTATTCTGGAAATATGGATCCTACAACTAGGTTTGAATTGAAATATATTCGCCTAGTGGATTTCCCTTCTCCCTAACATAAATAGGATAGAAGGCTGAGTGTCTTTTAGACTGCCGTGGTGTAATTGATTAAAGCGTCGGCTATCGTTCTGATGGTCGATGGTTCGATCCCCACTGAGAGACTAGAAACATTTAGTGGCTCACGTGTATTTGTGATATATTCTCAATATATATATATATATATATATATATATATATATATATATATATATATATACAGTAGACATAAATTGGCCACAAACAGAATAGAGAATTAGAAGAGAGGTCTATAGAAATCAAGATGAAAATATAAATATACCATAAAGATTAAATACACAGGATAGAATAAGTACAAAAAGATGGTACGACTTAAAGGTTATGGTCGAGCAACAGTTTAAAGCAAAATAGTAATGTCAAATGGAGCTGCGGCACTCAGGATTGACAGGAGTGATGGGTTAAGGGGGCCCACCTCGCTTTTTTTCTCTTTCTCTCCCTCTCTCTTTGGCTTGTATCCATTCGGCCCCATTCAGCCTACTGTTTTAAGACGTTTACCCCCATCCAGGTGTCAATATTTTCCTGGCGAGCGCTAGCGAGCCAGCATATATATATATATTTTTGGTTAACAGCAAGCTAAGTTTGTAAATTTTTCTATAGAAAACATTCTCCGGCGAAGCCGGATTTCTCCATACAATGCTGGTTCGCTATCGCTCGCCAGGAAGATATTGACACCTGGATGGGGATAAACGTCTTAAAACAGTTGCAAATGGATGCAAGTCAGAGAAAGAGAGAAAGGGAGAGAAAGATAAACAAAAGCAGGTGACCCCCATTAAAGACCAAATTGATGTACTAAAATATAACGACTACATTAAGAATTACCTGACATTTAAACAATGTGAAAAACAGGGAAGACTTTAAAAGGTTAGGACTTGTAATATAAAACTATAATCAATTTGGTGATGCTCTCAATGTATTTTTGGGAGTTATAGCCAATTAGTACGCAGTGGTGTATTTTGACACTAAATTGAATACTCCAGCACATACTGTAGATATGGAAATGCATAGCCCATTTGTTCTAGCCCTACCTGAGTTGCAATAGGCTGCGGGGCACAATATCAATTTTTTTTTATCATAAATAGACTTTAGTGCATTTTAACTATTTGATCAATCTTCGTGTATCATAACATCAATGAATGTATAGTACCGGTATACAATTATATAGTTACGTCTATGTATGTATGCATGGAACGATATGTCTGGATATGTAGCTTATTGTATGTATGTAAGTGTCAATGTAAATATTACTTATTATCTCTCTCTCTCTCTCTCTCTCTCTCTCTCTCTCTCTCTCTCTCTTAATATGAATGAATATATTAAATAAACATACAAAATTCCTTGTATTAAACATGATGTATTTTCTAACCCATAAGGTTTTCTGGTATGGCCTTTTAGCTGGAGGGAGTGGAGGATGGGGAGAGAGCCTTCAATGTTGCTGTTCTATTCTTCTACTACAAACCGTACCTATATCTAGTTGTATTAAGGCCGGATCACCAAGTTGGAACCGCAAGGTCTCTTTCTAGTCGATCAGGGATGCATAAAGGAAAATATATCTTTGAAGATAAAGTGAATGAAAACAAAATTAATCCACAAACAGGCATCCTTCATTCATAAACAATTATTTACATACAGAAAGTGTTGGCATCACCATCTACAATTACCAACTTTCCCTTCATAATTGCTGAGGGGCACAGGGCCTTGGGTGGGGCTTTGGTTTCCCGCACCCTCCTCAGCTCCACGCCTTGGAGTGGCTTCAGTCACCCGGGATTTATTAGTGGTAAGCAGGGAGGGTTTTGTGGGGGCGTTTGTTTATGGCCTTGGTCTTGCTCGGTACCTTGGGGCTGTTCGGCCAGACAGCTTGTGGAACAGCAACAACAACAACAACAATTACCAACTAACACTGCTGGAACACACCAATAAGTCAACAAAACGCACGTGCATCTTGTGGAATCTCTCTCTCTCTCTCTCTCTCTCGAAATCAGTATTACAACATTCAAATTCTCCTGTGCCTTGTTTCTGCCTACCCAACCCGGAAGCCGAGAGTGAGTGGTTGCAGTAATCACATCATTAGAACATCTCTCACATTTACCACGTCTCCTTAATTGCCTGCAGTTACCCCCCCCCCCCCCATCATGCCGGAGCCGCTCGGAGTTGGCTAAATCCGGTTATAATACTTTTGGCTGGAGGAATATTCTGATTTGGTGAATAATTAATGGGGGATATGTCGCTTTTCTAGACCTCCTTCTCCCTCATCTTTAGTCCCATTTATTTGGCGCCTTTATGAAGTTTCGCCCCATTGCTGTCAATTTTAAGATTTTTCCTGCCATTTAGGTGTCGATTTTTTCCTGGCAAGCGATAGCGAGCCTGTAATTTAAGAGGAACCGGCATTCGGCCGGGACATTTTTCTATCGAAAAATTTACCAATTTATCTTGAAAGGGGGTCTAGGGGGCTTCTTTTAAAGCTTGATGGAGGTCTAGTAAGGACACATAGAAAAATAACACATACAAAAACAAAAAAATAAAAATAAATTAAATAAATCGCCCAACAAGTGAACCATCTCCCCATAATGTTGTGCAGGGGATCGGTCGCTTTCCAGTCATCACTAATTCTGGATTCTTGCCTGCCTCTTTCTCATTATTACACTCTATCTATCTATCTATTGCCGGACACCGTGATCCCCGAAGGTATGGCCCCAGTCAGTCGTCGCCCCTCCTCCCATCCTGCACCGCCTCACTCATATACTTCTTAACGCCATCCTTCCACCTCTCACTCGGTCTACCTCTCCCTCTCTGTCCTTCCACTTCACTCTCGTACACTCTCTTAGTCATTCTCTCGCTTCCCATACGTTCCACATGGCCGAACCATCTGAAGGTGTTCCTTGCACACTTTCCAGCACATCTACATCCACACAATACCTCTATCGTACTTCCTCATTCGTCTGTGTATCCCTCCATGTAACTCCACACTCACTTCTCATTTCCACCCCTCTCACTCTTGGTTTGAGTCTCTTCACCAACGTCCATGCTTCGCTCCCGTAAGTCAATGTCGGGATTACCACAGTCATGCAAGGACTTCTTTACTTCCATGCTGACCACCCTCTTTCTTGTTACTGCTTTCAGTGTTCCTACAACCCTATTCCCCTGTTGCACCCTCTCCCGCACTTCTTCATCCATACTCTCATCTTTACTCAACACACTGCCCAAATACTTAAATGAGCTGACATGCTCCACAACCTGACCGTTCAACCTCACCTAACACACTGTGACTGCACCCCTTTTAAAGACCACAACCTTTCTCTTCCCCGCATTTACCTTCAGATTCAGTTTATTACACTCATTGTTGTTAAATATATTGCTATGTTCCTTATTTGTCTGTACTGAAGTAATTTATTAGTACAATAATATAATCAGTAGAGCTACCAACACCTACTATATTTAATTAGGCTACATAGTATTGTTATTTACATTTGACTCTTTTAATACAGATAGATATACATAGGAATAGATAAAAATAGATAAATATAGATAGATAGATAGATGGCAGGGGGAAGTGATGTGTGAGAGGGAGCTTAACCAAAAGATGACGCCATTTTGATATTTTTAAAGTCAACTCCAGGCGATTTTATTTAACTTGGAATGGGCCTGGCATAATTGTAAGAGGGTTAATAGAGATGATCCTTCTAGAAGTCCTAATTAATCCGGGTTAAATCGTCTGGAATTAACATTAATAAAGTAAATCTGATTGAAGGTTATTATACTTGACTTTAAAAGGACGTCACCGGTACTGAAATAGGGGGTAGAGGGTATTTGTTGGTCTATTTATGTATGAATTGATTTAATATATACCCGGTACAACTTTTACCTAATCAGAGAGTAGTATTTTGGGCTCACACCTGTATCGCCCCATTAGTTTCGAGTTTAAAATGCTTCGCCCCATCAATTTGGAGATTATAAGGCGCTTCACGGAAATCAGGTGGCTTTTTATAGGTGAACTATAGCGGGCCAAATTACAAATGATTAGAAACCGGCCTTCAGAAGAGACATTTATCTACCGAAAAATGCAAATATTTAGCTTGAAGGTAGGTTTGGATTTTTTTTTTTCATAACCTTGAAGGACGTCTGGGGAGGCCTCTTTGTTTTATTATTTTTGGGCAAACAGGAAATATATTGCTGGAAATGGCTATAACAATCAAAACTCTCAATACAAATTTAATTAAGCAACACACCACAATAAATACCCCAGTGCCGGCTGGGTTGGTGTTAAGGGGAGGCAGATCGTTTTTCTGGACCCCCTTCTCCCTAATGTTTAGCCCCCCTAGTTTTGATATTATAAAACGTTCGGCCCATTAGTTTGACGATTTTAACACCTTTCGCCCCATTTCGTTGTCAATGTTAAGACCTTTCGTGCCATTTAGATGTCGATTATTTCCTGGCGAGTGATAGCGAGCCTGCAATATTGAGAGGAACCGGCCTTTGGCCGGGATGTTTTTTTTTACCGAAATATGTACAAATTTATCTTGAAGAGGGGTGTAGGGGGTATTTTTCTAAGCTTGATGGAGGTCTAAGGAGGAAACTTTAAAAATATATGAATAAATGAATTAATAGACCAAACAAATGGCCAGTCTCCCCTTAAGTGACAGGTGAGTGGCACAAATGGAAGAGAGCATTTATTCCAACTCCCTTACCTTGCACTGTCAAACATTAGGGGTTGGAAAAGGGTAAGTAAATTGTCTGTATTATTATAATTAATATAATCTTTTAATGATATAATGGTAGTGATAACACATCTTATACTAATTAGAAAAATTAATCACGATCAATTAACCCAATGATCTTATACTGTATACCTTTGCATACCCTTTTAAAACCATGTATCTTTTTAGTGTGATGTCTACTACCTGTGCATTCGATGCCTGGTGGACAGTATAGGGTAAATGGCATATGACACTGGAAGGCTACCCACCGTCACCACCACTACCCACGAATCTACATTGTACTGATGATGACTATTTTGTTGTATTACTGTAGTTTGGGGGCTATCCATACATTGGAGGTCATTGGTAACAGCAAGGGTATTCCATAGCAGGTTTGGTGGGATTATGTTGATGTATTGAAACCAGATACACCACAAATGGACTCCATAGTATTTTCCTCACATAAATCAGGAATCGAACCAGTGTTATTTCCCCTCAGCCACGCCTACAATTAATTGATGCTGTGAACATTAATCTCTTGGTCCAGGGTTCAATCCCATGTGGTGTGTATCAGATAGTATAAGTCACTCGAGTTAATCACCATAGATTCGAAAGACAAATAATACTGAAATGAGCGACGCGGCAATAGGCAACCTCGCGTAAGCCATACATATGTACTTTTTATTATAACTATTTTTAATTTTCGCTACCAAGGATACAGCGAGCTACCGTGCTGCTGAGTTGTAAAATAGGTGTAAGCGACCAAGAAATTATATGGGTCATCTTGTTCATCAGGCATCCATTTTCACACTAATTACATCATTAGCATCTCCGACGCCTTGTTTTCCCCTGGGAAATCCTTGCTAAAGGATGGCCATGACAGAAACGCCTCCAGGCTACTTTGTCAAGACATGCCTCCTTTGCCCGTGCCACAATACCCCTTCCTCTACGTGAAAGTTTGTCTTCAATATATTTTTCCACTGTATGCTTCCATACCATAGGTGGTCTTCCACTACGAGCTGTTCCACTCATCTGACTCCCATATATTTTTCTTGGCATTCTGTCTTCATCCATTCTCTGAACATGACCATACCACCTCAAAGTACTTCTCTTTATCCACTCAACCACTCCACAATCAATGTCCAAAGCCTGCTCTTCCATTCCAAAGGACTCATACACTTCCCTATTACTTGGCCCATCTAGCCTATTCACGCCAGCTGCCATTCTGAAAAAGCTAATTTCCACAGCTCTCAGTTTGGAGAGGTCCATGTCACTTGCTGTCCATGTCTCACTTCCATACGAGAGTGTTGGGAGCAGCACACTGTTTCTCCGTGCCTGTTTTCACTTCTTGACTAACCACACTAATTACATCTGTAAAATATGTGGGTGTTCTCTATAAACATGCGTTGAGCATATTATAATATGTACCAATATCCAATATTGTTGATAGTCAAATATATGTTCTTATGTGAATTTTAAAAATTCTCAAAAGTCTGGCTTATCGTAAATCAGCCAACCTCCTCTTCCCGACGATAATAGCCCCATAAAACTATTGATCTGCGTTTACTTCGGCTATCAATGACTTATATTTATAGTATGGAACTGCATGCAATGCCTGGAATGAATGGTAGGCATAGACATTTCAATATACAGCATATTCTTTCTGTTTGGAAAGCTACTCAGTGATATATAATTATAGCCAGAGTATCTACATTAAAAATCCCGAGGGAGGGAAAAACAGCACCAATCTGCTGTAGTCATTACTTTGGTAGGGAGAATAGACATCATCATATTTCAAAATAATAGTCTTCATGATCTTCACCACCATTTTCATCACCAACATCATCACATCACCACCACCACCACTATTATCAGCATCAGCATCATTTGCACCATCATCATCATTACTAAAATACAAAAAATAATCATCTTCACAATCACCACCATCATCATCACCACCACCACAATCCTAAAAAAAAAAAAAAACGACAACCACAAAACAACCACACAACCACAACCACCACAACAACAACAACCCCTACCCCTACCCCTCCCCCCCCCCCCTCCCCCAGCTCCCCACTATTTCCGGCTCCTCTTTAGACACGAGTTAACAAAAAAAATATATAACTAATTTTTTCCGCAACTTATCACGGCTTAATCCGGTAAGGGCTAACTTTAGGGATTGTGTTAATTTTTTTTGTTTTACCCCTGCATTATAATTAGGGTACTTCCCTTCACAAAGTTCCCGTAATGGAGTCCACCTCGCTTTTTTTCTCTTTCTCCCCCTCTCTCTTTGGCTTGTATCCATTCAGCCCCATTCAGCCTACTGTTTTAAGACGTTTACCCCCATCCAGGTGTCAATATTTTCCTGGCGAGTGGTAGCGAGCCAGCATATACATATTTTTGTTTGACAGCAGGCTAAATTTGTACATTTTTCGATAGAAAAATGTCTCCGGCGAAGCCGGATTTCTCCATACAATGCTGGCTCGCTATCGCTCGCCAGGAAGAAATCGACACCTGGATGGGGATAAACGTCTTAAAACAGTTGGCTGAATGGGGCCAAACGGATACAAGTCAGAGAAAGTGAAAAAAGGAGAGATAGATTAACAAAAGCAGGTGACCACTCTTAATGGGTTGGGGAGGGTGGGGGGGGGGGGGGGGGGTGCTCTCGGATATTCTAGCTTTCTTGACGTTATCTGATCCGACGTCTTGTGGCTTATTAGGATATTTTGTTTAGTCTTAATGGGGGATTTTGCTCGTTCTTGCCATTTTGAGTGAAATAATTTAGTTTGTCCCCTAGGCTAACGAAAACGTCTTTTCAGACTTCTTTCAAGCTTAATAATGCTCAGTTGCTCACCCAGACCCCCTTCTAGCTAAATTTGTACAGGAAGTAACAAAAAATCCCGGCCGAAGGCCGAATTCTTTTACGTTAGAGGCTCGTTACGCTCACCCAGAAAAAATCGACACCTGAATTGGGTGAATCGTCTTATCACCAAACTAATGGGGAACCGTCTTTAAAGGTGTGGAGGTGTGGCAGAGTGGTCTTGCCACTGGACTGGTAATCCAATGGACCCGGGTTCGAATCCCAATATGTCAATGGGAAGATATTATTGGGATGGAATTTGTGCTATACCTAGTTTCAGTGCATTACCACAGCACACCGAAATGCCAAAAAAATACCCTCATTGTTCCCTGATTAAATAGCATTGTATGAATATTCCCATATTCAAAATATGTTACAGGGGGGCAATGCCTAGTGAGTTAATTGCTCAATAGGTGGCGTTCTGAGAGTGAGGGTCCGAGTGTGGGGGATGAGACTGTGAAGCACAGAGGCGAAGCGGCTTCAGAGATGGAATTGCTTCGAGCCGGGGTGCTTTGCATGTCTCACTCCCTAGACTGGAACAAGACCTCACGGGCCTCACCGTGTTCAGCGGTGTAGTGTAAAGGCTCTCAGCCTATGCCCGAGAGGGAGTAGTTGGAATATATAAAAATATATATAAAAAAAAAAATAGCCAAACTATTGAAGCTAACATGAGAGGTAAACCACTGGGATCAAGTAGGGTTTAGTTTTGTTTTGCCGTAGTCTTAAGTTGGTGTCTGAACACAGTAATGATAATGATTGTGAACAGTAACAAACTAGGCCCAACCTGGCTCACCTTTTAGTAAGACACATAATAGTACGTACTGCATATTATATAGTTGCCAACATGTCCGACTGGTACAGAGGTTCTTTTGTTTATGATATTATATTTATTTATGATTTCGATTATTAAAGTGTATATCTTATCTTTTACATCTTTCTGCATGCATATAGATAACGTAGCATAGTGACTCTGTGCCAGGTGGACGTGTGGGCAACTCTCCTGTACTCTTCAGCAGTACTTCTTTGATTTCCCATGGAATTACTTCTGCTTCCGTGGCCAAGGACCCTCGGAGAGTGCTGAATGCAATACCGAGGTAATCCTCTAGGGCATGGAAGCGTACATTCCATTTTCTTTCTCTCAGCCTAATGCAAACAAATCTTGGTTTACTTACGCTTGTTCTACTGCTGTCCGCAACAAGGAGGACGCATTCAAACGGTACCGACGCCTTAAAACTCAAGAATCTCATTCTTCCTATGTTTCTGCCCGGAATTATACCAAATCTGTTCTCCGACTTGCCAAGCACTCTTTCATCAATAATATATGCACTGAACTTTCCAACTCTACCTCTTCCCAAGCTTTCTGGCATCTAGCCAAAAACCTCTCCAAAAATATTTCTTCCTCGTCTTTCCCACCCCTTTTCCACTCTGATGGCACAACCATCACTTCTTCCTCTGACAAAGCTGAACTCTTCGCTCAAACTTTTGCTAGAAACTCCACCTCAAGTTTCTGGGTTATAATAAAGCAAAGTATTGTCTGGTTTGGGCTCGATACCGATTCAGATTGCTACAACGCCATCAATGATATCACAGGTAGCCGTTAACTGAATAATACCGTGTAATGATACCTCAAATAAATAATACGATATGAGTCATCTTACTGAGAAGGCTACGGGGAAGATCGCAACATTTCAGACAATAATGAAAACGGGAGGAGGAAGCACGCAATACCAAAGTAAACAGGATGATAAAACAAGCATAAAGAAAAGAACAGTGGCAAGCAGCAAGTGTGAAGAAAGAAAACAGGAAGAGGAAGCACACATATAAAAGAAAACAGGAGGAAGAAGCAAACATATAAAAGAAAACGGGAGGAAACAAATGTATAACAAAATGGGAGGAGGAAGCAAACGTACAAAAGAAAACGGGAGAATGAAGCAAACACATAAAAGAAAACAGGAGGAGGAAGCAAACGTATGAAAAACAACAGGAGGAAGCAAACGTATTTAAGATAACAAGGAGGAAGCAAACGTATAAAAGAAAACAGGAGGAAGTAAACGTATAAAAGAAAACAGGAGGAAGCAAACGTATGAAAAACAACAGGAGGAGGAAGCAAACGTATTTAAGAAAACAAGGAGGAAGCAAACGTATAAAAGAAAACAGGAGGAGGAAGTAAACGTATAAAAGAAAACAGGAGGAGGAAGTAAACGTATAAAAGAAAACAGGAGGAAGCAAACGTATAAAAGAAAACAGGAGGAGGAAGTAAACGTATAAAAGAAAACAGGAGGAAGCAAACGTATAAAAGAAAACAGGAGGAGGAAGTAAACGTATAAAAGAAAACAGGAGGAAGCAAACGTATAAAAGAAAACAGGAGGAGGAAGCAAACGTATAAAAGAAAACAGGAGGAAGCAAACGTATAAAAGAAAACAGGAGGAGGAAGCAAACGTATAAAAGAAAACAGGAGGAAGCAAACGTATAAAAGAAAACAGGAGGAGGAAGTAAACGTATAAAAGAAAACAGGAGGAAGCAAACGTATAAAAGAAAACAGGAGGAAGTAAACGTATAAAAGAAAACAGGAGGAAGCAAACGTATAAAAGAAAACAGGAGGAGGAAGTAAACGTATAAAAGAAAACAGGAAGAGGAAGGAAACGTATAAAGAAAAGGAGGAAGCAACGTATAAAAGAACAGGAGGGAAAAGTAAACGTGTAAAAGAAAACAGGAGGAAGCAAGGAAGTAAAAAAAAAACAGGACAAAAAACGTATACAAAGAAAACAGGAGGAGGAAGCAAACGTTTACAAAAATAATGAAGGAGGAACCAAGCGAAAAAAATAAAGTAGGAGGAGGCAGCAAATGTAAGGAAGAATAATGGAAAAAAACAAGTACAAATAAGTAAAACAAGAAAAAATAATGACAGGAAATGAGAGGAGGAAGTAAAAGTAAAGAAGAAAGCTAAAAAGGCGCAAGGGCAAACTCAAGCAAAAATCCCAAGGTACCTGACGTTGTGTTACCTCCCGTTTAAGGGGGTAGTGGTTATTTTTGGGTCTATTTACAGTATATATTAATTTATTTATTATTTAGTTTCCTCGCTAGACCTCCAACAAGCTTTAAAAAACACCCCCAGACCCCTCTTCATGATAATTTTTTAAACATTTCGGTAGAAAAATGTTACGGCCGATAGCCGGTTCCTCTTAATCGCTCGCCTGGAAAAAAAATCGACACCTAAATGACACGTAAGATCTTAAAATTGACGCCATGGTGCTGAAGGGGTTAAAAGTACGCCATGGTGCCAAGGGGTTCTAAAAGTACGCCATGGTGCTGAAGGGGTTAAAAGTACGCCATGGTGCTGAAAAATTAAAAGTACGCCATGGTGCTAATAACACGGGGTTGCTAAAAGTACGCCATGGTGCTGAAGGGGTTAAAAAGTACGCCATGGGGCTGAAGGGGTTAAAAGAACGCCATGGTGGTGAAGGGGTAAAAAGTACGTCATGGTGCTGAAGGGGTTGAAGGGGTTAAAAGTACGCCATGGTGCTGAAGGAGTTAAAAGTACGCCATGGTGCTGAAGGAGTTAAAAGTACGCCATGGTGCTGAAGGAGTTAAAAGTACGCCATGGTGCTGAAGGGGTTAAAAGTACGCCATGGTGCTGAAGCTGTAAAATCATCTAATCAATGGTGCTGAAGGGTTAAAAGTACGCCATGGTGCTGAAGGGGTTAAAAGTACGCCATGGTGCTGAAGGGGTTAAAAGTACGCCATGGTGCTGAAGGGGTTAAAAGTACGCCATGGTGCTGAAGGGGTTAAAAGTACGCCATGGTGCTGAAGGGGTTAACACATGGATATTACACTAACTTTGATGAATAGTAATAATGGCAGATTAACCTTCCTAAGATGAGTACAATATATTGGTATTAGACAAACAAATGTAAAATAGTGCTATTTTATATCAGAGACCTCAACCAAGACCTCAGCATCTCAGAAGAGTAAGAATATTGTGGGAGGAAGCAAGCCTAAAGAAAATAAAACAGAAGGAAGACCCGCGCATAATAATAATAGAACACTAATTATATAAACAAAAAACACCACATACACACACACATATGCACAAATAAGTAAACACAGATGGATTAAAAAAAAAAAAAAAAAGGACAAAGAAGCAAGCGTAAGGAAGAAAACAGAAGACCCGCGCATGATAAAACAAAACAAAAACAAAAGTAACATGCACAAATACGTAAACACCGAGGAAGGTAGAACATGGGAAAAAGAAACAAGCACATAGAAGAAAATATTCTAATGTTCAAAGGCAAACTAAAGCAAAATACACTAGCTCCCGGATGTTGTGTGCTTGCCATTTAACCGAGGTCATAAACACAGAGATAACCTAATGTTTTATGGACGAACATGAGAAGAGGTAGCAAGTACAAAGAAGAAAAACTAGAAGAATCAAGTATAAACAAGAATAGGAATTTAGAAGAGACAACCAAGTATATAGAAGAAAACGGGAGAAAGTAAGCGAAGAGAAGAATACGGAAAAGGCACAAGGGCAAACTAAAGCAAAAAACAGCCGCTACCCGGAGCTGTGTACTTACCATTAAACCGAGGTCATAAAAACAAAGCTAATGTCACTGATATAACCGGTACATAAAAAAAAATATATATACTACTTATTACAAGCATAAAAAAGACAACGGAAATAGGAGGCGAACACAAGCACAACGAGGAAAACAAGAAGAAACAAACATAAACAAGGATACGTGAAGAAGAAACAATTATAAAGAACACGGGAGAAGCAAACAAGTAGAAAGAAAGAAACAAGTGGAAAGAAGAAAACTGAAAATGCACCAGGGCAAACTAAAATAACACATGCTAAACACAATGAAGAGAACAAGAAGAAGAACCAAACATAAACAATAATACGTGAAGAAGAAACAGTTATAAAGAACACGGGAGAAAGAGAACAAGCAGAAAGAAGAGAACAGAAAAGAAGAACCAAGCCTAAACAAGAAGACGCGAGGAAGAAACAATAATAACGAAGAACACGAAGGGAGAGAGCAAGCAGAAAGAAGAACACGGAGAAATCCAGCAGAAAGAAGAACACGGGAGAAAGCAAGCCGAAAGAAGAAAACGGAGCAAGCAAGCAAAAATAAGAAAACGCAAAAGGCGCCAGGGTAAACTCAAGCCAAAAACAGCCGCTACCGGAGCTGTGTACTTACCATTTAACCGAGGTCATAAACACGAAGCTAATGTCGCTGCTACAACCGGCTTTGCATTCGACTCGCTCGGAAAATCCCAATTCCAAGTTAGACGCCGTAAAACCCCATTAACCTCATAGCTCATTCTGGGGTGTAATGGTCAGGAGCGGCCAACCCAGAGAGCCGCCTGTCCTTAAGGGGGGTCACTTTTTTTTTTTTTTATCTTTCTCTCCTTTTCTCTCTTTTCCTGGCTTGTATCTATTCGGCCCCATTCAGCCAACTGTTTTAAGACGTTTATCCCCATCCAGGTGTCGATTTCTTTCTGGCGAGTGATAGCGAGCCAGCATTGTATGGAGACATGGAGACATTTGTCTATCGAAATTTTTTAAAATTTAGCTTGATGTCAAAACAAAAATATATATATGCTCGCTTGGTACCGCTCGCCAGGAAAATGTTAACACCTGGATGGGGGTAAACGTTTTAAAACAGTAGGCTGAATGGGGCCGAATGGATACAAGCCAAAGAGAGAGGGAGAGCAAGAGAAGACAAAGCGAGGTGGGCTCCCTTAAAGAGAACGGACTGTTCTATCTCTGGACGTCATCTTGGTGCCGTAATCATCAAACAACGGATACTAACCCTTTGAAGATTGTGACGCATTTTGACAGTTTATTCTGGCTATTGTTAGACGATTTGATACAGCTTAGGAGGGATCTGTGTGAATTATAAGAGTAAAGACAGTTTGTTCTGGCTATTGTTAGACGATATATAGGATACAGCTTAGGACGGATCTGTGTGCATTATAAGAGTAAAGACAGTTTGTTCTGGCTATTGTTAGACGATATGTAGGCTACAGCTTAGGAGGGATCTGTGTGCATTATAAGAGTAAAGACTATCTGATTTCAATTGCCGCATTTTGACAGTTTGTTCTGGCTAATGTTAGACGATATGTACAGCTCAGGAAGGATCTGTGCGAATTATAAGAGTAAAGACTATCTACTATCAGACGATTTTATACATCTTAGGAGGGATCTGTGTGAATTATATGAGTAAAGACTATCTGATTGCCATACCCAACCCTATTGTAAACCCGTATTGACAGCCAGGACTCCAAGGCAGCCCTTCAGTACGATGGCGTCCTTTTTAGTCGTGTTCTAGCTACCATTAAGGGGAGGCAGACCGTTTGTTTGATCTATTAATTCATTTATTCATTTTGTTTGTTTAGTTTCCTCCCTAGACCTCCATCAAGCTTAGAAACCCCCCCCCCCCCCCTTGACCCCCAGACGGCTGTAAGGAACTTGGGAGTTAAGCTATTGGATTAAAACAGTTCATTAGGATAACATTTAACCTTTATATCCCTAGAGGTCGGGCCTAGTATGCTTAAGATGGTATAATTCAATGTATGCGTAACCGATTTGAACATTAATAAAAATATATGTTTAACCCATTCAGTACCGGTGACATCCATTGTAGTATATTCTGATAATGATTAGACAATTATATTCAGCATAGGAAGGACGTCTACCCATGAAAAGGCTACAGACTATATCTCAATTAATTCTCATAGCTACCATACATCCTTCCAAAGCTTCACCAAATTGTCTAAATAGAGCTAGAGTGAAATGGTTAAGCATCCATGTCAGTCAGGTTTGTTACACTCGGGCATAATATACAAAGTGCAGAGTAATGTGGTGGTGAAGCAGTGGATTATATACAGTATATACACTATACTGTATAATTATATACTGTATATATATACTGTATATATATGTGTGTGACAGCTAAAATGATGTGGGCTGGGCTGTGTTACCGTTAAGTGTGGTGTGCAACTGTGTAGTTAAGTTTAAGGGAGGTTTGTATTTATTTGTTCATTTATTTAATAATTTATTATTATTATTATTATTATTATTTTTTTTTTTTTTTTTTTTTTTTAAAGTTTATCCCTAGACCTCCATTAAGCTTTAACAAAATATCCCCAAGACCCACCTTCGATATAAATGTGTATATTTTTCGGTAGAAAAATTCCTCCTAAATTACAGGCTCGTTATCGCTCGCCAGGAAAAAATACACCTAAATGGCACAAAAGGTCTTAAAATCGACAAAGTAATGGGGTGAACGTCCTAAAATCCCAAACCTAATGGGGTAAGCATGAAATAGAAGAAAACAACTCTCCTTCAGCTTAGCCTAGACATAAATAGACTATGCTATATTGTGCTGGGTTGTGTTGTCTTGTATTGTGTTTCGTTGTTCATAATGTAGATGTCGTTCTATAACTATAAGCAGTGATGTTTAGAGCAGATTCCGTTTCAAATACCTTTATTTCAGCATTTGTGAATGTTTAAATAACTTCAACCCTGTGTAACCCTTACAAAAATAACAAATATATAATGAAAAAATATAATACAATCGAAAACAAAAACCCCACACACTGCTTCTAGGATAAAAAGATCCAGTCCAATAATAACTTGTATCCATTGTCAAGATCCTTAGGTTATGGGGTTTAAGGGTCCTAAGGAATTATCAAGATGACAATTGGAGAACGTATCCTATTCGGCCCCCCATAATTACAGAATAATGAGTTGTCTATAATTTAGAAAGCTTCAATGGTTTTATTTTATGCATTTCGTTAGTACAAAGAAGTGGTGTTCGTTATCTAACCCTCACTCGGTCCCCCTTATTTGGTAAACTTCACGCAGACCTCCATATCTCACTCCGTCTACCATACATCACTCTACCTATTACTACTTCACTCAACCTTACTCTATTCATCACTCTACCTACTACTACCTCACTCAACCTTACTCTACCACACTTAACCTTACTTCATACATCACTCTACCTACTACTACCTCACTCAACCTTACTCTACCACACTTAACCTTACTTCATACATCACTCTACCTACTACTACCACACTCAACCTTACTCTACCACACTTAACCTTACTTCATACATCACTCTACCTACTACTACCTCACTCAACCTTACTCTACCACACTTAACCTTACTCCATACATCACTCTACCTACTACTACCTCACTCAAGCACACTCAATCTCATTCATCTCAGCTCATTCATTCTATCATACATAATTCTACCTGTTATTCACTCAACTTGTTTTATTACACTTGCTCTCATTCACATTAGCTCAACTCATTCTACCCTTAATTCACTCAACTTTACTCTACCACACTCAACCTTACTCTACCCTCAATTCACTCTACTTTACCACACTCAACCTTATTCTACCACATTCAACCTTATTCTACCACACTCAACCTTACAATATCACACAAGGGAGGTGTGGCAGAGTGGTCTTGCCACTGGACTGGTAATCCAATGGACCCGGGTTCGAATCCCACTATGTCAATGGGAAGATATTATTGGGTGGAATTTGTGCTGTACCTAGTTTCAGTGCATTACCACAGCACATCGAAATGCCAAAACAAAAAATACACTCATTGTTCCCTGATTAAATAGCACTGTATGAATATTCCCATAATCACAATATGCTACAGGGGGGGCAATGCCTACGCCCTAGTGAGTTAATTGCTCAATAGGTGGCGTTCTGAGAGTGAGGGTCCGAGTCTGGGGGATGAGACTGTGAAGTACAGAGGCGAAGCGACTTTAGAGATGGAGTTGCTTCGAGCCGTGAATGGGTGCTTTGCATGTCTCACTTCCTAGACTGGAACAAGACCTCACGGGCCTCACCGTATTCAGCGGTAGAGCGTGCAGGCTCTCAGCCTATGCCCGAGAGGGTTTGGAATATAAAACAAAAAACAAAAAATCTCATTTACCTCAGCTTATTCATTCCACCATTAATTCACTCAATCTTACTCTACCATACTCTGCCTCATTCATTCTACCATTAATTAACACAACCTAACTCAACTACACTCAACCATACCCTACCACACTCTGCCTCATTCATTCTACCATTCATTCACCCAATCTTACTCTACCACACTCAACCTAACTCTACCACACTCTGCCTCATTCACTCTACCCTTAATTCAGTCAACCTAACTTTATCCACGGTTAGGGAGGGGAAACAGAAGGACAGTCCATCTAGGTTTGGGAGATTTGGGGCAGACCGACGTTAAACAAATCTTCCACACTCCTGAACGGCCACAAACAAATCTTCCACACTTCTGAACGGCCACAAACAAATCAGCCTCGTTGGTTATCGGCTTTGGGTTAGAATAGGGGGGAGGCTAGATTTTGGTTAGATCTAGTTAGTAAGAATAGTTTAGGTCAAGGGGCCCACCTCGTTTGTGTTTCTCTCTCCCTTAGGATGCGTTAGGTTAGGTTGAGCTTGGTGAGGCTCTGGTAAGATATGGTGAAGTTTTGTTGGTCAAATTAGGTTAGGCAACAATGGCCGTTTTGGTTGCGGCAGCGTAAAAGACCGTGGCTGTATTGACTTGAACAGGAGGGTTTATTTTTTTGGTCGATTTTGTCATATAATTTTTTTTTTTTTTAATTTCCTCCCTAGACCTCCATCAAACTAAAAAAAAACATCCATTAAATCCCCCTTAGAGATAAATTTGTACATTTTTCGATAAATAAATGTCACGGCCGAAGGCTGGTTCCTCCACAATTACAGGCTCGCTTTCGTTCGCCAGGAAAACAAATCGACACCTAAAGGGCACTAAAGGTCTTAATATTGACAAATAAATGAGGCTAAAGGTCTTAAAATCGACAAACTAATGGGGTAAACGCCTTAAAATGTCAAAACTAATGAGGGAGAAAGGGGACCACAAAAACGGCCCATCTCCCCTTAAATAATACTTTTTCTTTTATTTTTTTAAGTTAACCCTTTGAAGATAATGACGCATTTTGACCGTTTATTCAGTCCATCATTAGACGATTTTATATAATTTAAGAAAGATCTGTGGGCATTATAAGGATAAAGACTACCTCAATTAACCCCTTGACTTCCACATACCCTTCCTAATCTGAATACACTCGTCTAATAATAGTCAGAAAACAGAAAAGAAACGCGTAATCGGATCGTAAAAGGTTAAGGGGGTCACCGTCTTTTTTGTTTTATCTTTTTCTCCTTTTCTCTCTTTCCCTAGCTTGTATCCATTCGGCCCCATTCAGCCAACTGTTTTAAGACGTTTATCCCCATCCAGGTGTCGATTTCTTCCTGGCGAGCGATAGCGAGCCATCATTGAATGGAGAAATCCGGCTTCGCCGGAGCGATAGCGAGCCATCATTGAATGGAGAAATCCGGCTTCAGCGGAGACATTTTTCTATCGAAAAATGTACAAATTTAGCTTGCTGTCAAAACAAAAAACATATACATGCTGGCTCGCAACCGCTCGCCAGGAAAATATTGACACCTGGATGGGGTAAACGTCTTAAAACAGTAGGCTGAATGGGGCCGAATGAATACAAGCCAAAGAGAGAGGGAGAGAAAGAGAAAACAAGCGAGGTGGGCTCCCTTAACCAACATTCTAGCCGTGCATATTGAGTGGTAATCTTAATATCACCTGTATATATACCACAGTCTCTTCCTACGCCTTATATGCCCTCTTCTTCTTCTCCTTTCTTCTTTCTAATCTTTCACCTGTCTTCTCTGCTTCCTCTTAGTATTTGTTATTGTCTTCTTATCATATTTTCCCTAACCTTTTATTCGGTTTTATTATCTCTCTCTCTCTCTCTCTCTTTTGCTCTTCTGTTTCTCTTATCTTGCTCTCCCTTCTTTATCTCTCTCTCTTTTGCTCTTCTGTTTATCTTATCTTGTTCTCCCTTCTTTATCTCTCTCTCTCTCTTTTGCTCTTCTGTTTATCTTATCTTGCTCTCCCTTCTTTATCTCTCTCTCTCTTTTGCTCTTCTGTTTCTCTTATCTTGCTCTCCCTTCTTTATCTCTCTCTCTCTTTTGCTCTTCTGTTTCTCTCGTCGTGTTCTCTGTTCTCGTCGTGTTCTCTGTTCTTTTTCACCATTACCTTCTCCTCTTCCTTCTCCATTCCTCTTATTCGCTTTTTTCGCATCTTATTCTCTCTTCCTCCCTTCCCTTTCTCTCTTCTTGTTCATCAGTACCTTCTCTTCTTCCTCTTTCATTCCTCTTATTCTCTTTTTTTCACCTATTATTCTCTCCTTCTCCTTTTACTCTTATTTTCATGTTCTCTCTTCTTTTTCACCTCTTATTCCCTAGTACTTTTCTCGTTCCTCGTATAATCTCTTCCTTTTCTTCTTTTTTGCTCTCTCTCCTCTTATTTCCCTCTTCTATCCTCTTATTATCTCTTATTTTCTCTCTCCTCTTCCATTTTCATTTTCCCTATTCTCTTATTCCCTGTCCTCTAATTATCTCTACTTTTGTTCTCTCCTCCTATTCCTACTTATTGCTTATCCACTTATTCTCCCCTCTATCCATCCCCCTCGCTTCTATCCTGCCTTCATTCGCACCTCATTTGCTTCATTCACTCCCCATTTGCTTCATTCACTCCCCTTTTCACTCCTTCATGTACATAGAAAAGTAAAATCATGACTTCTTTATACCCCTTTTCCCATTACTTTCCTTCCATTCCCTCTGTTCCACTCTTCTTCACTCTGCTGCTTCCATTTCCACTGTCTACATGGTCCCGTCTTATCGCCCTCTTCCCCTTCTCCTTTATCTTCCCATTCCTCCCTATCCTCCCTTCTTCCAAATTCCTTCCTCCCTGTATTAGCTTAATTTCTTACTCTCCTTATTCCGTTTCCACCTATTTTGTCCTCAGTATTTCCTCTCCATACTGCCCTTACTCTAACATTACCTCATACCCTAACTTCTACTTGCTTCATTTCCTTCTGTTACTTTATTCTTTACCTCTGTTCTTCTCTTCCTATTCTCCTGTCTATGCCATTTGTCTTTGTGTTTGTTTATTCCTGCCTTCTTTATTCTTCTGTTTATACCTGTGTTTATACCTTCTGTTTATACCTGTGATTATACCTGTGTTTATACCTTCTGTTTATACCTGTGTTTATATCTTCTGTTTATACCTGTGTTTATACGTGTGTTTATACCTTCTGTTTATACCTGTGTTTGTACCTTCTGTTTATACCTTCTGTTTATACCTTCTGTTTATACCTGTGTTTATACCTGTGTTTATACCTTCTGTTTATACCTGTGTTTATACCTTCTGTATATACCTTCTGTTTATACCTGTGTTTATACCTGTGTTTATACCTTCTGTTTATACCTGTGTTTATACCTTCTGTTTATACCTGTGTTTATACCTTCTGTTTATACCTTCTGTTTATACCTGTGTTTATACCTTCTGTTTATACCTGTGTTTATACCTTCTGTTTATACCTGTGTTTATACCTTCTGTTTATACCTTCTGTTTATACCTGTGTTTATACCTGTGTTTATACCTTCTGTTTATACCTGTGTTTATACCTTCTGTTTATACCTGTGTTTATACCTTCTGTTTATACCTGTGTTTATACCTTCTGTTTATACCTTCTGTTTATACCTGTGTTTATACCTTCTGTTTATACCTTCTGTTTATACCTGTGTTTATACCTGTGTTTATACCTGTGTTTATACCTTATGTTATACCTGTGTTTATACCTGTGTTTATATCTTCTGTTTATACCTGTGTTTATACCTGTGTTTATACCTTCTGTTTATACCTTCTGTTTATACCTGTGTTTATACCTTCTGTTTATACCTGTGTTTATACCTTCTGTTTATACCTGTGTTTATACCTTCTGTTTATACCTGTGTTTATACCTTCTGTTTATACCTGTGTTTATACCTTCTGTTTATACCTGTGTTTATACCTGTGCTTATACCTTCTGTTTATACCTTCTGTGTATACCTGTGTTTATACCTTCTGTTTATACCTGTGTTTATACCTTCTGTTTATACCTGTGTTTATACCTGTGTTTATACATTCTGTTTATACCTGTGTTTATACCTTCTGTTTATACCTTCTGTTTATACCTGTGTTTATACCTTCTGTTTATACCTGTGTTTATACCTGTGTTTATACCTTCTGTTTATACCTGTGTTTATACCTGTGTTTATACCTGTGCTTATACCTTCTGTTTATACCTTCTGTGTATACCTGTGTTTATCTATCTATCTATCTATCTATCTATCTATCTATCTATATGCTCAGGCCCAATCCCCATTTTGGGGGTAGCCGACTCAAGACAGAGCAAGAACAGGGAAAACACAAAAACAACATAAAACAAAAAATAAACACAGATAAAAAACACAAACTCTCACACATCCAGGTCACCCAGAAGACCCAGAGACCAGGGTTACCAAGGTCGCTCCAGCACTCCCCGGCCCCTGACCACCCGGAGAGGTTCCGATCTCGGCAGGCAGACATGCAGCGGAGCCAAAGCCACAAGCCCTCCCACCACACTTCCAGGCACACCCTTCATATTAATCGTCTCCCCGGGCCAGGCGCCTGATGGACTATTATCTAGTCCAACTTGCGCCCGACCCCTTACTCCAAATGACCACGTGTTCACTCAACTATTCACAAGCATTCTCCATTCACTCCTGTCCACCACCACTTCCCCTGCCTGATCTATAGTCATTCCTCTATCATCCAAAGCCTTTCTTACACAGTCTCTCCATCTCAATGGGGGTCTTCCTGCCCTTCTATCTCCCCTTGTACCTGACTCACATATTCTCTTTGTAAGCCTTTCATCTCCCATTCGTTCGACATGACCATACCAGCTCAGCACCCTTCTGTCCACTCCTGTGTTTATACCTGTGTTTATACCTTCTGTTTATACCTGTGTTTATACCTTCTGTTTATACCTGTGTTTATACCTGTGTTTATACCTTCTGTTTATACCTGTGTTTATACCTGTGTTTATACCTTCTGTGTATACCTGTGTTTATACCTTCTGTTTATACCTGTGTTTATACCTTCTGTTTATACCTGTGTTTATACCTTCTGTTTATACCTGTGTTTATACCTTCTGTTTATACCTGTGTTTATACCTTCTGTTTATACCTGTGTTTATACCTTCTGTTTATACCTGTGTTTATACCTTCTGTTTATACCTGTGTTTATACCTGTGTTTATACCTGTGTTTATACCTTCTGTTTATACCTGTGTTCCATTTCTTCTTCCTACCCTTTTTGTATACTCAATCATTCCACACTCACACACTCTCTCTCTCTCTCTCTCTCTCTCTCTCTCTCTCTCTCTCTCTCACTGAAAGATAAAATAGATAAGTTGAAAGTTAAAGACCAGATACATAAATGGAAAGTTAAAAGATAGATAGACAAATGGAAAGTTAAAAGATAGATAGATAAATGGAAAGTTAAAACATAGATAGATAAATGGAAAGTTAGAAGATAGAAAGATAAATGGAAAGTTAAAACATAGATAGATAAATGGAAAGTTAAAACATAGATAGATAAATGAAAAGTTAGAAGATAGATAGATAAATGGAAAGTTAAAAGATAGATAGATAGATAAATGGAAAGTTAAAAGATAGATAGATAGATAAATGGAAAGTTAAAAGATAGATAGATAAATGGAAAGTTAAAAGATAGATAGATAAATGGAAAGTTAAAAGATAGATAGATAAATGGAAAGTTAAAAGATAGATAGATAAATGGACAGTTAAAAGATAGATAGATAAATGGAAAGTTAGAAGACAGACAGACAGACAGACAGACAGACAGACAGACAGGTAGAGCAAGGTAAATCGTTGTTGAAGTGAATAACAACCATTATTTTAAGGGGAGATGGGTCGCTTTTCTGGTCCCCCTTCTCCCTCGTGCTGAGCCCCATTGTTTTTTATATATTAAGACGTTCGGCTTATTAGTTTGGCGATTTTAAGATTTTACACCCCATTTCTTTGTCAATATTAAGACTTTTCGTGCCATTTAGGGGTCTATTTTTTCCTGGCGAGCGATAGCGAGCCTGTAATTTTAAGAGTAACCGGCCTTTTTTTTACCGAAAAATGTACAAATCTGTCTTAAAGGGGGGGGGGGGGTCTAGGGGGTGTTCTTTTACAGCTTGATGGAGGTCTGGGGAGGAAACTTAAAACAAGGATAACAAAACAAATAAATGAGCAAATAAATACGCCCATCCCCCCTTAATGCTTCTACACACCCAGTCTTTTCTTTCACCTTTTATAAGAGTTCTTTTAACTTCTTTATATTTGTGTTTTCTTTGGCCAAGTTAATCCTCTAATCCTTCACTTCACTATTTCGTATTGATTCCTTTGGCTTATTTCTTAGTTTTATTTACTTATTATTTATTTATTTACTTTATTTATTTTCTTACATACTGTTTATATATTGATTTTATTCGCGTATTTACTGTATGTTAATTCCGCTGGCTTATTCCTTAGTTTTATTTACTTTATTATTTATTTATTTACTTTATTTATTCTCTTACACAATGCATATATATTGATTTTATTTTCGTATTTACTCTATTAATAATTTATTTATTTACTTCATAAGCTTATGTATGTATTTATGACTTAACTTGTTTCCTTATAGAAGTTCTCAATTTTTTTTTTTTTTTTTCGTATGCTCTCTCATTTTTGTCACACGGTTGTTTTCTTTCTGAGGTTACATTCTATCATTCCTTATTTTTTTCTTGGTCTTGCTTTGTTAATGTTTTCCTCATGTTTAATCTATTTTCTCGAATCAATTCCTTTAATAATCTCTGTGTTTCTATAATTCCATGTTTCTTTTGTTTCGTTTTTATTTATTGGGAGTTGTTTCTCAATCGTTCATCTCTCTCTCTCTCTCTCTCTCTCTCTCTCATCAGTATTCCCCTACACCCAGCAAATTAAGGGTAAAATCCGGTCAGGGAGCAGCGGACTTCCCCGGCCTACAAATGGACTTGACCCATTCTCCCCCACAAACTAGCTAAATGTTAAAGTTATTCAGATATTTGGTTAGCTTAAAATAAATTCCAGAAAATGGTACTATATATATATATATATATCAATGGAGGACATATTTAATTCCATACCAAAACATAAAGACTCATAACCCACAGTGTTAAGGGGAGATTTCCACCTGAAGGCTTTTTTTCTGGACCCCTTCCTCCCTCATGTTTAGCCCCATTGCTTTTGAGATTTTAAGACGTTCGCCCCAATAGTTTGGAGATTTTAAGAACTCTCGCCCCATTTCTGTCAATTTTAAGACCTTTCGTGCCATTTAGGTGTCGATTTTTTCCTGGCGAGCGATAGCGAGCCTGTAATGTAAGAGGAACTGGCCTTCGGCTGGGAAATTTTTCTACCGAAAAATGTACACATTTATCTTGAAAGGGGGTCTAGGGGGAGTAATTTCAAGCTTGATGGAAGTCTAGGGAACCAACTAAAAACCTCCCCTTAAGTACATTCAGAATTGAGTCAAATGGATTGCATTATAATATTCAAATAACAAGCATCTGAATGATATTGTTTTGTATTTTATCTAAAATAAACTAAACACACATTACACAACAAATGTTACTGATTCCACCAGGAGTTAATCCGCAGACGTCCATCAGAATGACGTACACTATTTATAACCGCTCGGTCATGACGTTATTCTGATGAACCGAGGATTGAATCCTGGTCAGGTTTGTCACATATATGAAGGGGAGGCAGACTGTTTTTCTGGACCCCCTTCTCCCTAATGCTTAGCCCCACTAGTTTTGAGATTATAAGACGTTCGGCCCATTAGATTGGCGATTTTAACACCTTTCGCCCCATTTCGTTGTCAATTTTAGGACCTTTCGTGCCATTTAGGTGTCATTTTTTTCCTGGCGAGCGATAGCGAGCTTGCAATTTTAAGAGGAACCGGCCTTCGGCCGGGAAATTTTTCTACCGAAAAATGTACACATTTATCTTGAAGGGGGGTCTAGGGGACGTTTTTCTAAGCTTGATGTAGGTCTAGGGAGGAAGCTAAAAACATATATGAATAAATATATTAATAGACCAAACAAACGGCCAGTCTCCTCTTAATGGTCTATGCGAAATTTCCATTAATATTTTGCTGGATGAAACAAACAAACAAACAAACAAACACACAAACTGGATCCCTACCCACGGAAAAGGGACATATACAATATTGTCACCATATTTGGATTTCAGATATATGAAGCGATATTCACAATTGACCACTTGCGAGTTTCGATCTATAAGGAAGTTGGAGCTGTAGACATCGATAGTAAACAGACGTGCAACAATAGTGTAGGTTCCGGATGGCTAAATAGTATGTTGAATTGGAATTTATGTATCTATAAATGTACTACAACTGTATTTTAGCTGGTAATTATGCTAAATATCGATGTCTACAACTCCAGCTTCCTTATAGAACGAAACTCACAAGTGGTCAATTAGTTAGATGATAAAATTGCCTAGTCAACCTAGTCGATGTAAATGTGTTATGCCATAGTACAACGCCGGTATTGTATTAGAATAATGAATGTGTTGGGTATGTATATAGGTATGTATTAATTGGTTGGGTATGTATGTATAGGTATGTATTAATTGGTTGGGTATGTATGTATAGGTATGTATTAATTGGTTGGGTATGTAGGTATTTACTCAGGCCCATTCCCAATTTGTTTCCATTTTTACTTTTATTTTATTTTATTTTATCTATTATATTTTTTTATTTTTTATGTTTTAGTTTGTTGGGACTCTAAATATTTCTTACTATCGTACTATTCCCATTTTTGTTCAATATTTCTTACTATCGTACTACTCCCATTTTTGTTCAATATTTCTTACTATCGTACTATTCCCATTTTTGTTCAATATTTCTTACTATCGTACTACTCCCATTTTTGTTCAATATTTCTCACTATCGTACTACTCCCATTTTTTGTTCAATATTTCTTACTATCGTACTACTCCCATTTTTGTTCAATATTTCTTACTATCGTACTACTCCCATTTTTGTTCAATATTTCTCACTATCGTACTACTCCCATTTTTGTTCAATATTTCTTACTATCGTACTACTCCCATTTTTTTTCAATATTTCTCACTATCGTACTACTCCCATTTTTTGTTCAATATTTCTTACTATCGTACTACTCCCATTTTTGTTCAATATTTCTTACTATCGTACTACTCCCATTTTTGTTCAATATTTCTCACTATCGTACTACTCCCATTTTTTGTTCAATATTTCTTACTATCGTACTACTCCCATTTTTGTTCAATATTTCTTACTATCGTACTACTCCCATTTTTGTTCAATATTTCTCACTATCGTACTACTACTCCCATTTTTGTTCAATATTTCTCACTATCGTACTACTCCCATTTTTGTTCAATATTTCTTACTATCGTACTACTCCCATTTTTGTTCAATATTTCTTACTATCGTACTACTCCCATTTTTGTTCAATATTTCTTACTATCGTACTACTCCCATTTTTGTTCAATATTTCTTACTATCGTACTACTCCCATTATTGTTCAATATTTCTTACTATCGTACTACTCCCATTTTTGTTCAATATTTCTCACTATCGTACTACTCCCATTTTTGTTCAATATTTCTTACTATCGTACTACTCCCATTTTTGTTCAATATATCTTACTATCGTACTACTCCCATTTTTGTTCAATATATCTTACTATCGTACTACTCCCATTTTTGTTCAATATTTCTTACTATCGTACTACTCCCATTTTTGTTCAATATATCTTACTATCGTACTACTCCCATTTTTGTTCAATATTTCTTACTATCGTACTACTCCCATTTTTGTTCAATATTTCTTACTATCGTACTACTCCCACTTTTACTCAACTACCGCTATCAAATGTCCACGCCTTTGAAAATGTAGGGTCCTCGTTATCTCTATCCATCCATCAACCTGCCTAAAATTAATATCCATGCGCATACAAACAAAATATACTCTACGCCTCTCCATATATCAGCAAATGAAATGAAACTATGCATGCACGGACAAAATGTGTGCGCAATTTTGAAATTTATGTTGAGTGTTAATGCTTGTGCCTGTGATTTAGTAGAGCCATCAAGCCGAGAGATAACAGCTAAAATACCGTAACTTAGCTTTTCTATGGCCCTACCAGTGATAAAGTGAGGCCATAGATAAAACTTTCAAGATGAATGAGGGAGAAAGAAATATATGATATGAAAAATGATATATATATATATATATATATATATATATATATATATATATATATATATATATATATATATATATGCACAAAATACATAGCTTGTTGTATAAATATTGCCGTGCGATACAAAGGCTTCATGTCAAATCTGCCACACTCCATAACGGCCGCAACCAGAACGGCCTCAGCTTCCGAGTCGAACCCTTACACAGATGAACCTAGCTAAACCTAATCTAATACAACCAGACCTAACCTAACTTAACCTGAACCTAACTAAACCTAATCTAACCAACCAGACCTAACCTAACTTGACCTAAACCAAAGAAACCTAATCTAACCTAACCAGACCAAACCTAACTTAATCTAAAGTACAAATAAAACTAATCTAACCCAACCAGACCTAACCGAACTTAATATAAACCAAATGAACCTAATGTACCCAACCAGACCTAACTTAACCTAGGCCAAATTTAACCCAAGCAGACCTAACTAACTTAACCTAAACCAAATAAACCTAATCTAAACCAACCAGACCTAACCTAACTTAATCTACACTAATTCAACCTATTCTAACCAAAGCAGATCTACCTTAACTTAACCTAAACTAACTTATCCAAAATAAACATCACCTATGCTGTTTTGGATTGTGGCCGTTTAGGAGTGTGGCCGTTTAGGAGTGTGGCCGTTTAGAAATGTGGCTGTTCCGACTTGTTTTTCCTGATACACACAACATATCTATCTATCTATCTATTGCCTGACGCCGTGATCCCCGAAGGGGGGGCCACGAACGAACCGCCCCCATGCACCTCTGTCCCCAGTCAGTCGACGCCCCTCCCCCCAACCAGCACCGCCTTCGTTCATGTAGTTCCTCACTCCATCCTTCCACCTCATATTCGGTCTACCTCTCCCCCTCTGTCCCTCCACCTCGCTCTCGTACACCCTCTTAGTCATTCTCTCGCTTTCCATACGTTCCATATGGCCGAACCATCTCAAGTTGTTCCTTTTCACACATTCCAGCACATCTACCTCCACACACCTCCTTCTTACTTCCTCATTAGTCTGTCTATCCCTCCATGTAACTCCGCACGCACTCCTTAAGTAATTCATTTCCACTGCTCTCACTCTTGGTCTGAGTCTCTCAACCAACGTCCATGCTTCGCTTCCGTAAGTCAGTGTCGGGATTACCACACTGTCATGCAAGGACTTCTTCACTTCCATACTGACCACCCTATTTCTTGTTACTGCTTTTAGCGTTCCTACAACCCTCTTCCCCTGTTGTACCCTCTCCCGCACCTCTTCATCCATAGTCCCATCTTTACTCAACACACTGCCCAGATACTTAAAAGAGTTGACGATCTCCATAGCCTGACCGTTTCAGCTTCACCTCACACTCTGTGACTTCACCCCTTTCGAAGACCATAACCTTGCTCTTCCCCGTATTTACCTTCAAATTCCGTTTTTCGCACACTGTTCCAAACTCATTTACCAGACCCTGCAACTCCCATTCATTATCACTCATCAGAACTGTATCATCCGCAAACAGCAGTATAGGTAGCTTCCACTCAATTCCCTCCCTTTTCAGCGATACACCAACATCCACTGCTCTTGATAGTATTTCTTTCATAACTCCATCCATATATACAGTAAACAACCACGGGGACATCACACACCCCTGTTTCAAACCAACATTCAGGTCAAAGAACTCGCTCTGCTCACTCTCCACACGTACTGCCGCCTTTGCACCCTCATACATGCTCTTCACTGCTTTCAGCAACTTGCCCTCTACTCCGTATATTCTACACACAACATATACTGCCAGTAAATAGAATATGTATATGCTAAGTTACTATATGAGGAAGAAGAGACACAAGGCACAAAATACTGCACACATATATTCTTTAATCCTCTGAGGGGGAGGTAGTCGCTTTTACTGGAACCCCTTCTCCCTCATGTTTAGAATATTAGTTTTGATATTTTAAGACGTTCGTTCCATTAGTTTGATTAGTTTGGCGATTTTGAGACCTTTCGCTCCACTTCTTTGTCAATATCAAGACCTTTCGTGCCATTTAGGTGTCGATACAAGGGGTTTCAATTCTTCAGGAGTGGTCATTTGAAAGCATGTAAACGATTGAAACACTTAGTATGTGTATCATTTATGTTACAATTATTATGCGTTCAATGTTTACAGTCGGCTATTATTAATAAGGACTTGTATATAAAGCCTATTATTCCCATCAAGCACTGCAGTAAATCAACTTGTGTCACTATCACATTATGTCGCTTAAGGGGGGGGGGGGGGTCAACGGCATTTTGTTTATCTTTATCTCCCTCTCTCTTTGGCTTGTATCCATTCAGCCTACTGTTTTAAGACGTTTACCCCCATCCAGGTGTAAATATTTTCCTGGCGAGCGGTAGCGAGCCAGCATATATATATTTTTGTTTTGACAGCAACTAAATTTGTACATTTTTCGATAGAAAAATGTCTCCGGCGGAGCCGGATTTCTCCATACAATGCTGGCTCGCTATCGCTCGCCAGGAAGAAATTGACACCTGGATGGGGATAAACGTCTTAAAACAGTTGGCTGAATGGGGCTGAATGGATACAAGCCAGAGAAAGAGAAAACATAAGAGAAATAGATAAAAAAGCAGGTGACCCCCCTTCAAAAAAAATATTATCCTCCCTGAATGAATAACGGCATCGGTAATTGCTTCTCGATGTGGAATAATTTGTGTTTGAAAGCCTCTAATCAAAATTGAATTAAATTCCTTCAACACTTTTGACCATTCAAAAATGTCGTTATACGAGCATATTTCCTTCCTTTATTTATAGATATTTGATATTATTATATACAGTATATACATATAATATAATAATACTTTATATACAGTATATACATATAATATAATAATACTTTATATACAGTATATACATATAATATAATAATACTTTATACAGTATATACATATAATATAATAATACTTTATATACAGTATATACATATAATATAATAATACTTTATATACAGTATATACATATAATATAATAATACTTTATATACAGTATATACATATAATATAATAATACTTTATATACAGTATATACATATAATAATAATACTTTATATACAGTATATACATATAATATAATAATACTTTATATACAGTATATACATATAATATAATAATACTTTATTATTTCCCAATTTCTTCATAACATGGCATAACAGATTCAGATTACAATTGGTGTAACCTAATATAAAGACATATCAGTTTTAACGTTTGTGTTCCTATTATTTATCGATAAATCAGCTGTTAATAAAATCAAACTTTCTGCCTTGTTAGGTATCATTTTTAACTTCGTTCTTAACACCAAAAACACCCCAAATGAAATGAATGAAAGCATGTGATAGAGAAGGCAGTATAATCTAACAATATAATCTAACTAAGATAGGACGTAGCTACAAGTACTGATAGATGACCCATAGTACTGATAGCTGACCCATAGTACTGATAGCTGACCCATAGTACTGATAGCTGACCCATAGTACTGATAGCTGACCCATAGTACTGATAGCTGACCCATAGTACTGATAGCTGACCCATAGTTTGTTGTTTTTAAAGCTGGCGATAAACTGACTTATCTCCATCTGGATTTCTCAGCTATTGCCATGTTTTTATAACCAAATATGCTATTAATCATGACAATTTGGCAATATCATGATGCAAACATATAGTAGTATCATTCAGAGATCAGCTGCACAGTGAATAAAATATCTGCCAAGTTAAACAAAAATATAAATAAAACACAAATTGATAACTGCAGTGGTCGGCAAGTCTCTGCATACTTTAACCCGTACAGCCCCAGCGACGCGTCTGACGCGTCGGCGATGTATGTAACGCACAGCCCCAGAGACGCGCCTGACGCGTCACCCTAATTGCGCCGACCGTAACCTCAGGTGTAGCCACTCAAGAGGGCTCAGATTTGTATGGGAACTGTGTACGTATCCCACGCAACCGTGCCGATGGTTGAAAACTCTCAAAGTCCACGTGCGTGCGCGCGAGCGCTCAATAACCTGTTTTTTTGGGATAATTGCCTTCAATTTTTTAATCTTGTAAAACCCATTTTTGGGGGCTCTGTAGGACCATTTTTTAAGCTTTTTGAGCAGTTTTTCGTGGTTTTTCCTTCATTCCTAACCCATTCGCTATTGTTTCTGGAATAAAACAATTTTTTGAAAACCGGCCGGGTTCTGGTGCGCAAACATTACAAAACTAGCCGGGGCTCCACGGGTTAATAACGTGGAGTATAAACCGGTAGCTTATAAAATGTCAATATATTTTCTTACCTCTTGTTTGTTGATTCCATAATGACGGAGTGTTTCCAGATTTAACTTGACTCCTAATCATTATCCTTCTCGCCCAGCCTGCAAAATAGATACACAAATATTTAGCATGTACAGTCATTGTCATAATACATATCCTACCTTCACATAGTTGGTTAGTTGATAGCCTATTTATCTTTAACATACATAAACACTGGCTACGGGTACCGTTCTGGAACGCCTTGGCAATTTATAGCAATTTAAAGGCTCTTAAAGCCTGTGGAGACGAGTGCGAGTGAGTGGGAGCACGACAGAACCCCGTCCGCTCTCCAGCCAGGCGGCCGTGGCACTGAGGGATATCAGCCATGTCTCGCAGCTCTCGCTAGACATATGCAGCGCTGCCAAAGGCAAATGTAGCGCGACATTAGCAACATTCGCTCAGTATTAGCAAATATTTGTCGATGTCTATGGTAGCGCTGCGGATGAACCCCGCGCGCTACAAAGCTCGTTCTGGTGCTATTTTGAAGTTATATTCTTCTAGTTTTGGGCTGAATACATTTAATTCCATTCAGACACTTGCTCAATCACTCAGGAGTGCCTGAATTAGCCCTAACAGAGCGCCATAAGTGTTAATATACAAGATTAAGTATCAGGAGTAATATGGTATAAATCAGATAATAGGGTTACTATTTTGAAGTAATGAAGATAGGGTACCGCTTTTGTTAGTGGGTGTACTGATAAAAAAGGTATGCAGTTTCTCCAGTGTCACTGAACAGGCAGCACTATTGCCAACTTTATAATGATCATTCAAAGGTCACAAGTTTATCTAGCCGTCAACATTAATAATTATATACCATCCCATTACCACAATGGTAAAAGTAAGTACGTGTAAAATACAATCATAATCATAATATCGCTTTGAATACGGGAATATATATATATATATATATATATATATATATATATATATATATATATATATATATATATAAAGTAAATAAATTAATATATACTTATATAAATATTCATAAGCAAGGAGTCACCTGGAAAACTTGGTGAATTGATTTTTTCAATTTGAAATCTTAAGAGGAACACTTTATTTGCAAATATATCTGGATTATTTAATAAATCAAATTCACATCTATATATATTTACTGTATTTACAATTGACCGAGACAAATTCTGGGAATTATTCCATATTTTTCAGATTTTAACCCCTTCTGCACACACCTTTATAATGTTATTTTGGTTATCATTAGGCGACCCTTTTCAGCTTAGGAAGGACCTGAGAAAGTAGATACTACTACTACTATTACTACTACTACTATTACTACTACTACTACTACTACTACTACTAATAATAATAATAATAATAATAATAATGTTTAATTGGGTTATTTGATGCCCCTTTGATTCCCAGAGTTCCTAACTATACAAAACAAATCATCTAATAACAGTCCGAATATTAACCCCTTTAGTATGATGCCGGCTTATTACCTTTACTTTATAATGTTAAAGAAGGACCTACGGTATTCAGATGGTATACTATATACCCCCTTGAGTCCTTGAAGGGTAAACAAAAAGCACCACTCACACTATAAATGGTAATCAAAATAGGACTTACATTACGGGGAGGTTTTTAGTGCGTTCCCTAGACCTCCATTAAGCTTAACATTACACCCCCTTGAGTCCCTTTCAAGATAAATTTGTACATTTTTCGGTAGAAAAATGCCCCGGTCGAAGGCCGGTTCCTCTTAAATTACAGGCTCGCTATCGCTCGCCAGGATAAAATCGACACCTGAATGGCACGAAAGGTCTTAATATGGGGTGAAAGTTCTTATAATCGCTAAACTAATGGGGCAAACGTTTTATAATATCAAAAGCAATGGGGCTAAACGTGAGGGAGAAAGGGGTCAAGAAAAAAATCCCTCGAGTTGAGATCTCCCCTTAAGTCATCATGCTAAAAGGGTTAAAGAAAAATGTTTTTGGTACATTGAAAGGGTTAATACATCAAAGGAAGAAAGTAGACAGAAGCTGTCTGCAGACGTATGTCCGGTATAGACAGATTAATCAAAACCGGCAGACTCTTCCTATAAATTTAACTAATCAGCACACTAAATAAAGGGAAATAATGGTGAAAATCTATAAGCCGGGAAATATAATGAAATAGAAAATAAAAATAGGAAAAATGTGGATTGTGCCTGAGCATATGGATGGATGGATGGGAAATATCAAAATAAATACAAAAATCATGCCAACGTACACTACAAAACAACACTACAAAACAACACTACAAAACAACACTACAAAACAACACTACAAAACAACACTACAAAACAACACTACAAAACAACACTACAAAACAACACTACAAAACAACACTACAAGACAACACTACAAAACAACACTACAAAACAACACTACAAAACAACACTACAAAACAACACTACAAAACAACACTACAAAACAACATTAGAAAACAACACTACAAAAAACACTACAAAACAACACTACAAACAACACTACAAAACAACACTACAAAACAACACTACAAAACAACACTACAAAACAACACTACAAAACAACACTACAAAACAACACTACAAAACAACACTACAAAACAACACTACAAGACAACACTACAAAACAACACTACAAAACAAAAGAACACTACAAAACAAAAGAACACTACAAAACAACACTACAAAACAACACTACAAAACAACACTACAAAACAACACTACAAAACAACACTACAAAACAACACTACAAAACAACACTACAAAACAACACTACAAGACAACACTACAAAACAACACTACAAAACAACACTACAAAACAACACTACAAAACAACAAGGGTGTAAACAGGGAATACTGTCATTAATATCATAGTGTATATTGAATGTCATATACCTTTTTACCCTTATATTTGATGGATTGTTAAAAGGGTATATGGACACTTTAATTGCCCTTTTTATAACCCTGATTATTTTCGAGTGTACCTTTTTTTATTAAACTATATTTTTCTTTGCTCAATCGAATCATCAAATGTCAGCCCGTATAAAAATATGGTATTTTACGTTTTTTTTCTTCTTCTCTTTCTCTCCCTCTCTCTTTGGCTTGTATCCATTCGGCCCCATTCAGCCTACTGTTTTAAGACGTTTACCCCCATCCAGGTGTCAATATTTTCCTGACGAGCGGTAGCGAGCCAGCATATATGTATGTTTGTTTTACAGCAAGCTAAATTTGTAATTTTTTCGATAGAAAAATTTCTCCGGCGAAGCCGGATTTATCCATACAATGCTGGCTCACTATCGCTCGCCAGGAAAAAATCGACACCTGGATGGGGATAAACGTCTTAAAACAGTTGGCTGAATGGGGCCAAATTGATACAAGTCAGAAAAAAAGAGAAATGGCGAAAAAGATAAAAAAAAAGCAGGTGACCCCCCTTAAAAAATCATTGATGGCAGGGAATCATCCGAGTATGTATAGAAGATGTCAATAAAAATGTGATGTGTGAATAAACTTTGAAAAGGTGAGAAAACACAACAACAAACTAATCATGTGACTCAAAACGCTCAATTTTAGGGTGAATGGAATAGTGTGGTAATCATTTAAATGTTATCTATGTGTGTGTCTATATGTGTGTGTTGATATAAGTGTGTGTGTGTGTGTGTGTGTGTGTGTGTGTGTGTGTGTATAGACATTAGAGCAAACTGTAGCGGTTATATAAAGTGCACCTAACTGTGTATAAACAACCATCAAAGGACTCTCAGGTAAATGCAGGAACCCGTGTGTTAAATATTATCACCTCTACCAAGAAGCTATATACACCTTCAAACACACATTGAATTAAGGGGGTTGTACTCGCTTTTCATGGACCCCCTTCTCCCTCATGTTTAGCATATTAGTTTTAAGGTTTTAAGACGTTCGTTCAGTTAGTTTGGCGATTTTGAAACCTTAGTTTATCAATATTAAGACTTTTCGTGCCCTTTAGGTGTCGATGTTTTCCTGGCGAGCGATAGCGAGCCTCTAATTTTAGAAAGAAACGGCCTGCGGACGGGACATTTTTCTACCGAAAAATGTACAAATTTATCTTGAAAGGGGTTCTAGGGGGTGTTTTTTCTAAGCTTGATGGAGGTCTAGCAAGGAAACTAAAAAAATATATTAATATATAAATATATAGACCAAAAACCAAGCACTACCCCTTTAGCCTAACATGCAAAACTTATGAGCTTTGGGAAATACATTAATGGTTTAAGAGATACACTAAAGAAATGGTGACAAGTATTGAAGGTCAAGGGGGTTTAAACTAGATAGACTATATTTTAATTCCTGCAAAACCTTCTTAACCCATTAAGCAACAGGGACGTCCTTTTCATCATATTCTGGCAACTATTAGATGATGGTATTGAACTTAGGAAGGAACTCTAGCAATATTAAGACGTCAAACTATCTCAATCAATCTTTTTCACTACCACAGATCCTTCCTAAGCTGCATAATATCGTCTAATTATAGCTAGAATGAAATAAATCACACGTCGCTGGTATTCAAAGGCTCAAGAAACTAAGCCAAATCATCAATTGATAGCCAGACTTAAATGAAGGCATTTGACATACAAGCAACTCAAATGAAAAACAAAAGAAAACTGAACAGACGTAAACGAATAAGAGGGAATACAAAGGGAATAACAACTACAAAATAATACAAGTGAACGATACAAGGAAAGGAAAGTACAAACAGGAAATATATTGAAATTTTGTACAAGTAAATGCGAACGAAATGGGGGAGAACAGGATTAACAGAAACGAGTGAGAAATGTGAAAATCAGTCAAGCACAATAGTAAGATGTGGAAAATAGTATGCATACAGTAAAGCCGGAGTCACACGAGCCGTTTTTCGAGCAATTTTTACGGGCAATTATGGTCTGGCAGCTTCAAATATTACACTTCATCAGAATTCAGCCGCCTAACATACTCTACCTTCAGTCTAGTTACCGATACCAGTGCAAAAAAGTCCCTAAATATAACGAGAAAAAACTTGCTCATGGAAAATTGCCTACTGTTTTAAGACGTTTATCCCCATCCAGGTGTCAATTTTTTACTGGTGAGCGGTAGCGAGCCAGCATATTTTTTATTTTTGTTTGACAGCAGGCTAAATTTGTACATTTTTCGATAGAAAAATGTCTCCGGCGAAGCCGGATTTCTTCATAATTATAATACTGGCTCGCTATGGCTCGCCAGGAAGAAATCGACACCTAGATGGGGATAACGTCTTAAAATGGTTGGCTGAATGGGGCCGAATGGATACAAGCCAGAGAAAGAGAGAAAAGGACAGAAATAACAAAAAGCAGGTCACCCCCCTTAAGAAGGGTATGTGGAAGTCAAAGGGTTAATCGAGATAGAGTTTACCATTACAATTCACGCCGATCCTTCCTAAAAATAAAACCCGTCTAATGATAGCCAGAATTAACTGTCAAAATGGGTCATGATCTTCTATAGGTCAAGAGAAGTTGCAAATATATGGCGAATATATGAAGGAAGGAAAACCACGAAGCAGGGAATGAAGAACGGAATAAAACGGTAATGAAAGAAACACACAATAAAGCAATATAAAGTGATAGCAAGCAACGACAGACAAATGGCATAGGGTAGGGAAGGAAGAGCTAACTGAACGAAAAAATAAATGAAGGGAGAAATTGAAGGAACTTAAGGGGAGGTTTTTAGTTAGTTCCCTAGACTTCCATCAATCTTAAAATTACACCCCCTAGACCCCCTTTAAAGATAAATGTGTACATTTTTCGGTAGAAAAATGTCCAGGCCAAAGGCCGATTCCTCTTAAATTACAGGCTCGCTATCGCTCGCCAGGAAAAAATCGACAGCTAAATGGAACGAAAGGTCTTAAAATTGACAGAAATGGGGCGAAAGTTCATAAAATAATCCAACTAATGGGGCGAACGTCTTAAAATTTCAAAAGCAATGGGGCTAAACATGAGGGAGAAAGGGGTCCAGAAAAAAGTCCCTCAAGTGGAAATCTCCCCTTAATGTGGTGTAATAAAGAAAATAGGACTAAGAGAGAGAGAGAGAGAGAGAGAGAGAGAGAGAGAGAGAGACAAGGGTGTGAAAAATGATGAGACAGACAAATGATACGAGAAGAGGTATAGGTCATAAAGGATGATGACAAAGCATGATAGTGGTGATGTATGGGGAAGGGTGTGGTGGTGAAAGGTGTGGTGAAGGGTGGTGGTGGTGGTGGTGGTGAAGGGTGGTGGTGATGAAGGATTGTGGTGGTGATGAAGGATTGTGGTGGTGAAGGGTGGTGGTGAAAATGATTGTGAAACATTTGAAACCCAATGAAAGCTCCTGAAAAATTGACTGAATAACAAAACACAAAAGACTGACACTTCTGTGGAAATATCAAGAAATAAAATATGAAAGCGAATGAAAAACAACTGAAATGGCGAAATCCACATACTGAAAGCTATTATATCAAGGATGAAATATCTGGAAATAGCTGTAATATGATGGCTGATGGCGAATGGATGAACAAGACTACCGGTATACAAATGAATGTGAAGTTTAATTAATATGGCAACGGAAAGACGGAAACCACTGGGAATATTGTAAAGTCAACTGAATACGAAGTCCTGCGTCTTAGACTTACTATAAATATTGTTAAAAAAAAAAGCTTGTAGAACTAGCATGACAATGGCTTAAGGGGAGGTTTTTAGTATGTTCTCTAGACCTCCATCAAAATTAAAATAACACCCCCTAGACCCCCTTTCAAGATAAATTTGTAAATTTTTCGGTAGAAAAATGTCCCGGCCGAAGGCCGCTTACTCTTAAATTACAGGCTCGCTATCGCTCGCCAGGAAAAAATAGACACCTAAATGGCACGAAAGGTCTTAAAATTGACAGAAATTGGGTGGAAGTCCTTATAATCGCCAAACTAATGGGACGAACGTCTTAAAATATCAAAAGCAATGGGGCTAAACACGAGGGAGAAAGGGGTTCAGAAAAAAATCCCTCAAGTGGAAATCTCCCCTTAAATACGAAGATGTAAGTGACAGACAAGGTAGGGAAAGTACGGTGAACACCTTCACGAAAACGACTGCAGACCACTTTGAGAATCGCTATATAGTCTATTCGCTGTAAGTAGGCGAGAAATCCTGACCGCTAACCTCTGTAACTCAAGAACGACTAGAGTAATCGAGCTACTATTTCTACCATTTGGGAAGAGTCAGTCAAGGCATAGATGTAGAAATGTACAGCCAATTTGGTCTAGCCCTTTTTGAGTGACAGAGGATAGAGTTCACGATGTTTCGCCTACTTACAGCGAATGGACTATAGTATTGACTGCGGAAACGACTGCATAAACGACTATAGTATTGACTGCGGAAACGACTGCATAAACGACTATAGTATTGACTGCGGAAACGACTGCATAAACGACTATAGTATTGACTGCGGAAACGACTGCATAAACGACTATAGTATTGACTGCGGAAACGACTGCATAAACGACTATAGTATTGACTGCGGAAACGACTGCATAAACGACTATAGTATTGACTGCGGAAACGACTGCATAAACGACTCTCCGAAGTGCAGGTCACAAATATGGAAGGCATCAATGTAATTTTTTTTTATTTTTTTTTATTGTGCTCCCTCGACCTCCATGAAGCTTAGAACATTACCCCCGAGACCCCATTCGAGATAAATGTCTAAGTTTTATTCGGTAAAATGTCTTTCTAAATTGTAGGCTCACCACGAAAAAATCGACACCTAAATGGCACGAAAGGTCTTCAATTTCACAAAGAAATGGGGCGAAAGGTATTAAAATCGCCAAACTAATATGGGGTGAACGTTTCAAAACCTCAATACTAATGGGGCTAATTATGATAGAGAAGGGGGTCAAGAAAAACCAAGCCCTTAAAACAAGCGTAAAAAGAAAGAAGGGGACTTTAACCCTCTCCGTCATATGACGCGATTTTGAGCCTATTAGGGATACTTTAAAGCCTTTGTTACCATCAGGGGTATTTAGAAACCTTTAGTTTAGTTACTTCAACCTCTGCAGTTGTCTTTGAGTTAGCTGTGGGCAGAAAACTAATTTTGGAGAGGTAATTATAAGAGTGAGAGAACTATTTCTTATTGCTAATCTGGCAACTCTGCGTCATATGAGTCTGAAAGGGTTAAGGGGAGGTTTTTAGTTTGGTCTCTAGATATCCATCAAGCTTAAGATTACACCCCCTTGAGCCCCTTTCAAGATAAATTTGTACATTTTTCGGTAGAAAAATGTCCCGGCTGAAAGCCGGTTCCTCTTAAATTACAGGCTCGCTATCGCTCGCCAGGATAAAATCGACACCTAAATGGCACGAAAGGTCTTAAAATTGACAGAAATGGGTCGAAAGTTCTTAAAATCGTCAAAATAATGGGGCGACCGTCTTAAAATCTCAAAAGCAATGAGGCTAAACATGAGGGAGAAAGGAGTCAAGAAAAAAATCCCTAGAGTGGAAATCTCCCCTTATTAAAAGGTATTTGAACAGTTAGGTATACTCTCTACTTGTGCACACAGTAAATAGAGGGATTGGGATGCATACAAACCTCAAAATATGAACAAAAACAATGGATAGAAGGACACACAGAAAAGGTATTAGGGTTACACAAATGAACAGTAAATGGAAGGGTTAAGAGAGAGAGAGAGATTTACATAGATACACTGGCCACACAGATCTTACGATCCCTGCGAGGTGACCAGGACTTAATCCTAATAGAGATAGCAACCCTAAGAGAAAGTGGAAGGAAAGGATAGCAAAGATGAAGGCTCTCTCCCCCCCCCCCCCTCCGCTCCCTCCGGCAATATGCCGTACATGAAAATAGTTATAAGTGAATAACCTTGCAGGGCTTGGAAATCGCCTGAAGGAATTTATAGTATAGTTAGAAATGGAAAGGAAAAGGCATAAACAGAGAGAGAGAGAGAGAGAGAGAGCGTGATCAAACGTGGGAAAGGGAGGATCAGGATAACACTTTGCCTCGGAGCTGTTGATGCACAGGTACACAAAGACATACACGGTTACAATGGGTACACACACACACACACACACACACATACATACATGCATACTCACTCATGCATACCCACATACACAGTATATATACACTCGCAAACTCACTTACACATAGACACACATAAATACACTCACTCTAACACACACATAAATACACTCACTCTCACACACAATATATATTCACACACACACACACACATACACACTTTGATCTTTGCAACAATCAAATGTAAATGACGAAATCGGTACACGTGATCACAGTGACATTTCTGCAATACATTTCTGCATTCACATACTATACAACAGTCTGGAGTGTAACAGTAAATATACAGTATGTATATTGTTTGTGTATGATTAGTTTATATTAAAAATAATTATATGTATGAACAGGGTATATAAAGGTATATTGGTGGTAATAAACCCATCTTATACCAATTAGAAAGGTAACTCACTAGCAATATATCCAATTAGAAAGGTAACTCACTAGCAATATATCCAATTAGAAAGGTAACTCACTAGCAATATATCCAATTAGAAAGGTAACTCACTAGCAATATATCCAATTAGAAAGGTAACTCACTAGCAATATATCCAATTAGAAAGGTAACTCACTAGCAATATATCCAATTAGAAAGGTAACTCACTAGCAATATATCCAATTAGAAAGGTAACTCACTAGCAATATATCCAATTAGAAAGGTAACTCACTAGCAATATATCCAATTAGAAAGGTAACTCACTAGCAATATATCCAATTAGAAAGGTAACTCATAGCAATATATCCAATTAGAAAGGTAACTCACTAGCAATATATCCAATTAGAAAGGTAACTCACTAGCAATATATCCAATTAGAAAGGTAACTCACTAGCAATATATCCAATTATTAGAAAGGTAACTCACTAGCAATACATCCAATTAGAAAGGTAACTCACTAGCAATATATCCAATTAGAAAGGTAACTCACTAGCAATATATCCAATTAGAAAGGTAACTCACTAGCAATATATCCAATTAGAAAGGTAACTCACTAGCAATATATCCAATTAGAAAGGTAACTCACTAGCAATATATATCCAATTAGAAAGGTAACTCACTAGCAATATATCCAATTAGAAAGGTAACTCACTAGCAATATATCCAATTAGAAAGGTAACTCACTAGCAATATATCCAATTATTATAAAGGTAACTCACTAGCAATATATCCAATTAGAAAGGTAACTCACTAGCAATATATCCAATTAGAAAGGTAACTCACTAGCAATATATCCAATTATTAGAAAGGTAACTCACTAGCAATATATCCAATTATTAGAAAGGTAACTCACTAGCAATATATCCAATTTACTTCATAAACAAACCTAATTAACGAAATCAATGAGAGTAATGAATACATGTGGTACTCCAAGGAATCGAACCTAGGATACCCACACCAAAATTCCGCACACTAAGCATTGCAGTATCAAGACAGTTAAAGATTTATGCACACACCTACGATATATCATGCATTCTCGAATACTGCATATTAATCTAAGCATGTACACTCGGTCCAAAAAGTATCTGCACCCCTACCCTGATAATCTGGTGTGTACAGCTTGGTAGTATAGGTTGTAGGTCGTAGGTAGTAGGTCGTAGGTAGTAGGTCGTAGGTAGTAGGTCGTAGGTAGTAGGTCGTAGGTAGTAGGTCTTAGGTAGTAGGTCGTAGGTTGTAGGTCGTAGGTAGTAGGTCTTAGGTAGTATAGGTAGATAGTAGTATAGATGGATATAGCTACAGGTAGATATGCAAACCCTACCAAGCTGTACACACCAGATTATAAGGGTAGGGGTGCAGATACTTTTTGGACCGAGTGTACAGTATATACTCCCAGCTGCTGTATGGTAGCCGAATGCAAATTGGACATTCTAAACACAATATAACCATTATATGATCGGTACGTCCCTTCTTTTCTATTGAAGATTATATCTGTATTTTTCTTGTGAGTTGGTATATATTATATGGAATACTTGTCTATCGATTACGTACTACTCCTCGATTAACGTCATCAAGAAACACAGGGATAATTTCAAATCATTCAGTTCGAGGAGACATTTATATATTTATTATTAACACCCATTATTAAACTGCCGAGTACCAGGCTATAATCTCACGCTGCTTATTTTACTGGGAGAACTTATACTTGGATCAAATAAACGTGTACAATGTGTATAGAAAACACGAATAAACTAAACTAACTAAGCCAAATTTGATAAAAACTAACCTTACAAAAAACAAATATATATACTGTATAATAATAATAATAATGATAATAATAAAAAACACCGAGGCCATTATTGGTTTAAGGAGGTTAATCACGGGTTATCCCTAGTTAACCCGTTCAGTACCGGGGATGGCTGTTGTTATATTTCAGTTATATACAGGTATTTAGACGAATTTATGCAGCTTGGGAAGGATCTGTAGCCTCTTGATTGCTACACGTCCGTCCTATGCTGAATAATATCGTCTATTAATTGCGGGAATATAATGAAAAGGACGTCATCGGTACTGAAGGGGTTAACCTTGATCAAGTACGAAGGGGGTCTATTTTTTACCCTCCCCTTTTCACTCCATTACCTTGCAGATTTTAAGACGTTTCACCTCATTTATTTAGTGATCCGAAGACATTTCACCCCGTTCAGGTTTTCTGGGACCGTAAGAACAGCGGATTATTTTTAAGTGTTTATAGTGATGTAGGAAAAGAGAGAGAAACAAAATAGGAAAAGTGTGGATTGGTCCTGAGTAAATAGATATAAAATAGATAGATGGTGCTGCAGTGAGAGGCTCCAGGGACAACATACACAGACACTCTCATCAATCCAAGGCATTACATGGGTAGGCAAAAGGTGTAAACAATGGGTATATTGGTAGCAACTTACCTTTTTTATTGATATAAAATTGGTTCATCACTACTAATATATCATTGATTAAACCTACACTGTACTTTGTGTGAGTGGATAGATGTTAAGGACGTTTCTAGAATATAATTATATATATATACCGGTATATATATATATATATATATATATATATATATATATATATATATATATATATATACAAATATAAATTCACCCACATACACACAGTCACTCACTTATACAACACACACATATAATCACTCTTACACACGCACACACACTAACGTATGCAACACACACACACACACAAATTCACTCACACACACACAACATCTCGAACACCATTAAATTAAGTCAAATATTTAATGCATATTCGAAATGTCAAAACTAGGACAGCACTCTCTCTCTCTCTCACACACACATACACACACACACACACACACCCACACACACACCCACACCTATATGTCAATGTTACCATGATAAATAAATTGTCATCAAATAATATTATCATTGTTGGTCAAGGACATTTTATTTGCACGATGTATTGCCCCCTTTCAACAATATTGCAATGTAGTTCACCAAAGGCCTGCACTGCAAAAGGTCAAGGCTATAAAAAGGGTGTGGAAAAGGCACATACAAGCATTCTGCACATCGACTATGATTCAGGGGGGCCCACCTCGCTTGTTTTCTCTTTCTCTCCCTCTCTCTTTGGCTTGTACCCCTTTGGCCCCATTCAGCCTACTGTTTTAAGACGTTTACCCCCATCCAGGTGTCAATATTTTCCTGGCGAGCGGTAGCGAATCAGCATATATATATATATATATATATATATATATTTGTTTTGACAGCAAGCTAAATTTGTAAATTTTTCGATAGAAAAATTTCTCCAGCGAAGCCGGATTTCTCCATACAATGCTGGCTCGCTATCGCTCGCCAGGAAGAAATCGACACCTGGATGGGGATAAACGTATTAAAACAGTTGGCTGAAGGGGGCCGAATGGATACAAGCCAAAGAGAAAAGGAGTGAAAGAGAAAACAAAAGCCGGTGACCCCTCCCTTAACCTTTTACCCTTATATTAGAAGGGTACACATGACAACCAATATACCTTTAAATGGGTAGGTTGTTATGGACACTTTATTTGCCCTTTATATACCCATAATATTTGAGAGAGTAAATACCCCTGACATCAATAGGGTGACCGGACAACTCAACCAGTAGACCATATCAACCAGTAAATCTTAACCAGCGCCAACTCAACCAATATTCTTAAGGGGGTCACTGGCTTTTTTGCTTATTTTTCTCACCTTTTCTCTCTTTCCCTGGCTTGTATCTATTCGGCCCCATTCAGCCAACTGTATTCAGACGTTTATCCCCATCCAGGTGTCGATTTCTTCCTGGCGAGCGATAGCGAGCCAGCATTGTATGGAGAAATACGGCTTCGCCGGAGACATTTTTCTATCGAAAAATTTACAAATTTAGCTTGCTGTCAAAACAAATATATACAGGTATATATATATGCTGGCTTGCTACCGCTCGCCAGGAAAATATTGACACCTGGATGAGGGTAAACGTCTTAAAACAGTAAGCTGAATGGGGCCGAATGGATACAAGCCAAAGAGAGAGAGAGGGGGAGAAAGAGAAAAAAGCGAGGTGGGCTCCCTTAAGTTGAGTTACATTAGGCTAGGTCTTCTTGGACCCTTATTCCATTAGTTTAAAGATATTAAGGCGGTTTAAGGGGAGGTATTTAGTTTGTTCCCTAGACCTCCAGCAAGCTTAAAATTACACCCCCTTGAGTCCCTTTCAAGATATATTAGTACATTTTTCGGTAGAAAAATGTCCCGGCCGAAGGCCGGTTCCTCTTAAATTACAGGCTCGCTATCGCTCGCCAGGATGAAATTGACACCTAAATGGCACGAAAGGTCTTAAAATTGACAGAAATGGGGCAAAGGTTCTTAAAATCACCAAACTAATGGGGCGAACGTCTTAGAATATCAAAAGCAATGGGACTAAACATGAGTTAGAAAGGGATCCAGAAAAAAATCCCCCATGTGGAAATATCCCCTCAAAGATATTAAGGCGGTTTAACTCATTAGTTGGGCGATTATAAGACGCTTCGCCCAATTCAAGTGCCGATTTGTACTGAACGAGCGACAACGAGCCTGCAATATAGGAGCGATAGGGCTACCGACGGGACATGTTTTTACCTAAGCCTCTGCCTACAGTAAACTTGAAGGGCGTCTGAGGGGGGAGGGGGGGGGATTTGTTTTCTTCTTTTTCCTTGAAGGGGGTCTCTAGAGGCGTGTTTTTTCCTTGAAGGGGGTCTCTAGAGGCGTGTTTTTCCTTGAAGGGGGTCTCTAGAGGCGTGTTTTTTCCTTGAAGGGGGTCTCTAGAGGCGTGTTTTTTCCTTGAAGGGGGTCTCTAGAGGCGTGTTTTTCCTTGAAGGGGGTCTCTAGAGGCGTGTTTTCCTTGAAGGGGTCTCTAGAGGCGTGTTTTTTCCTTGAAGGGGGTCTCTAGAGGCGTGTTTTTCCTTGAAGGGGGTCTCTAGAGGCGTGTTTTTTCCTTGAAGGGGGTCTCTAGAGGCGTGTTTTTCCTTGAAGGGGGTCTCTAGAGGCGTGTTTTTCCTTGAAGGGGGTCTCTAGAGGCGTGTTTTTCTGTTTTCTTTTTAATCTAGGGTAAAACTAAATATAAATTCCTAGAAATCGGGAAAGACAATACAAATATCCTAACCCTCCAAACGTCGGATGAGATAGTGTTAAACTTATACCCCGTTCATTATACGTAGGCCAAAAATCCCGAACTCAACCTCTCTCTCCCTCTCTCTCTCATAACTCAAAAAGGCCTTCAGTAATTAAGCTGTCATATCCACCATTGGGGGAGCGTCCACCAGTAAATAGGTGTGTAATATTACCGCCCGTTTGTTCCAGCCCTTCCCGAGTTACAGGAGGTTACAGTTAAGATTTCTGACCTAATAATTACGAACAGAATATAGGCTTTAAGGGGAGATGGGCTGTGTTTTTTTTTTTTTTTTTCTATTAATTCATGTATTCCTTTATTTCTTAGTTTCCTCGCTACACCTCCACCAAGCTTAGAAAAACACCCCCTAGACCCCCCTTCAAGATACATTTGTACATTTTTCGGTAGAAAATGTTCCGGCCGAAGGCCGGCTCCTCTTAACATTCCAGGCTCGCTATCGCTCGCCAGGAAAGACTCGACACCTAAATGGCACGAAAGGTTTTAAAATTGACAACGGAATGGGGGCAAAACGTGTTAAAATCGCCAAACTAATGGGCCGAACGTCTTATAATCTAAAAACAAGGGCTTAACACAAGGGAGAAAGGCGCCCAGAAAAACGACCCCTCTCCCCTTAAGTTGCCATTAGTTTATTTGTTCCTGGTTGAATTAGCCTTGAGGTGGTGGTGGTGGTGGTGGTGGAGGTGGCCTATTTGATTCATATTAGGGTCTATCGGTTCAAATGGTCTGTCTACTGCTTGGAATGTCCATATCAATATGCATTCCCAAACTTCCACACGGCGACTACAAATATTGCCATCAGTCATGTTTGTTCTGTTCTGCTGTTAATTAAGGGGACACTGACTGCTTTTTTGGCCTATAAATTCATTCATTCATAAATTCTTAGTTTCCTCGCTAGACATCCCTCACACTTAGAAAAACATCCCCTAGACCCCCCCCCCCTCTCAAAATAAATGTGTAAATTTGTCGGTAAAAACAAAATCCCGGCCAAAGGCCGGTTCCTCTTACAATTACAGGCTCGCTATCGCTCGCCAGGAAAAAATCAACACCTAAATGGCACGATAGGTCTTAAAATGTATAACAAAATGGGACGAAAGGTCTTAAAATCGCCAAACAAATGGGCCGAACGTCTAAATACCTCAAACTAATGGGACTAAACACAAGGGAGAAAAGGGACCAGAAAAACGACCGTCTCTCCTTAATACCCTCGAATAATATATACCTTGCTCTGCTTGCTACACTTAGGCTATACAAAAAAAAAAAAAAAAAAAAAAAAAAAAAAAAAATATATATATATATATATATATATATATATATATATATATATATATATATATATATATAACAAATACAACTGCAGAATAAACGCGTGTTGGAGTTTACACATTCCAGACGACTGTAATTTGTCCAGTGTAGTGTTTTAAGGGCGGTCACCGTTTTTTCTTTTCTTTTTTTCTCTCCTTTTCTCGCTTTCCCTGGCTTGTATCCATTCGACCCCATTTAGCCAACTGGTTTTCAGACGTTTATCCCCATCCAGGTGTCGATTTCTTCCTGGCGAGCGATAGCGAGCCAGCATTGTATGGATTAACCGGCTTCGCCGGAGAAATTTTTCTATCGAAAAATTTAAAAATTTATCTTGCTGTCAAAACAAAAATATATATATGCTGACTCGCTACCGCTCGCCAGGAAAACATTGACACCTGGATTGGGTAAACGTCTTAAAACAGTAGGCTGAATGAAGCCGAATGGATACAAGCCAAAGACAAAGGGAGAGAAAGAGAAAAAAAAGCGAGGTGGGCTCCCTTAAGCCATTGCAATTTGTGATTGGACATTGTAGGTCAAAGGTCAGTCGCGCCGGCCGAGGTCAAACACATGATTTTAGTGTTGACCAATTATTACATATATTTAGGTGCTTATGTTCGGGGTGTGGTGTCCCGAGTTCGAATCCCGGGAGGACCATAATTATGTTTTCATTAGTTTATTCAAGTACTGTACATTGGGGTTTGTAATTGATGATTAATGTGAAGAACGGGGTGTTACTTATTGTATTATATTCAATCAGATTATTTTATTATAATGAGCCTGTTTTTTAAAAGATGTCAGCCATTGGCCGCGACATTTTGAATCCGAAAGAAGTGGAAAATTAACTTAGAAGAGGTTCATATTTTTATATATTTTAGTTTGAAGAGGTTATAGGGATTTTGTTTTTGTTAAAGCTTGAAGTGTGTTCTGGGGCGTTATATAGATATGCAGACAGACAGATAGATAGATAGATAGATAGATAGATAGATGATAATACTAATGAATAATAATAGAGTCATTATAATAGAAACAATATATAATAATATAAATAATATACAAAAAATAATAATAAAAATAAACCTATTAATAATAATGATACTATTACTACTACTACTACTACTACTACTACTAATAATAATAATAATAATATATCACAATAACACCTCAAAACTTGTGTTGAGCTAGTGTTAAGGGGAGGTTTCTAGTGTGTTGCTTAGACCTCCATCAAGCTTAAAATTACATCCCCTAGACCCCCTTTCAAGATAAATATGTACATTTTTCGGGAGAAAAATGTCCCGGCCGAAGGCCGATTCCTCTTAAGTTACAGGCTCGCTATCGCTCGCTAGGAAAAAATCGACACCTAAATGGCACGAAAGGTCTTAAAATTGACAGAAATGGGGCGAAAGTTATTAAAATCGTCAAACTAATGGGGCAAACGTCTTAACATCTCAAAAGCAATGGGGCTAAACATGAGGGAGCAGGAAGTTCGAACAAAAATCCCTCAAGTGGAAACCTCTCCTTAAATGTGGTGGTGCATGGGTTAAGATAATCATGGCATCATTATCGCCAACCTGCACATCATTGTCTTGCTAAAGGAAATGTCACTGAAATAATGGTTAACAATGGTATAGCGGATTATGTGGATCATTTACACCGGACCTGTGACGTCTTATAATTTCTAAACAAAAGGGCTGGGGGGTGACCTGCTTTTTGTTATTTCTGTCCTTTTCACTCTTTCTCTGGCTTGTATCCCTTTGGCCCCATTCAGCCAACTATTTTAAGACGGTTATCCCCATCTAGGTGTCGATTTCTTCCTGGCGAGCGATAGCGAGCCAGCATTATATGAAGAAATCCGGCATCGCCGGAGAAATTTTTCTATCGAAAATGTACAAATTTAGCCTGCTGTCAAACAAAATTAAAAAACATGCTGGCTCGCTACCGCTCACCAGTAAAAAATTGACACCTGGATGGGGACACACGTCTTAAAACAGTAGGCTAAATGGATACAAGCCAGAGAAAGATAGAAAAGGACAGAACAAAAGAAGGTCATCCCCCTTAACACGAGGGAGAAGGGGGCCACAAAAACCGGCCCACCCCTCCTTAAACTGCATGCCATCGTGAAACTGGCCAAATTAGTGTACAGCGAAAACTATACAACATATTATATATTTGTAACCTTCTCCCCTCAAAGGTGTGTGAGGGAGAGAAGAGAGCCGGCCATCCTTGTGATCAGAGGGGTGTGTGGGTGTGGGTGGGTGTGGTATGAGGACATTTGCAACATACAGTGTGTTTCGTTATGTTTCACTACAAAGCTTCGTAAAGGGCCGATAATACTTCTAAAGAGAGAGAGAGAGAGAGAGAGAGAGAGAGAGAGAGAGAGAGAGAGAGAGAGAGAGAGAGAGAGAGAGAGAGAGAGAGAGAGAGATTAATGGACGACAATCGACAATACTTCTAAAGAGAGAGAGAGAGAGAGAGTTGCAGGTATCGATACTTAGCAGAATTACCAGCTAAAATACATTAGTAGTGCATTAATAATTATAACATATATGATCAGATTCACTATACATTTTATCCATTACATACATCATTATTGAATTTCTATTTAATATTAATGTTTACGGCTCCCACTTCCCTCTAGCCTGAAACTTCCAAGTGGTCAAATTGGCGCGTGGAATTTGATATCATTGAATGTAGTCCTCTTTCCTTTGTCTTTATTAATAAAAACAAAACAAAACAAATTGCGCAGGGGTGACCATAAGGTATCATCAAAGAGACAAAGTGATAGATGCCACCCTTCTGATCCTAACGACGTACGTACATGTGTGTGTGTGTGTGTGTGTGTGTGTGTGTGTAGACAAGAATGACAGACATGCGAGACAAATAGACAGACATGACCGACAGCATACGTATCGGACAGACGAAAATATATGACAACAAAAATTGTGGTAGTCATAGGCACACCCAACACACAAAATGACAAGTGAGGCACATGAAATTGTAGGGTAAAAGAAAAATAAATATATATATATATATATATATAAGTGTATATAGGCCTATATAAATGTGGTGACGATATGTATATGGATGGAACAATACAACCAAATAAATGAAGCAGAAGTCATTGTAGATCAAGCCAAACGTAATAATATATAATATGTAGAAGAGGTTAGGGGGCTAGTGGCCGGTTTTGGGTCTATTAATTCATGCATTCATATAATATGTTTTAGTTTCCTCGCTAGACCTCCATCAAGATTAGACAAACACCCGTAGACTCCCTTCAAGATAAATTTGTAAATTTTTTGGTTAAAAAATGTCCCGCCCGAAGGCCGATTACTCCTAATATTACAGACTCGCTTTCGCTCGCCAGGAATAATTCGATCCCTAAATGGCACGAAAGGTCTTAAAATTGACAACGAAATTAAATAGGGCGAAAGGTATTAAAATTGTCAAACTAATGGGCCGAACATCACAAAATCTGTAAACTAATGAGGTTAAACATAAGGGAGAAGGGGGTCTAGAAAAACGACCCATCTCCCCTTAATACTGTAATAAAGATAGGCATGTATATAGATCAAAACAGACAAGTGAGTGAAGCAGAAGTCATTGTAGATCAAACACAATAGAATATAGACGCATAGAAGAGGTAAACTGCAAGGTCAAGATAGATAAGTGTATAATTAAACAAAATCACAAATGAGGCAAACGTAATTGTAGATCAAACAAAATAGAATATAGACGAATAGAAGAGATACACAACGTTTATAGACAAAAATACATATCAGTAAATAAAGACATAGGTGAGGCTGAAGTAATTATAGACCAAACATAATAGAAGGGTAGAAAACATATATATATATAGCAGTAAAGAAAGGCATATATACCGTATATTGTGCAAACAACCCCAAGAAAAGAAAACAAAAATAATTAAATAGAATTAAATAGAAAATAAAAATAAAAAATAGGAAAAGTGGAGATTGGGCCTGAGCATATACTGTAGATAGATAGATAGATAGATAGTAAAGAAATGCATATATATTGTGCAAACAGGCAAGTAAGTAATGCAGTAGTAATTGGAGATAAAAACAAAACAAAACATATTTTTAGCGCCAACAGGCAAGCAAGGGAAGCAGAAGCAACGATTTTGACTTCTTTTAATAATAGGGAGTGTGTGTGTGCACGGTTGGCCTCACCTGGAGACACACTAGACATAATTTAGGCTCTCTCGCTCGCTCGCTCTCTCTCTCTCTCTCTCTCTCTCTATATATATATATATATATATATATATATATATATATATATATATACAGTATATAGGCTATATAGCCTACACAAATAAAATAACATGTTAACAATAACACTTACCTCTCGGAACTACAGTATACGTGGGATTGATTAAATGTAATCTAAAGGGGATACGACATGTAATATATATAAAACATATCACACACACACATTTATATATTCTATTCAACGGAATATCAAAGCAGTGCAATTATTGGAAATACTTGCCAAACAAAATAATATAATTGAAAACATAGCAATTACGTTAGCACACATGAGTAAATATATATGCCGAAGGTGTACACGCGTATGCTCAAACACACACACCTACACACACCACTATCTTTCAGCCATCCCTGGTTATACACACACATATTATATATATATATATATATATATATATGTATATTCACCCTTGACCTTAATAGGATATTTATCTAAAATGTGGTCAGCATAATAATACCAAATTTAGCGTTATGAATATGGTGTAATTCGAATTAGAAATATAAAAAAAGGAAAACAAATAGTGACCCTAATCTGTGACCTTCACCTTTGACTAACAAAAACAAAATATTTGGACAATCGTCGCATTGACCAACCGACTGTCTACATTAAGCGGCTATGACACGAGCACTATTCTGACCAACCAACGTGCATCGGTGCGATCGACGTTGGTAATAATTAGCATACGGTAGCTATCATATTATCACCAACCAACTGCAGACGACACAACGCTCTCCTAACTTCAAACCTGCTTAGTTCATGCAATGCTGTTTATGTCATTGAAATAACGATACATAATCATCTTTAATAAATGGAAATATAGAGGAAATACCAAATTTAAATGTTAAATATCGCTTACGATATTGGTATTCAAAGTTTGACAAATTGAAGGATTGTTCATCTACGGTTTCATATGTACTGCATTTTATAAGGTGTGTACATAATTCAATAGGCAATGCCGTGGGTGAGTAAACTAGTATATTAAAATGACTACCTCACACTATTTACCAATACATTGATAACTAGGGCATTACGAAAGAGAGTTCACGGTGACATAAACATGCTTTCTTTAGTTAATATTGTTGGCCTATTCATGGAGTTGAACTGATCGCCCAACAACTCTGCCTAACTTTAGTATTATACAATAATCCTCTTCCTACTGGTCGACCAAGAGAGTATTATGGTTAATAGGTCTACCAGAGGGACTACATGAAACACATATACTAAATATTGTGGCACTCTCCAACCCAAGAGTGAAACGTTATTCTCAGTCTTTCTTCTATTAAACTGTTGAGCTCTGGAACTCTCTCCCAGAATCAGTCTTTCCCTCTTCCTATGAATTAAATTGCTTCAAACTCCGGGTGTCCAGGCATTTTTGGCTCGAACGTCCCTTGATTTTGGCCCTGTCACTCTTCCAACTCTGGGGGAGGCACTCGATACAGGCAGTTCTGCCTTTTGTCTCCTTCACTCACATATATTTTTTGTTGTTGATAACTTAAAGAAGGCAGGGAATAATAAAAATGCGATATTAGGCACTCGTTACATAGGGAATGCCAGTTTATAACATATCAATGCCTTGGAATTATTATGTAACATATATTGTAAATATATATAAGACATGGTCTAACAATTACTCGGTAATGTCTACATAAATACTGCACATATGAACTATATAAGATGATGGTTACAGTGTACATTCGGCGAATAAATGCTTGGTAGACTACTAATTGCACATTTAAATAGAATAAAGCTATGCATACTCATCTGATCTAGAATAATTTGTACCCAATGCTATAATTATATAATATCTATTTTGGTTTTACTTTCCTAATTTATTTTACATTAAAAAACAAACTAACCTAGAGACACCAATCCCAGTTTATGGTAATCTATCCTGTAACGTACAGAATATACAGTAATTACTATTATAGCGTATACTATTTAATTTGAACGAATGTATACAAATTAATGAACTAATAAAAAGTGTCATAATTATAAATCTGCTGGTATATATATAGGCTATATATATATATATATATATACTTTGAGACATTAATTATTCCTTAGGACTCCCTCCATATATAGTAACTTGCGTAAGACAATATACAGTATATAATTTCCATTAACTTTCAAAGGTATGTACCATAAAATATTGGGTCACAAACCGATGGAATAGAAAGGTAATTAATGTAGACTATGAGTGGGAGCTAATTCCCTTATAAAGTCTCTCAAGGATTGGTCTTGGGGCCACTTATATCGTTCATTTATATAAATGACATGATATGACGGACTACTTAATTACATCTCCAAATTGACGATGAAATAATTATAGAAACAACATTAATTAACTGAACATGACAAACGCATATAACAGGATGTTAGAGTCGTCAAGAAGGTCCCAGATGCTGTTCAACGTTGGCAATTATAGCATCCTACAAATTGCTAAGTAAACAAAAAGAGACTACGAGGTGTAAGATCAATAGTATATCTCTATCTATCTATGTTTATATTACTCAGAAATATAGAATGAAGGTCGGACTGCCTAGTTCAAACTGCTAGATCTGTGCAGTCTGTGCAGTCTATGCAGTCTATGCATCTCTCTCTCTCTCTCTCTCTCTCAACATTAGGACCACCACCACTGCCCCGGGAAGCCAAAAACGTCTGACTGGCCATGTCATACTTTTACCTAGCAAAATTAATTAACTTTGGTCTGACACACACAGCAGGCTCACCTCAGCACAGTCTCCCTCAGATGTTGTGTTTTGCATCCACAGTTTGTCTCGGTATTTTATCTATCTACTATTGCTTATCTCTAGTTTTGTATATGTTTAGTATTATCTCACTCTTGTTGCATCTCTCTAGTATTTTATCTCTAGTAATTGATCTATCTTGTGTTGCATCTTTCGTATTCAAAATGTACTTGGCACAATGTTACTGGCTACACTGCCTCTTTTTTTTTTTTTTTTTTATTATTTTTTTTTTCGTGGTCATTAAGGTGTTTTATATACCAAGGACCATCGGAAATTAATGTTATATCACGTTTATGTTTTTTCGTCTATACCAGGTTGATTCAAAGCGGGCATAATATACCAGGTTGATTCAAAGCGGGCATAATATACCAGGTTGATTCAAAGCGGGCATAATATGAAGCCTTAAACACCAAAAACTAACCTCCAAAATGTGAATATTAAGAAAAACATTAATGAGAAGATTCAATTGAATTCGGATAGACTAAATCCTAAAGCCACTATTAATGCCCTATAGAATGCACCAGACCGCAGCTGATGACTGTTTGTGAACTTACAGCTACCACAGCCGGCCGTCAAAGTGGTTTTGGTCAGGTAATATTGGTTGAAAGTGCGTTATTACTTTCATTATTGCATACATGTCTTAGTAGATCAAGCGGTACTAGAGACAGTAACACTCCCCAGCTATTATTAGAAGTGCTTGCATAATACCGAAATAGTAACCCATCTTACTTAAAGTAGGGGTAATTGGTGGGTGCGTTTCAAAGTATTACTAGTTTTGGTAAATTTTAATGGTGTGACATCACAAGTTTTTGTCTTCATTGAAATACAGTGTGGTTTTATACCGAGGAATGTATTAAATGAGTAGGCTATCCAACAATCTACAAACACGGCCCCCACTAGTGTGGAGGGCTATGAGGTTCAGGCTTATGACTTATGTCATCATCATATTATATTACCAGCAGGGGGGGAAATAACAGGTGGCCGTGGGATAATTTTGTAAAAAAAAAAAAAAAAAAATCAAATTAGACGTGAATGTAACCGTATGACTTATGTAGACAAACCGACCATACCCCCGCTAACACCATCCTTACCAAACTCATTTTCCCTAACCGAACGTATTGTTGGATAATGGGTAAATACTCACTTTCGACGGTCCTTAGATATTGGGTTAATACTCACTTCCGACAGTCCTCAGTATATAAATCCACTGGATACGAGCGAAAATCACACATAGGCCTACAAAAAAAAAAAAAAAAAAAAAAAAAATATATATATATATATATATATATACTATATAATATATATACTGTATATATATAATGATGTGCTAGAGTCTAGCCAACACAAGACGCCATGACGCACTATAGCCGGCAACTTGTATAAAACCCACAAGTGGGGAGGGCTTTGAAGCTCAGGAAAAATTATGGGTTAAGAAGTTTAACGAGTGATTATGGGTAAAACAAACAAAAAATTCCACACCTCTAATAGTACATAAATACGGATACTCGATCTAAGTTTTGTACTTACCAGATGTAATAAAGACATTAAATACGATAAATGCGGTTCGATCCACACTCAACGTCACCTGTTCCTCAGTGTAAACACACGACTGCAGGCGGACCGCTAGATATACCTAAACATGCCGCAGGTCAATTGATTTATCCCAAAGTAAGCAAATCGCACGAAATGGAAGCAACATTTGGCTCGGATTTTCGTATGTTTCAAGGGGGCATAATTAGGGATCCAGATGGATCCACGATGAGTCCCCCCCCCCCCCCCCAAGGACTTAATGTAATCATCATCATCTCTGTTGCCAGCAGGGGGCATTTATATGATAATCCCGCGCGCGAGTTCGTATGAACGGACCGCCGGGACCGGCCAGGTAGTCAACAACCTGGGAGACGAAAACACGTAGTGGCGATGTATTACAGACTTTACTCTTACAGGCGCCTCTAACAAGAAGTATTATGCCCATATTGGTAAGTAATGGACTAGTGTCAAGGATGTATACTTTGTGTTTCACGGGTAGGAGTACCGGAAATTACGTTCACGGTGAAAATATGGAGGTGATAAATCGGCACCAACAGTTCTAGACTAGTACCAACATTTTACCAAAAATAGGGTGTCAGGTTTACCAAACAGTAAATATTGCTAAAAACTACTACATCTTTGAAATGCACCCACAAATATACCATACTATAAGTAGGATGGGTTACTGTTTGTACCGATCAAGCTGGCCAGTATTAAGCCTGCCTTTCATTAACAATTACTAACTAGTTGAACATGCGTTTATGCCGGGACTACCGATGGTGTATCAGTTACAATATAGGGCAAGAATGTAGTTACTGGGTTACTGGTTTACACTACGCGGACGCTTACCATCATGTTCCCGTCTATTTTGACTGCCTTTGGATACAAAAATACATTACCCTAACCAAACAACCTAACCTAACCTAACCTAGTATTATAGATTTATAAGTATTTATTTTATTATAAGTATTTATAGATGATTTATGTTGTATGTCGGTAGTGGTACACCCGATAACTACATCCATCCCCAATATAGTGTTAATGCCAAAGAATGTTTATAGGCACTTCAATATCATCTTACGCAGGAAATAAGTTTCTATATAACTTAATGTTATTCTGGAGAAGAGAAAGACGACGCAGACAACTATGCTCCACGGATAGATCAGCAAGACTGGCGATACAGCCACAGTTTGTTTATGGTCGTGTTTACTACAGTCACTAACAGATGGCAGCACATAAGGAACACAGCAAATATTCAAATTGTCACAGCATAGATTTACATATATGCTGTGGCTAACAAGAGAACAAAATATAAAACAACTAGCAGGGGTACCCGGCATTGCCCGGGTTTAAATTCTACTACCATAATCACCATCATCAATCACTACTACCACAATCATCACAATACTACTACTACCATAATCACCGGCCTCGACCTCCCTGTGCCTCATTAAACGGCGACCTCGATTTCGGCCGCTAAATGACCTCCGATTTTGGATCTGACCTCATCCGTACCCCCATTGTGGGGGGCTGCGAACAACTTTCGTTCCATACTCCTTTTCGATCGGAGGCCTCCTTCTGCCCCAAACGGCCATTTTTTTCATTTTTTTCATTTTCTTTTTCAATTTCGGCCTCGAAACAACCTCCGATCGTGGCCTCACCCCCTCTATGACCTGACCCAGGTCAATTGACACCCACATGCAAAGTTTCAGCTCCCCAGGTCCAAAACTGCGGCCGCCTATTAAGAACACACACACACACACACACACACACACAGACAATCGAAAATATTATATATATTATTGGATAATATAATAATGTGTAATAAAAATATATTTGGAAAACTCGCGAGAACAAACAAGAAATATGACAACATAACTGCCACAGTTCTGTGTTCCCTTCGTATTGTCAGTAGAGAGCAGTTCGAAATCGTTGGTTCGATAATTAATCTGAAACTTATAAAACCTCCTAAAACAGTGAAATATAAACGCTTTAAACCAAGTATAATACAAACTAGAACACTACAGATGCCAGCCATATAATGTATGTTCGAAGTTAGACCGTATTGAATAGAATGTTCTCATTAATTCTTTAATTAGTATATGCATTTCGGGGGTTTTTGACAACATTTCCAGGAGCTCAAATATTAAGCCTAATGTAAGTGTACAGTACAGCACACTCAAGGACATAAAGTCGTCTATCTATCTATCTATCTATCTATCTATAGGCTCAGGCCCAATCCTCACTTTTTCTATGTTTTTATTTTTATTTTCTATTTTACTCTATTTTATTATTTATTTTGTTTTTATTTTCTTGGGGGTGGCCGACTCAAGACAGAGCAAGACCAGGGAAAGCACAACACAAAACAACGAACAAACACAGGTAAAACAAAAAATTCACACGACATAAAGTCGTGGTCTAAAATTTTCGAAGGTATCTCAAATGGAATCGAATCTTCTCATCAATTCGTTACCTAGTATATTTTTTTGTTGGTTCATTTTAGCGGTTCGAAGATTCAGAAATGGCCATGCCATACATTATGTTTTAAAATGCACATTCTACGATATTAATCATGGTTCTAGGACACCAATTTTGGCCCATTATAAACCCTCTTAACAATTTAAACTAATATTCAAAACCCAAGCCATAGATACAGAACTAGTGAGAAGCTTCGATACAGTACGGGACAGCTTCGATAATTATAAGTGAATCATAAGTTTCCGAGAGTTTGTCCATATTTTTGAAAGTATCTATTTCATGTAAAATCGAAATTATGAAGTAGGACTTGCCTTTGAAACGTGACTGTACCCTATGCAGACATAAGTCGTGGTCTTAAGGGGAGATTTCCACTTGAGGATTTTTTTTCTTGACTCCTTTCTCCCAAATGTTTAGCCCCATTTGTTTTCTAATTTTAAGACGTTTACCCCATTATTTTGACGATTTTAAGAACTTTCGACCCATTTCTGTCAATTTTAAAACCTGTCGTGCCATTTAGGTGTCGATTTTATCCTGGCAAGCGATAACGAGCCTGTAATTTAAGAGGAACCGGCTTTCAGCCGGGACATTTTTCTACCGAAAAATGTACAAATTTATCTTGAAAGGGGCTCAAGGGGGTGTAATCTTAAGCTTGATGGATATCTAGAGACCAAACTAAAAACCTCCCCTTAAGGGAGCCCGGACGGTATTGTGCAGCATAATTTACTGGTTCGGCTCAATGGTTTAAGGAGGGGGTTTAGTTTGCTCTCTAAACCTCTATCAAACTTTAAAAAACACCCACAAGACCCCCCTTCGATACATATTTGTAAATTTTTTGGTAAAAAATGTCCCGGCCGAAGGCCGATTCTTCTTCAAGTACAGGCTCGCTATCGCTCGCCAGGAAAAAATAGACACCTAAATGGCACGAAAGGTCTTAATATTGGCAAAGAAATGGGGCAAAAGGTCTGACAATCGCCAAACTAATGGGGCGAATGTCTTGAAATCTCATAACTAATAGGGCTAAACATGAGGGAGGAGGAGGAAGACTCGAAAACACAACTGCCTCCCCTTAAATGATCGAAGCAATCCCGAAATGAATCAACAAATCCCCTCATTAATTCTTGACCTAATATTTACATGGGGGGGGGGGGGAGGGGGAGGGGAGGATTTATGTCTCAACCCCTTCACCACCATTACGTCATTTTCCTCCTGCTCTGGTTACCATTTAAGGTGATTCGTCTTAGTTTATAATCTACCTCGACGACTCAAACGGGTATATATACGATCTCATTTTAAGGGGAGATTTCCACTTGAGGGATTTTTTTTTCTGGACCCCTTTCTCTCTCATGTTTAACCCCATTGCTCTTTAGATTTTAAGACGCTCGCCCCCTTTAGTTTGGCGATTTTAAGAACTTTCGCCCCATTTCTGTCAATTTTAAGAACTTTCGTGCCATTTAGGTGTCGATTTTTTCCTGGCGAGCGATAGCGAGCCTGTAATTTGAGAGGAACCGACCTTCGGCCAGGACATTTTTCTACCGAAAAATTTACAAATTTATTTTGAAAGGGGGTCTAGGGGGTGTAATTTTAAGCTTGATGGAGTTCTAGGGAAGAAACTAAATACCTCCCCTTAAACCCTCTTACTAACACAGGTCCTTCTTAAACTGCATACAATCATCTAGTTTTAGCCAGAATCAAAGGTATAAGGACGTATAATGGTGGTGAAGGGGTTAAGAGTGTACAGTCGTGGTCAAAAATAATTCAATATCCCTTTACGATCAAAATGAGACAGACAGCAATGACTATACTCTATTTGTTTCCAGCTGAGGGTAAATTAAATCCCTTAGTAGCTGATTTCTCGATACTTAATGGACAAATATGAAACTAGTATGGTTGTTTGTCGTATTAATGCCAAGTTTTCATAATTAGCATCATATTTCGCTACAAAATCTACCTTATAGCTGAGTAACAAAGATAGAAACATGACAATTTACCCTCAACTGGAAAAAAATAGACTATAGTGAGAAGCTCCATCGGTGTATAACAAATATTCCTTCAAATGGCGTTCATACATTCCTGACCTCGACTGTACATTTAGGATTACTCACCGTTATGATTTTACGTTCGCTATCGCTCGCCAGGAAAAAATCAACAACTAAATCTCAGGCACCTGTCATCTTAAGTCAGGAAGAGACGTCAACCTTGGTAGATACATACGATAATTTTATCGAGTCAGTATTCAATGCACAAAATAAATACATCCCCAAAAGAAAATTTAGATCAACACAGAACCAACCCAAATGGATGAATAATAGACTATTAGATCTTCTAGGACAAAAGAGAGGAATATATAGAAAAATTAGGAAAGGCGAAATTCACCTACTTGCTTACTATCAGAATCTATCAAGACAGGTAAAAAGGGATATTAGGAAAGAAAAAAGAAATTATGAAATTAAGGTTGCCAATGACTCAAAAAATAATCCTAAAGCTTTTTACCAACTATATAATTCCAAGGTTAGAGATGTAATTGGTCCCCTTAAAACTTCGATAGGAGAAATGACAGAAAATGATTTAGAAATGTGCAGTACATTAAATAGTCAATTTCTTTCCGTTTTCACTAATGAAAATTTGGCACAGTTTCCAGAAGTCCGTAAGGTATATAGCGATAGTATAGAAAATAGGTTAAGTACGGTTACTATAAGTAGAAATGATGTGCTTAAGGAAATTGACAGACTGAAACCTCATAAATCGCCTGGTCCTGATGAGGTATATGCTAGAGTATTAAAAGAATGTAGGGATGAGTTAAGTTACCCATTAACATTTCTATTTAACAAGTCATTAGAGACAGGTATAGTTCCAGAAGCTTGGAAGCTTGCAAACGTAGTTCCTATCTTCAAAAAAGGTGACAAATCAATAGCATCCAATTAACGTCCCATTAGTCTTACATCAATCATAGGAAAGCTACTAGAGTCAATTATTGCTAGTAAAATTAGAAACCACTTAGATACATTTAATTTAATAAATTCTTCTCAGCATGGATTCACTCAGGGACGTTCTTGCCTTACTAATTTGCTTAGTTTTTTCTCAGAGGTATATGAAGCAGTAGATAATGACAAGTCATATGATAAAATATATTTAGATTTCAGTAAAGCTTTCGACAGAGTCCCCCATGAGAGATTGATGAGAAAGGTTGAGGCGCATGGAATAGGTGGGGCGTTGTTAGGATGGATTAGGTCATGGCTAATTGGTAGGAAGCAGAGAGTCAGCATAAATGGTACGTAAGTCAGAATGGGGAGCAGTCAACAGTGGTGTCCCCCAGGGATCTGTATTAGGTCCTCTGTTGTTTGTTATATACATAAATGACCTTGATTTAGGTATAACTAGTAGGATAAGTAAATTTGCAGACGCTACCAAAATGGGGAGAACAATTGATTCAGATAGAGATATAGAGTGCCTCCAAAGGGATCTAGATACCTTACACGAATGGTCAGTAAATTGGCAGATGAAGTTTAACATTGACAAATGCAAGGTATTAAAGATAGGGAAGATGCATACAAATGTTAAATATAAACTAGCTAATATGGAATTAGAAAACTCGAATTGTGAGAAAGATCTAGGTGTGTTTGTTAGCAATGATTTGAAGCCTAGACAACAGTGTATAAGCGTTCGAAACAAGGCAAACAGGATTCTCGGGTTCATCTCTAGGAGTGTGAGTAACAGAACTGCTGATGTTATCTTACAACTTTACTTGTCATTAGTGAGACCCCATATGGATTATGCTGTTCAATTTTGGTGTCCTTATTACAGAATGGACATAGATTCATTGGAGAGAGTACAACGTAGAATGACAAAAATGATCCATAATATTATAAATCTTCCGTATAAAGAAAGGTTGAAGAAATTAGGCTTACATTCGTTAGAGAGACGCAGAGTTAGAGGGGATATAATAGAGGTGTTCAAGTGGGTTAGTGGGATTAACAAAGGGGACATGACAAATGTACTAAAGCTCAGTGATAGCGAAAGAACTCGTACCAATGGTTTCAAATTAGATAAATTTCGTTTCAGAAAAGATATAGGCAAATATTGGTTTGGTAACAGAGTTGTAGATGGGTGGAATGGACTACCAAGTGCTATAGTGGGATTAAAAACGGTAGGGAGCTTTAAGATAAATTGGATAAGCATATGGACGAGAAGGGTTGGGTGTGAAGGGGGATCAGCCGGGTTGGGCCAATCAGCGCTCTGCAGACCCCCGTAATCCTGCGTTAATCTCTAACCGTTTTGGTAAGATGATCCTCAGGGTATTAGAGTGTTGAGCCTATAATTGGGCTTTGTAATTGGGGTTATGTGGGACAGGGATCTGCCTTGCTTAGGCCAATCGGCTTTCTGCAGACTCCCATTTTCTTATGTTCTTAAATGGAATGAAAAGTCTTAAAATTTACAAAAATGGGACAAAAGGTCAAAGTCTCGAAACTAATGATGGAGCGAACGTCTTAAAATATCAAAGCTAATAGGGATATACAAAAGGGAGAGGGGGGTAAAAAAAAAAAAAAACATTATAGTGAGAATTTCCCCCTCAATAAGTTTTGAATGAGCTGTAAAATCACTAAAGTACCGATAAGCATTGTACAGCTGTCTGGTTATGAGAGAGAGAGAGAGAGAGAGAGAGAGAGAGAGAGAGAGAGAGAGAGAGAGAGAGAGAGAGAGAGAGAGAGAGCGAGACAGAGGGAGAGAGAGAGAGGAGAGGAGAGAGAGAGGAGAGAGAGAGAGAGAGAGAGAGAGAGAGAGAGAGAGAGAGAGAGAGAGAGAGAGAGAGAGAGAGAGAGAGAGAGAGAGAGAGAGAGAGAGAGATAGATAGATAGATAGATAGATAGATAGATAGAGAGAGAGAGAGATAGATAGAGAGAGAGAGCAACGAGTGGGTAGGGCGAGACATGGGCTTAGCTTTCACATGCAAGTTGAATACCATTTAATTCAGAATTCAGTCGCATACACGGCCCATTCAGATGTTCTCTCTCTCTCTCTCTCTCTCTCACACATATACTCCCTCCCTCTCTCACACATATACTCTCTCTCTCTCTCTCTCACACACAGACATACACACTTGTACAAAGGAGTACAAAGGAAATCAAGCAACAACAGGTCTAGTGACCCTTCTAGGTTGCTTGTCCTCCAAAACACTGAGGATCAAGTGTCCAAACAGTGGTTTAGAGTGGGTAAGGGAACATTGGAAAGGGAACTACTGCCCTGCCACTAACGTGGCAGGACTAGGAAGTTAGTAGGGGACATATGGGTTAGTAATTGAGGGGAGGATAAAGTTATTCATTTACAAACGCAGTCAATCGCGGGTTTGATGCGAGATATTTGTCTAGGCGGAATTTAAATGAATCAACGGTGCTGCAGTCTATAACGTCTCGGGGAAGCCCATTCCACAAGTTGACAACTCGATTGAAGAAGAAATTCTTAGATTCGTGCGAGTTAAAAGATTTACCAATAATTTTGCAACCGTTTCCCCGCGTGTAATTAGATTGGTCGATAGTGAAGTACTTACTACAGTTCATATTGTCGATGCCTTTGATGATTTTGAACACTTGAATTAAGTCGCCTCTTAATCTGCGCTGGGTTAAAGGAAATAGATTTAATTCTCTAAGACGCTCTTCGTATGGTTTGTTCTTTAGGCTAGGTATCATTTTGGTAACTCTACGTTGAACTCGTTCTAGCTTGTTTATATCTTTTTGGTAATAAGGGCACCAGGATTGAACGCAGTATTCCAGAAGAGGGCGGACTAAGGAATTGTAAAGGGTTAGGATAACTTCTTTGGATTTATGCTCAAATGACCTGCCTATAAAGCCAATTTTGTTTGCCTTCTTAACAACTTCTGAACATTGTTGACTCGGTTTTAGGTTACTCGATATTGTTACTCCCAGATCAGTTTCTCTGTTTACATTCTTAAGCTGAGTGCCATTCATCGAATAGTTTGCTTTCTCATTTAGGTATCCGACATGTAGTACTTTACATTTATCCGCATTGAAACTCATTTGCCAAATTTGGGCCCAACATGACAATTTATCTAGATTGTGTTGCATATCGTCAACTTGTTCTTTTGAGAGTACGCTATTTGCAATTTTTGTATCGTCAGCAAATTTTGAGATTGTGCAGGTGAGACCCTCATCTATGTCGTTGATGTAAATTAGAAAGAGAATTGGTCCTAGTACCGATCCCTGGGGTACCCCGCTACTTACATTGGTCCATTTAGATGCCTTACCGTTTATGACTACCCTTTGCTTTCTGTTGCTGAGCCAATTTTCTATCCATTTCAACACACCGTCTTGTATTCCATGCGCTTTTAGTTTTAGCAGTAAACGTTTGTGGGGAACTTTGTCAAAGGCCTTTTGAAAATCAAGGTATATAATATCTACAGCTTTACTCTCATCGTAGAGGTTGAGGATATCGTGGAAGAAGTCTAAGAGGTTTGTTAAACAGGAACGTTTTTTACGAAAGCCGTGTTGAGTATCTTTAAGTATGTTATTTTCCTCTAAGTGATTTACGAGTCTGTCTCGTATGACCGTTTCTAGCATTTTACATACAACTGAGGTTAAGCTAATTGGACGATAGTTACTGGGTAGGGATTTGCTGCCTTTTTTGAATATCGGTGTTACGTTGGCTAGCTTCCACTGATCAGGCATAGTTCCAGACTGCAAGGATTTATTGAATAGTAATGTCAGTGGTTTGGAGAGCTCATTCTTAGCTTCCTTTAGAACTCTAGGCGAGATTGTATCAGGTCCTGGCGTTTTATTTACCTTGAGTTTATCTAAACAATTCAATACTTCTCTCTCTGTAACGGTGATATTGCTTAGAACATCTGAATTATCAATCTGAATCGGCGATGGTGTAGGGATATCACTGAGGTCTTCTGTTGTAAAAACTGATGCAAAGAAGGTATTGAGGGCATTACTCATTTGTACTTCGTCTTTGGTGTATTCTCCATTTTCATCGACTAACGGTCCAACAGTTGAAGTAACTACTTTTTTCTTTCTGATATAACTATAGAATTCTTTCGGGTTTGTTTTACTTTGATTCGCAATATGTAACTCTAAGGTCTTTTTACTTTGCTTAATTAACTTTTTGGCTTTGCGTCGTAGCTCTACAAATTTCACCCGTTCTTCGTCATTTTGTGAGGATTTTAATCTATCATTAGCAAATTTTTTAGCAAGCAGGCAGTTTGAAATATCTTTATTCCACCATTTGGGCTTATTATTATGGCCTGGACGCCGTATTTTCGATGGTATGCAGTCTTGCACTGCTTTTAGGTAAGTGGTTTCGAATAACTTCCAAGATGTATTTATGTCGTTATTGTTAATTAAAAAGCTCCAGTCAGTTTCTTTAAACATAGCTCTAAGTTTATGGAAGTTTGCTTTCTTGAAATTAGGGACTTTTTCGATGCTACTATTTGGTTCGTTACTAGTAAACTTTAAAGTGAAAGTTATCGTACGATGGTCGCTGTTACTGAATTCATCACCAACATTCAAATTCTCTATCAATTCTTCTTTTGTTGCAAGTACAATGTCAAGAACGTTATTACCACGGGTCGGCATTCGAACAAATTGATAAAGCGAACTCTCTTGCAAGTTCGTATACAAGTTCGTTACAAGTTCGTTACAAGTTCGTTACAAGTTCGTTACAAGTTCGTTACAAGTTCGTCTTGTAATCGTTATCGCAATACAGCTACTTCACCAATACGTCAACTGACAATACTGTATTGACCATTATTTGAAATAATAACTAAAATATTAAAGACAAAAAAACAAGTCACCAATGTCAACAACCAACGTAAATATAATTGAAAATATAGACAACATATATGAATTCGGGATAGTGGCCATGTTGAAAATGCATTATGGCTACCATATGTATAATGCAAACACTGTATACATTACATTTCAGACTTTACCATCACGAAGTGTACTTACATGTATTTTTCCTTACATTATAAAGAAAGAAAGAGGAAAAAAGGAAACACACACAACACTAACAAAATACACATACCCGCATTGTGAACTGGGCCATTATCACACACACACACACACACAAACACACACACACACACACAGCGAGGATATGAAGGTTATAATTGAAAAGTGTTTTGTTCCCACCAAGATTGGCTTCTGCTGCACTACACACAACTCGTCTTTTATTGATTTCTTGTTTCTTTATAGTCTTTCTTATATCGCTACATCTCTTTATAGTCTTTCTTATATCGCTACATCTCTTTATAGTCTTTCTTATATCGCTACATCTCTTTATAGTCTTTCTTATATCGCTACATCTCTTTCGCAACACGTACTATTTAAAACAAATATGTTTGTGTGTATATATATATATATATATATATATATATATATATATATATATATATATTATAAAATAATAGCTGGCTAGATAGATAGCTGGATAGAAAGAAAGAAGGTATAATTCCAATTGTGCTCCAGCTACAGTATATTTAGAGTAGCTATACATACACAACAGTTATCATTATATTTAGAGTAGCTATACATACACAACAGTTATCATTATATTTAGAGTAGCTATACATACAACACAGTTATCATTATATTTAGAGTAGCTATACATACAAACCATTTATCATTATATTTAGAGTAGCTATACATACACAACAGTTATCATTATATTTAGAGTAGCTATACAAACAAAACAGTTATCATTATATTTAGAGTAGCTATACAAACAAAACAGTTATCATTATATTTAGAGTAGCTATACATACACAACAGTTATCAGTATATTTAGAGTAGCTATACATACAAAACAGTTATCATTATATTTAGAGTAGCTATACAAACAAAACAGTTATCATTATATTTAGAGTAGCTATACATACACAACAGTTATCAGTATATTTAGAGTAGCTATACATACAAAACAGTTATCATTATATTTAGAGTAGCTATACAAACAAAACAGTTATCATTATATTTAGAGTAGCTATACATACACAACAGTTATCATTATATTTAGAGTAGCTATACATACAAAACAGTTATCATTTTATTTAGAGTAGCTATACATACACAACAGTTATCATTATATTTAGAGTAGCTATACATACACAACAGTTATCAGTATATTTAGAGTAGCTATACATACACAACAGTTATCATTATATTTAGAGTAGCTATACATACACAACAGTTATCATTATATTTAGAGTAGCTATACATACAAAACAGTTATCATTATATTTAGAGTAGCTATACATACACAACAGTTATCATTATATTTAGAGTAGCTATACATACACAACAGTTATCAGTATATTTAGAGTAGCTATACATACACAACAGTTATCATTATATTTAGAGTAGCTATACATACACAACAGTTATCAGTATATTTAGAGTAGCTATACATACAAAACAGTTATCATTATATTTAGAGTAGCTATACATACACAACAGTTATTAATCTGACCCTCAAATAGTTTGCGTGCTGAACTATATATTTTCTGGTAACCTTATTATATAATCTATCATGTTCACGAATTATTCTGCTGCTGACAGGCATCACAAATAATTATTGTTGCAGCTTGTGTCTAGCCACATATATATATGTCCTCATTCCCATAGTTTGTTGTCATTATTATTATTATCATTATCTACATTACAATTTGTTTTATCCCCACCTCTCTCTCTCTCTCTCTCTCTCTCTCAAGGTGATGCATATCGGCCAAGCATATCCCAAATCAAACTATTCCCTATTATGAAAGATTTGGGAAGTGACTGACTCAGGAAAGGATTTGGGTGTTCTTATTATCAGTGCCCTGAAGTTTTCCAAGCAGTATATTGAAGTAGAGAGAAGAGCACATAAAGTTGTTGTTGTTGTTGTTCCCCAAGCTGCCTGGCCGAACAGCCCCAAGGCCCCGAGCAAGGCCAAGGCCATAACCGAGCGCCCCCACAGAACCCTCCCCGCCGACCACAATAAAGCCTGGGTGACCGAAGCCACTCCATGGCGGGGAGCTGAGGAGGGTGCGGAAATGCCCGGGAAACCAAAGCCCCACCCAGGGCCCTGTGTCCCTCAGCAATTATGAAGAGAAAGTTGAGGGGCAAGGGAAAAATGTGACGCTTTGGCTTCCAATCTTGGTAGATTGGGAGGTCAATCCACGTTAGAGACGCCGTCACTTGAGATCTAGAAAATATATAAGTAAAAGGAACAGTCAGAGTAAGCTATGGGTATGGCAGAGATTGCTCAGTTCTCATTCTGATAGACCAGCCCATCACCACATGACTAGAACCCAATCCTCTCAGCATCAGTTAGGAAAGGCCCTAGAAAGCCGCCTTCGGCGGGGGGATAGCTCCCCTATTTCAACCCTTTTCGGGGTTGGGCACTGGGCACTGGGCACTGGGTATACTGTATATAGAGAGTTTCAAAATATAAACAAGGAGAATTCGAGTATATATAATGAGTTTCAAAATATAAACAAGGAGAAAGTACTCACTACAATGCACTGGTATGGCCTCTTCTAGAACATGCTGTTCAATTCTGAGTCACAGTGCTCAAGAAAGACATAGAGCTACTAGATTGAGTCCAAGCTAGGGCTACAAAGCTCAAGTCATCAATATGAAGACTGAACAATGAAGACCGGTGGAGAGCTCTTGGCCTCTTGTCGTTGGAAACACGTAGAATATAGGGTCAACTAATTGAAATCTATAACATACTTGATGTGCTTGACAATGTGAATTATAACCAAATGTTTACTCTCAATAGAAATACAACACGCAACGATGGAATTGAAAAAGTTCAGCACTTGTTTTTGCGAACACTTTTTCTCATAAAAGAACTGTTCTACCTGGAACAAGCGTCATTCAGAAGTTGTAGTTTTTCAGCAGAGTAGTACAAAAAGAGAGTAGTTTGTACACTATGAAAAAAGTGTGGTGCACTACACACCCTCACTCGTTCCACTTAGAGTATCTCCTCGAAATGGACCACAAGGCCACTGAGATACTAACTACTACTTGTAATTCCTTGTAACTTGATTTCTAGTTTTTCTCTCACGCATGAGGTGAACATTTGTGTATGGATCTGAATAGGATGGGTGAATCGTCTGAGATGTTGCAGGGAAACTACACTTTAGTTTGCTCCCTAGATCGCTATGAAGCTTAAAGTAACACCCCAAGGCCTCCCTTCGAGATATATTTGTACATTTTTGGTAGAACAATTTCCCAGCTGAAGGCCTAATGCCGATTCCTTCAAAATGAAAAGTTCACTGGAAACAGTGTTCATTTCTGCCAGGTTCTCTTATGAGTAATCATTATCTACTCCAGACCAACTTCGCTATGGTATGAATCTAGCCTTTGTTTTACATGTGTATATAGAGCCACTGCCTATAACGTTATTAGGGAGCTTACTCCACTCATTAATTATACTTAGGGTGAAGACATTGTTAGTTGTGTCTAGGTTCCCCTTCCACCCTATTAGTATTATTTTGTTTTCTCTTGTGAAACTCTCTTTGGCTCTCATTAATAGATTATTGGCATTTACGTTATTTAATCCTTTTAGAATTTTAAAACACTATCAGCTACTCCCCTATACTCCGTTTCTTAAGCGAAAACAGATACATTTTTCTTAATCTCTCATTTTATGATCTATTTGTGAGGGATAAATGAATTATGTTGCTCTATGCTGAACGGATTCGAGGAGAGCAGAACTGCACAACGTACTCCAGATGCAGCTTCACAATACATTTGTATAATGGTATAACTAAGTCTTTGCTATGAAAATATATTTCTTCTAATGATTCCTAGTGCTCTGTTTGCTTTGTTTGCTGCTGCCGTACATTGGCTTGTAGATTCTAGATTATCGATTATGAGCACTCCTAGGTCTTTTATCTGTAATACGTTACATATATATATATATATATATATATATATATATATATATAGAGAGAGAGAGAGAGCGAGAGCGAGAGCGAGAGAGAGAGAGAGAGAGAGAGAGAGAGAGAGAGAAGTGGCTTGTTCATAACACTGTAAGCGATTGGTTTCATAAAAACAATTACTTTTGAGCACCCCTACAGTAGAGCGCTTGTCGACCAATATATTCTGTTAACTCCAATCTTTACTGTATTCATCCCAGGAACCTCAATATTGCCAAAATGTAAAGTGTAGTACGATAGCTTTATATATTATATACAATATATATATTACATGCATCCACAGCTCTACCCTTAAGGGGGAATGGACCGGTTTTTCTGGCTCTGATTCTCCCTCGTGTTTAACACCATTGTTTTTTTTTAGATATTAAGACGTTCGGCCCATTAGTTTGTCGATCTTAAGACCTTTCACCCCATTTATTTGTCAATATTAAGACCTTTCGTCTATTTTTTCCTGGTGAACGATAGTGAGCCTGTAATTTTGGAAGAACCGGCCTTCGACCGAGACATTTTTCTACCGAAAAATGTACAAATGTGTCTAGAAGTGGGATCTAATGGATGTTTTTTTTTTAACTATGATGGAGGTCAAGGGAGGAAACTAAAAACATGATAAATATATGAAATAATCAACCAAAAAATAAACCCTTCCCCCTTAAACCTTCAGCATGCATTGGTTAAGTAACATGGTGGGCCAAACGTCATCAAATCTCAAAACTAATGGGGCTAAACACGAGGGAAAAAAGGGTCCAGAAATACGACCCATCCTATTATTATTATTATTATTATTATTATTCATTGGATTTTACTATTTTTGAGAGCAACAGAGGGCAGAAAAGTTGGATGCACAGCGGACATTTAAAGGGGGTAGGACTCGGTCTTTCTGGTCCCCCTTCACCCTCATGTTTAGCCCCATTAGTTTTCATATCTTAAGATGTTTGCCCCATTACTTTGTCGAATTTAAGACCTCTCGCTTCATTTCTTTGTCAATATTAAGACCTTTCGTGCTATATAGATGTCGTTTTTTTTTCCTGGCGAATGATAGTGAGACTATAATTTTGGAACAAGGCCGGGACATTATTCTACCGAAAAATGTACAAATTAATTTAGAAGGGGGATCTAATGGATGTGGTATTAAGTTTGATGGAGGTCTAGGGAGGAAATTATAAAAATAATAAATATAAGAAATAATCGACCAAAATATAAACTCTTCCCATTAAGGGGGTTGGCCTGCTTTTTAATTGTTTTTCCTTTTCTCTCTTTATCTGGCTTGTATCCATTCGGCCCCATTCAGCCAACTATTTTAAGACGTTTATCCCCATCTAGTTGTCGATTTCTTCCTGGCGAGCGATAGTGAGCCATCATTATATGAAGAAATCCGGCTTCGCCGGAGACATTTTTCTACCGAATAATGTAAAAATTTAGCCTGCTGTCAAAAACATGTTAAAAATATGCTGGCTCGCTACCACTCACCAGTAAAAAATTGACACTTGGATGGGGATAGACGTCTGAAAACAGTAGGCTGGGCCGAATGGATACAAGCCAGAGAAAGAGAGAAAAGGAGAGAACAAAAAAGCAGGTCACCTCCTTTAAACAGAGGAGTGGACAGTGTATTGACGGATGAATGTATTTCTTGGTGCGATGTACAGTTGCCCTAATAAGTTCCGTTCCTCTCGGTCATCATCATATAATATACATGGCAATATAATAATGCGCATGACTGAATATATGTTATTAATCTCTTATGCGCAGTGGTTAAGGGGAGATTTCCACTTCAGGGATTTTTTTTCTTTACCCCCTTCTCCCTCATGTTTAGCCCCATTGCTTTTGAGATTTTAAGACGTTCGCCCCATTAGTTTGGCGATTTTAAGAACTTTCACCCAATTTATGTCACTTTTAAGACCTTTCGTCCCATTTAGGTGTCGATTTTTTCCTGGCGAGCGATAGCGAGCCTGCAATTTAAGAGGAATCGGCCTTCGGCCGGGACATTTTTCTACCGAAAAATGTACAAATTTATCTTGAAAGGGGGTTAAGGGGGTGTAATTTCAAGCTTGATGGAAGTCTAGGAAACACACTAAAAACCTCCCCTTAACTCCTCTGATTAGTCAACTAATAAGCAAAATAAACCACACTCGCAATTTATTCATACTATTTTACTTTCACACACAAGATCATGGCGAGGAACAGAGCTTATGTGGGCAGCTGTACCAACAAGAAATGTGAAGGTAGACTAATAGAAGAGACAGCACATTGACTGCCATTGTCCCGGTACAAGTGGAGCACAACCTTGACAGAGATGAAAGACAACTTGACAGACAGCAACTGCCTGCACAAGTGAAGCGGAAGCCGAGTGATGCCATGACGGACAGACCTTCAAAGCTCATTAGAATAGAACTGCATACATGTTCTGACAATTTAGTGGACTCAGGTGATATTAGATGCATAGCACAATCGATAAAGATGGAAAGTGTATCCTATTTTGCTTAAAACTAGTAAGGAAGTGCATCATGCTCGATAATTCCACCAGCAAAGACAAATATTTCGTCCTTGAAAATAACCCTGCAACTGGAATTGTTATCCTTTCATGTGCAACTTATCATGCATTTCTGGTGAACTCTGCTGAGGAGATCTTCTTCCATGGAAATTTCAAAGAGTTGTTCAAAGTTCTTCTATTAACTATAATACCGTACATAGTTTATGTAACGAACACTGTATTACATTAGTGTACTCTCTTGTCAGCTCAATTGAAGGACATTTATAGAACTACTGTATGTGGATTTGCTGAACTGACATTTGTTCTGCCAGGAATCTACAACTGATTTTTAATTCACCATGCTCACTGTTCTGAGAGAAATATTTTCATATGCAGTCTTAAAATATTGCAGATTCTATTTAGGGCAGGCATGGGTGAATGGGACTCGTTAGCGTTGGTTGGCAACCCATCTAGAAGAGATAACCTTATTATACAAATACAGGTGGATGGGACTCGTCAGCCTTAGTCGGCAACTCATTTAGGGGAGTAATCCTTATACAAATCTGTGCTGCAGGTTAGTGGATGGACTAGCCGCACACCACTTTAGGTAAATATTGCTTAACCCAGGGGCTGCATTAACCTAAGAAGTGCGCATGGGGGGTATGAGACACCACACTCCTGTGCTGACTTATTTGAGCTGTTCCCATCACTAACATCGTTATTTTACCATAAATAGCATTAATACTTATCCATATGTGCCTTTTATAGGTTGATTATAAAGGTATTAACCTGTTACAACAATAAAAAAAGTGGAAACAGCGTTTGGATGGTCAAAATCGGCGATACAGGCCGGGAGTTACATAATGTATGGCTGAGGCGACCTACCTCCCCACCACTCTTTCCCAAGTCTGGAGAGAGACTGTCGATCGATACTCTCTCTCTCTCTCTTCCACTCGCTTGGTAACAGTGATGACAATGCCCTGCTTGCAACTCGCTAATGTTAGCATGAAAATAGAAAACAGACTAAGGGAATAACAGGGAAAATAGGTGATAACTGAAGGAGGGGAGGAAAGTGGGGAAGGAGGGGAGGTGGAGGAGTGATATTTGGCATGGCCCAGGGGCAAAAAAAAAAAAAAAAAATTTTTTGGGGGGTGTTTTAAATGGATTTTTTTAAAAGCCTTACTCTTAAGAGTCTTCCCGCAGTCCGCCGGGGGAACTCTTAAGAGTCTCCCCGCAGTTCCCGGGTTAAACATGTATTTGAAAGGTCCGCCAGTGCAAGACATTTAATGGTCAATTCAGACAAAATTTGTTATATTAAATTTACCATATAAAGCACTATTGCTTCATCATATGTGCATATTTAATTTGCATAATGAAGATGTGAACATTAAAGAACCAGAAAATAGGTTTAAAGAGCAACAATCTAGTGAAAAAACATATGATGGGAAGGTGACAAGTGCAGAGGAGGGAAAGCACCATACACCCTCTCTGGAGGCTTGAGCCACACTGAATCGAGCGTGCGGTTCTCTTGCACTGTATGAGGGAGGCAGGAGGTAGGGGAGGTATAGAGGAGGGGACTTAATGTATTTGAGGCGGGAGAGAGGATTTATAAGGAGTGGGGAAGGGAAAAAGTAGAATAAAGGAGGAGGGGGAAATTGAGGGAGAAAGGGTGGAGAAGAGGGAGGGGGGAGGGGGAGATACATGTGAGGGGAAGACAGGAGGTGGTGGTACGGAGACATGCCGCCTAATCACATATTACTTTCATCTCACCAACAATGCCGCATTTTTGGTTGTTTTTTAGTGCCATCTTCCGGAAGGAACATCGCATTCGCCCAGTAAAACATTCCTAGAGTAACGTCGAAGCTTAGAGGTTAAAAGATACATCGAGGGCTTCAAAGTCGGACGGACCATAAGTTGAGTGGTCAATACTTTTAGTCCTTAAATAAACTGGCCCAGGTTGACCTTCTCAGAGGATATATATTTATATACCGGGTATATATATATATATATATATATATATATATATATATATATATATATATATATATATACCGTAAATATATATAAACAAAAACATACACACACACAAATACATTAACAAATAAGATATCTCCATCAACATACTATTCCCGACCAAAACCCACAGCTTCAATCCCAAAGATATCACGGGTAGAAAAACATATAAATAAATAAATACATATATACAGTATATATATACCGTATATATATATATATATATATATATATATATATATATATATATATATATATATATATATATATATATATATATATATATATATATATATATATATATAAAGAAAATATATTATACCTGGCTTTACTATATATACAGTATATATATATATATATATATATATATATATATATATATATATATATATATATATATATATATATATACCGGTATATATATATATATATATATATATATATATATATATATATATATATATATATATATATATATATATATATATATATATATATATATATATATATATATATATATATATATATATATATATGAATAAAGAAACACATAGATAAATTAAAACAGATAAACAAATTAATGAATAAATCAAACAAACCCAAGTATCCCAACCAACCCTGACCACTCCGTGCCCAAAGTCATCATGGGTGGATCAATTTAATTACCTGATTGCTGCCTTGGTCTCTTTACCACCCGATCGGCAGGTGTACGAGTAATCTGATTGGCATACCGGTTGGCCTCGACACAATATACTCTCTCTCTCTTCGAGTGGGGTCTGTCTGTCTGAGCGGATGTGTCAACTCATCTGTATGTGTGAGTGTGTGTGTGTGTGTGATCGTATTGCACACCGATTGACTTTGCAATATATACCTAGGCAAGGGAGTGTGTGGGGTGGGGGGTGTGGGGTGGGGTGTCTCTCAGAGTGTCATGTATAAATTTATCTGCATACAATCTAACTACACAACTATTGACTTTGGCAAAATATACTGTTTCGTGTTGTGTGTGTGTGTGAATTATTATGTTACCTCCACCAGCCGACTTTACTCCTAAACTCAATTAATGAAATCAACAAATACATGTGGCAATCCAGGGATTAGAAATTTAGCATTCATAACTAACTATTTTTAATTTGAATCATAAAAGTCTGACTGAAGCCCGACGTACTTGTTGGAATTATAACGTAAAGTAATAATTACAGTTATTATGTATATCACTTGTATTACAGACTGGAGATCTTGCAGTATGAGAGATCGACCATCTGTTTTCCTTGGAAGCCATTTTGATGTAATTATCAAACCATGAGATGATATTTATTTGTTGTAATGTGGAACTTAAATATAACGACAAAGCTTTATATCCTTGCATCAGTATTGCCCAATGTTTATTTTTGGGTGTGGCTATATTTGAGTATAAAGAGAGCCTAATGAAACCAGTGGAGGTTGGCTATCTCTGTTACGATTGGGTCTCTGTTATAGATTAGGTGTTCTATATTGCACAAATATATATTACAGTGTGATTGTATGCATCTAAATAGCCCCATGACACCCCCAGCACTCCTTACGATTGTACAACCAGCACCCTTGTCACTCCCGGCGGTGACTATCAGACAGCTACCAACCACACACCACACATACGCCTCACCTCCCACGCCTTCATCAGAGCAGGTATTCTGGACGGCAACGTTTTGGTCCTCGTCCCCTTCATCCTCGACAGAATTCCCCACCACCCCAGAATCTGTCCCACTCATGTCCCTGAGAGCTGCGGCGGTCGAGTAGAGAGCACGCTCACGTGTGTATCTGCTTGACCTGGGTTCGATCCCAGCCATGGCGGACATTTAGTGGGTGTGGTAGTACGTCCTACCGTGTTTCACATGATTGCGCCCAGTTGGGGGATCACCTCGACGACGTATACAGACTAATAACACACATAACAAAGCCACTCCAACAGCTTCCTCTCTCTCCAACACCTCTTCTCCCCTCTCTACACTTTTAATCAAAATAGGAAAAGTAGAAAGTAGCTATGAGGTGCCGTTGTAAAGGCTAATCCCTTAATACCTTCCCCTCACCTGACCTGACCTACACCTTCCGAGGCAAGCACACGCCTACACCCAAACGAAACCGGAGCACGAGACGGCAGGAAAAGGAAATCAAGACAGGTGATTGGCCAGCCTTAGGAACACAATATACCACCTCACATGCCGGGGAATCCCTGGTTCAGGTTCAAATAGATGGGACCGACAAACGCCATGTGACCAATTGGCTCGTTAAGAACACCACATACACAAAGTGATCCTGGAACATGTTACGCTCTCCACGAGCCCCCATCCTTCTTCTTCCACTCCCTTGTTACTGCCTACACAATCCCCTTCCTCCGATACTGGCCAGTACATATGCAACAATTTAAAAGATGAAAGTTTAGACCCTTGTCCTGATCAATCTAGGAGTCATAAGGTAGCCCTACCCTTGCAGTGTGGAGAACTGCAGGAGGTGAAGTCAGTAATCTTCCTATCCCTGATGATTACTTCTTGCACCTGAGTGAGCAGTGGAAAACAGAGCAACAGAGAACCTTACGGGACTGGCCGTCAGACTCTCATGTCAGAAGTAACAGACTATACCACCTGTCATATCCTAAAGTCTACCTGAAGTGTGGTAGGTCAAAGTGAGTGTTGCCCGTGGTATAATAAAGACTACCTGAAGTGTGGTAAGCCAATGTGAGTGCTGCCCGGGTTATCCTAAAGTCTACCTGAAGACAGTGTGGTAGGCCAACGTGAGTTCTGCTGGTGGTATCCTAAAAACTACCTAAAGTGTGGTAGGCCAAAGTGAGTGTTGCCCTTGGTATCCCAATGACTACCTGAAGTGTGGTAGGCCAACGTGAGTGCTGCCCGGGTTATCCTGAAGTCTACCTGAAGTGTGGTGGCAAACACGAGTGCTGCCCAAGGTGTCCTGAAGTCAAAATGAAGTGTGGTAAGCCAATGGGGGTACTGCCCGTGGTATCCTGAAGCCTACCTGAAGTGTGGTACGACAACGTGAGTGCTGCCCGAGTTATCCTGAAACCTACCTGATATATGGCGGGCCCAAGCGAGTGGCTATAGTATTTGTAATGGTGCATCTCCCCTCCCACAGACCCTCCAGTATTCATGTTGATTAACGACCCAGTGTGTAATCACCTTCCCTTCCCCCTTGATTGTGCATCTCACAAACCCTCTACTATTCATGCTAAGCAAGTACGTCTTGCACATGGTAACCCAGTATGTAATCACGTCCCCTCCTTCCTTAATAGTGCATTTCATAATTATATCCACTAGTTTTTTTATGAGGACCTCCACTAGTTAAACCAGAATATGATGCCATCTCCCCTTATTGTTACCTCAATCGTGCATCTCGTAGATCCTCTAGTGGTCATGTTAATTAACCCCTCCCGCCCGGGCAGCATCTTAAAATGACACCACGGCAGATGGGCAGGAGCCCGGGTGTCATTTTAAAATCTGTAAGCTTGAAAGCCTATTAAGCGTGGTTTGAAAGCCGTGCGTCGAACCGTCGAACATAAGAACATTTTCTTATGTTCTTATGTTCTTATGTATGTAAACAAAGCCAGTCGGAGCGACACACACCTTCAAAATCAAGAAGGAGAAGTCGGACTCTTGTTGTTATTGTTTTGTAGAACAAGATTAGTGTTTGTTATTGTCCGATAATGCTAAAATCGCAGCAAAATGCGCTCCACGGAAATCGTCATCACAACTGAACTAGTTGACCTAGAGAGCTCTACTTAATGCCAGTCTACAGATACGAAACAGGGCTACGTTTTGAGATGTGTGTGAATTCTCTAGCAGTTAAAATAACAAGGAAGCACATCCATACTCATGTCACTCGCCATTCCATCCACTCACTCATAGACAACACGCAGCTGCAAGCACGACCTCCCAAAATCCATCCTTCTGAATCGTCCCTTCCTCGCGAGGACAGAGTCCACCTGGCCAGGCTGAGATGCGGAAACCATCCAGCTCTTCTGAGCTATCAGAAGAGACTGGATGACTCCGTCGTCCCGGGTTGTAACACAGCACCCCATACCATTAAACACATCATAGAAGACTGCATTTCACACAACCACTTACGCCAACAACACAATTTACACTCTTTGAGAGCTCTGTGGGAAAGCCCGACTGTGGCCATGGCCTTCCTTAAGGACTCGGGGCTGTTCGGCCAGGCAGCTTAGGGAACAACAACAACAACAACAAGGATAGGGCTAGGCCTATTACAACGTTTTTCGACCAGATCGCCCGGATCTGAATGCTGTCCTTTGGAAGGCGAACCCGGGCAAGAAGGGTTAATGAGGACTTGCACTAGCTAAACCGGTAAACAACCCTGTTTTCTCTTTCTGTCCTCTTAATCATGCATCTCTTAGACCCTGTAGTATTCATGTTAATTGATGAGGACTTGCACTAATTATTCAGAGTGTAACTGTCCATTGACATCTAATCCTGCGTCTCTTAGATCCTCTGGTTTTAATATTACCTGATGAGGACTTGCACTTAGTAACCAGTATATAACATTGTCTGTTGACTTTTAATCGTACTGTACATCATTTAAACCCTATAGTGTTCATCTTAATTAGTGAGGGCTTGCACTAATGAACCAGTGTGTAGCAACGTCCCGTAGATGTTTTGGAGTGTTAGTTTAGGTGGTGGATGGGATATAATTCCAAATGAAGCCACTACTTTAAAGCTCCTCGGTGGTCTAGTGATTTAGGTGCTGGAGTGCTGCACTACTGGCCTGGGTTTGAACCCTGGCTGGGGCATGACACAAAATATTAATAGTATCCCAGAGTGCGTGCTAAAGTAACAAGGACTCGTGTGAAGTCAAGATTATTCCCCCTTTACCCCGAGAATAGACTCATCCTTGCCACCCACATAATCTACGTATAGAGACACCGCATAACTCCTATGGTAACCCCCTTCCCCCGTTTTATCTTTTTACCTGCCAAGAGCACCAGCCACTGCCTTTTCCAGGTCAAGTGACACCCCCTTTGATCTACTGAGCTACCTTTTTCCTCTGTTCTTGGTCACTTCCTCCCCCCACTTGTCCTCCTGCTCCCCCTCCCCCCCCCCCCCCCCCCCCCCCTCCGTCTTCCTCCCTTCCAAGACAGAATTCCTTGTCTCTGTACCCTTGAGTTTTTTGCCGGCCAGACATAATGACCTTTTAATCACTAGGAGAGAGAGATTAGGTACCCTTACTACCCGGCTACAACTTAAAGATAGATACATTTTCTTGGATATATTTGTCTGTCTGTGCTTGTTTATATGTGTATCTGTCTGTCTACCTGTATGTCTGTCTATCAGTTTGTCCGGTCCTCTGTATGTATATGAACTGCCTGTATTCTCACTAACCCTAGTACATTGTCTTGGATATGTCTGTCCGTCTGATGCCATCTATAAGTTACATGTATGCTTGTTTGGCTGTTTATTTATCTGACTATAAACTGGCTAAACGTGGTATATTTTCTTAGTTATATATATTTGTCTGTCTGTCTGTCTGTGTCTACCCGTCAATACACCTTTCTGTCCTTCCGTACGCATAACCTGATCACATATTGATTGGCCTTGGCCTATATACTCTCTTCTGTGTGTGTTTTTTTTTTTGTTTTTTGTTTTTTTTAAAGCGACAATGAACGGAGGAAGGAAAAACACAGATAAAACAAAAAGGTCCATGTGCCTAAAGGCATCCTCCATTCATAAAATGTTTGGCTCTTTATGTCTGTTCAACTCTGTGCATCATTCCATTACACACCGAATGAGCTTCACATATACTCTTTGACGTGTCTGTCTGTATGTCTGTCTGTCTGTACCTCTGTCCGTCTTTCTGTCTGTGTCTGTCTGTCTGTCTGTCTGCATCTCTGTCTGTCTGCCTGTACCTCTGTCTGTCTGTCTGTATCTCTGTCTGCCTGTACCTCTGTCTGCCTGTCTGTGTGTTAGTCATCTGTGTGTCCGTCTCTGGCTGTTTCGAATTAGCTGTCTGTCTGTCTGGTCTGTCTGTGTCTGTCTGTCTGTCTGTATCTCTGTCTGTCTGCCTGTACCTGTGTCTGTCTGTCTGTGTGTTAGTCATATGTGTGTCTGTCTCTGGCTGTTTCGAATTAGCTGTATGTCTGTCTGGTCTGTATGTGTCTGTCTAGGTATGTCTCTCTAGGGGGTCTGTTTGTCAATCTGTCTTGATATCTATCTATATGTCTGTATGTGTGCAAGTGTGCTTATGTTTGTGTGCAGGTATGTATGTATGTATGTATGTATGTATGTATGTATGTATGTATGTATGTATGTATGTATTTTTGTTTGTATGTATGTGTGTATGTATGTAAGTATGTATGTATGTATGTGTGTATGATATTTAGTATGAGTGAATGCATGTATGTATGTATGTTTGTATGCATGTATGTATGTAAGTATGTATGTATGTATGATGTTTAGTATGTGTGCATGTATATATGTATGTATGTATGTATGATGTTTAGTATGTATGTATGTATATATGTACGTATGTATGTATGATGTTTAGTATGTGTGCATGTATGTATGCATATATGTATGTATGTTATTCTGTGTGTATGTGGGTCTGTTCCTCTGTCTGTACATAAACTGCTTACACACCACCTGGTCTTGGTAAGTTGGTATATTACCAGTATGTTCTCTTGGGGTATGTCTGACTGTCTACTTGAATATACAGAATGTAATTACACATTGATTTTCCTCTACACTCACTCACTCTCACACTCTCACACACTCTCTCTCTCTCTCTCTCTCTGTTTGGCTCTGTGTTTGTTTGTGTATTATCTGATTGCTCACTGATTTGCTTTGGAATACCCTCGTTTATTAATTCAAGGTTGGTATTCTGTCTGTCTGCATGTCTGTGTATTATCTAATTTTCTTTGGCATACTGTTTAGAAAGGTCTGTCTGTCTATATGTCTGTCTATATGTCTGTCTTTATTTTTGTATTTATGCATGTAGGTATGTCTGTCTGGGTGTTCAACTGTCTGTGAACTATGATTACAAACCGACTGACTGTAACGTAGTCTCTCTTGTGGGGCATGGTCTATCGGTCTGTGAGTCTGTCTGTCTGTCAGTGTGAATGTCTGTCTGTCTGTCTGTCTGTCTGTACGTATGTAAGTTTATCAGGCTGTCTGGTTGTCTGTGTGTTTGCCTGTCTGTATGTCAGTGTGTATGTCTGTCTGTCTGTTGCCTGTCTGTCTGTATGTACGTATGTAAGTTTATCAGGCTGTCTGGTTGTCTGTGTGTTTGCCTGTCTGTCTGTCAGTGTGTATATCTGTCTGTCGTCTGTCTGTCTGTCTGTACGTATGTAAGTTTATCAGGCTGTCTGGTTGTCTGTGTGTTTGCCTGTCTGTCTGTAAGCATGTAAGTAAGTTTATGATGTCTGGTTGTCTGTATATTATCCTGTCTGTCTGTAGGTGTGTTTATGATGTTGTCTGGTTGTCTGTCTGTTTGCCTGTCTGTCTGGCAGTGTATGTCTGTCTGTTGTCTGTCTGCCTGTACGTATGTAAGTTTATCAGGCTGTCTGGTTGTCTGTTTGTTTGCCTGTCTGTCTGTCTATCTGTCCGTCTTAAATTACACTTAAATGGCACGAAAGGTCTTAAATTTGACAGAAATGGGGTGAAAGTTCTTAAACGCGCCAAACTAATGGGGCCAACGTCTTAAAATCTCAAAGGCAATGGAATAAGCATGAGGGAGAGAGGGGTCAATAAAAAAAATCCCTCAAGTGGAAATCTCCCCTTAACCTCAAGGGAATAGAGCAATTCAGCTGACATGTCTACCATAGAGAATAGTCAACCGGGAAATGGGTGTAGTAATTAACAGCCCATTGGTTCTAGCCATGTACGAGTTAGAGGAGGTTAGGGGTCTTTATTTGCCAATATCTTAGTGATCAGACTATAGTAATTCATCACAGTATATTTCCTTACATACATCAAATCCCCATCTTGACACGAAATGAATAGGCAACTGTACACTCACGAACAAAAGCAGTCTACCACAACTTCTAATAGATTGCATTCCATTGGTTTAACGAGTCTGTTTAACGAGCCTGTAACTTTCAAGAAAAATGGCACCTGGCCGGGAACATTTTCTATTGAAAAATGTGAAAAGTTAGTTTAAAGGAGGTCTGGGTAGGCATTTCTTAGTTTGAAGAAAGTCTGGGAAAGCGTTTTTGTTAGCCTAGGATACAGGCTAAATTGAATTGCTCGAAAATGGAAAAGGCAAGCAAAATCCCACTTAAAATTGAACAAAATATCATAATAACCCACAAGACGTCGGATCAGACAGTGTTAAGTTTGATATGTGTGTTTAGTGATTATAAGACGTTTGGCTCATTTATTAGCCCCATTCAGGTGTAGATTTTTTTTTCCTGACAAGCCATAGCCAGCCTGTAACTTAAGCCGGTATCACACGAGCGATTTTTCGCTCAACATTTATCCTTAACACTGGTCTGGTAGATTAAGAGGTCAACATTTAAAATATTTCTGTCGCCAAAATTCATCCATCATCACTCTAGCTTCCGATACCAGTGCAAAATAAACCAGAAATGTTGCCAGAAATTTGTTTTGATCATCGAATGTTGACTATAAAAGCTCTCGTGTGATACCGGCATTAAGTGAATCCGAACTTTGGCCGGGACATTTTTCTCCCGACAAACTTACACAATTAGCTTGAAGGGAGTCGGGGGGGGGGGGGGGGCTATTTTGTTTTCCTTGGAGGGGACCTAGGGGGCACAATAAAACAAAGAGCCTCGATAAGAGTGTATGTGTGTGTGTGCGTGCGTGCGTGCGTGCGTGCGTGCGTGCGTGCGTGCGTGCGTGCGTGCGTGCGTGCGTGTGTGTGTGTGTGTGTGTGTGTGTGTGTGTGTGTGTGTGTGTGTGTGTGTGTGTGCGTGCGTGCGTGCGTGTGTGTGTGAGATGGGCTGATCCTGTCAGAGTGGGGGTTGAGCGTCCCCTGCCTCCCAGAGCTCAACCTCACTTTATCTCATGCTAAATGTTTCAATACTTTTTGACGTAGTTAATGGATTTCTTCTTCGATATCCGACAACAAAATGTGACTTCCCCAATTTGAACTACCTGATTTTGTCTACTCTACTTCTGACTACAAAATTGACTTCCTGAATTTGTCAACCCCCTGATTTTGACTATTTCATTAATACTATACTATTTTTTTCTTTTAGGGCAAACAATCTACACCAGGTATTATAGAGATAGTCGGTTTGCCACAGTTATAACACAAAACCGATTACGGCGGATGGCTGTGGCCTGATGAAGTCCATCCGCCTCTCTATTTTGCCTTGGGGTGGGTGTTTGACTGTCTCTCTATATTTTTCATATATCTGTGTTAATTTCAACTCTTTTCACATGTGTGTGCGTGCGTGCGTGCGTGCGTGCGTGTGTGTGTGTGTGTGTGTGTGTGTGTGTGCGTCAAAAGAAACAGTCATTGCACAGTAAAAGGGTTAAGATAGACAATACCACACACACACATACACACACACACACACACACATACTCACTCACCTGCGATTTGGCATTCATAGAGTAAGGGGGGATGGGCTAGTTTGGCATTCATAGAGTAAGGGAGGATGGGCTGGTTTGGCATTCATAGAGTAAGGGAGGATGGGCTGGTTTGGCATTCATAGAGTAAGGGGGGATGGGCTAGTTTGGCATTCATAGAGTAAGGGAGGATGGGCTGGTTTGGCATTCATAGAGTAAGGTGGGATGGGCTGGTTTGGCATTCATAGAGTAAGGGGGTATGGGCTGGTTTGGCATTCATAGAGTAAGGTGGGATGGGCTGGTTTGGCATTCATAGAGTAAGGGGGGATGGGCTGGTTTGGCATTCATAGAGTAAGGGGGTATGGGCTGGTTTGGCATTCATAGAGTAAGGGGGTATGGCTAGTTTGGCATTCATAGAGTAAGGGAGGATGGGCTGGTTTGGCATTCATAGAGTAAGGGGGTATGGGCTGGTTTGGCATTCATAGAGTAAGGGGGGATGGGCTGGTTTGGCATTCATAGAGTAAGGGGGTATGGGCTGGTTTGGCATTCATAGAGTAAGGGGGGTGGTGGGCATGGTAGGTGTGATGGGCTGGTTTGGCATTCATAGAGTAAGGGGGGATGGGCTGGTTTGGCATTCATAGAGTAAGGGGGGAGGGGCTGATTTTTCTGGCCCCCTTCTCCCTCGTGTTTAGCCTCATTGGCTTTTAGATTTTAAGACGTTTGGCCCATCAGTTTGACGATTTTAAGACTTCACGCCCCAATTCTTTGTCAGTAGTAAGACATTTCGTGCCAGTTAGGTGTCGATTTATTCTTGGCGAGCGATAGCGAGCCTGTAATTTTAAGTGTAACCAGTGAACAATGTTCTACCGAAAAATGTACAAATTTATTTTGAAGGGGGGTCTAGGGGGTGTGTTTTTTTGTACAAGTTGATGGAGGTCTACGGTGGAAACTAAAACATAATAACAAAATAAAACAATAGGAAAATATATACGCCCATCTCCCCTTAAAGTGAAATATATACGCCCATCTCCCCTTAAAGTGAAATATATACGCCCATCTCCCCTTAAAGTGAAATTCTCTGAGTATAAGTTGTATACACACACACACGCATGCACGCACACACGCGCACACACACACACACGCACGCACGCACACATACACACAGACACACACACGCACGCATTAAAGCTTAATAAACTCATATCCACTGGTGTATATGCAAATACTCCTAATAGAATACACCACAACGCTTGTACTAATGCATACAATGAATTTACAAGTATATTGAAATTGTTTATGCACAGTATCCGACTTGGTATAATGCTGGAGTGCTATTATATAATGTTATACGGTACATTTTGACTAGCTCAAGAAATATTCATGCTTGTAATATTAATGGTGTGGTCATATTTGTCTACGTCTCTCTCTCTCTCTCTCTCTCTCTCTCTCTCTCTCTCATTCTCTGATTCTTTAAACTCCGCCTAGACAAATATCTCGCATCAAACCCGCGACTGACTGCGTTTGTAAATTAATAACTTTATTTTATCCCCCCCTCAGTTACTAACCCATCTGTCCCCTACTAACTTCCTAATCCTGCCACGGACATTAGTTCCAGGGCAGTAATTCCCTTTCCAATGTTCCCTTACCCACTCTAAACCACTGTTTGGACACTTGATCCTCAGTGTTTTGGAGGACAAGCAACCTAGAAGGGTTACTGGATCTGTTGTTGCTTGATTTCCTTTGTACTCCTTTGTACTCCTTTGTACTCTCTCTCTCTCTCTCTCTCTCTCTCTCTCTCTCTCTCTCTCTCTCAAAAAGCGAAAGTGAAGTGTTATGCAAATTGAGTCATTCAAATACTAATAAATTCACGGGACAAGATATGATCCATTCAAAAATATTGAAAAACGTGAAAGACGAAATAGCCGAACCCTTAACTGAAATAATTAACTTGTCAGTACAACAGGAAACCGTACCGAGTGATTGGAAAACCGCAATTATGACTCCAATATTTAAAATAGGTACCGGTAATAAGGCCGAAGCAAGACCAGTTACTTTAAGGGGAGATTTCCACTGGAGGGACTTTTTTCTTGACCCCTTTCTCCCTCATGGCTAGCCCCATTGCTTTTGAGATTTTAAGACGTTTGCCCCATTAGTTTGGTGATTTTAAGAAATTCCGCCCCATTCTGTCAATTTTAAGACCTTTCGTGCCATTTAGGTGTCGATTTCATCCTGGCGAGCGATAGTGAGCCTGTAATTTAAGAGTAACTGGCCTTTGGCCGGGAAATTTTTCTACTGAAAAATGTACAAATTTATCTTGAAAGGGGGTCAAAGGGGTGACATTTTAAGATTGCTGAAGGAGGACACAAACTAAAAACCTCCCCTTAAGGTCAATAATAATAAAACATTATGGAAACACAAACAAACAAATGAACTGCAAATAAACAAAATAACTGCAAATAAATAAATAAACTGCAAATAAACTAACGGACTGCTTGCGAACAAATTAACTGCAACTGAACACATTAACAGAAAATGAACAATACGTTTTCCAATTCTCTTTATGGTCACTTGTCTGAGGGCTTAAGCATAATCACATTTTGCAACAGATGCTTTGTCGAGAGAGAGAGAGAGAGAGAGAGAGAGAGAGAGAGAGAGAGAGAGAGAGAGCATAAATAAGTAGGGTACGTTTGATATTATACAGATATATGAAAACACAATTCCAGTTGAATATACAGTAAGTTGACACAAAGGGAAATGAAGTTGACACAAAGGGAAATGAAGTTGACACAAAGGGAAATGAAGTTGACACAAAGGGAAATGAAGTTGACACAAAGGGAAATGCAGCATAATAAGCGACTTTGCATAGTTAAATATATGAAACGATACTAACATTACTGTCTCATAAGTATAATGGGGCACAGTGGTAACAAGTTTGGCTAGGGTTTGATTCCCGGGCAGGACGAGACGGATGGCGCTTATGGGGGAGGATGGTTGACTTGTCTGAACTACCTTTCCCTTATTCTTAGCCCCATTGGTGTGATGATTTTAAGAACTTTTGTGCCATTTAGGTGTCTATTTTTTCCTGGCAAGTGATAGCGAGGCTGTAATTTAGGTGGAAATGGCCGGGACATTTTTCTACCGACAAATGTACAAGTTTATCTCCAAGGGGGTCTTGGGGTATATTGTAAAGCTTGATGAAGGTATTGGGAGGAACTAAACATAATAAATAAATACAAAAAAATACAAATAAATACAAATCTCCACTTAATATTAGATCATGGATTAATACTGTACTGTATATATATATATATATTTATATAAATGAAGCAAAGTAATATATCCACATGTTATTATTCATGAGCAATATTACTCCATGTATTAATTATAATTTCATAATTTATATTTTTTCTACCTGAGACAAAAGTATATTATCTCTCAAAAATATTTGGAAGTAATATATTCATATTGATAATAGATTTATTCCAATTTAATTAAACCCATCAGTACGATAATGCCCTTTGTTATTAATAGTGATTGTAATTAGGCGATGTTATTTAGATTAGGAAGGATCTGTGTGAGACAGTGAATTGATATTGTTTGTACTAATTTGATTAACAAAGTCCTTCTTAATCCGAGTAAAGTAGCCTTATATTAGCCAGTGTGAAGTTAAAATGGCTCCATAGCAACGACAAAAATCCTTTGATATAGAGATAATTTCTAAGCTGCTGATAATCATGTATTATTACAAATATAAATATAAACAAAAAAGGAGGTAACAAACGTTTATTATTTGTTGTTATCGACTATATAGCTTCACAGAAATACAGATACGGGTACAAAATACAGATACGTGTACAAAATACAGATACGTATACAAAATACAGATACGTATACAAAATCCTATCGACTTTCTAGGTTTATTCCACTTTTAATTAATAGTAATTTACTTTCTTGTCGACTTTATCATGGCAGGTAAAAGGCCTCAATCTGCGGACGAATAAAACGTCATTTCAAATTCCGCCAGCGCCAGGGAAAAGCGGCAGACATTTTATCGTGAATTTTGCATAACAATTCCAAAATAATTATTGAAGAGAAAAGGACGAGTGGAAGTGCGAGAGGCGGCCTGGGTTTTAATATACTCGGCCGGTCTGGAAAAGATTAGCAAAAAAAAGGATAAGCTAAGAGTACGTTTATATAAACTATACATTATAAATATTTGATACTGGAACCGACACTATCACTGGGAGGATTATTTATAACAACATTTAATATATCATATTAGCACATACATTCTATTAACAAATCATCAATTCATAAACAAAAGAGACAACCCAATAGTTATGAACTAATTCTGCATTTAATAATGAAGCAATATATATATATATATATATATATATACTGTATATATATATATATATATATATATATATATATATATATATATATATATATATATATATATATATATATATATATATATATATATATATATATATATATATACCGGTATATATTTAATGGAGATAATCTTTACCCTTTTAATTTTCTCGGATCCTCCTAAGCTGAATAAAATCGTTTAATGATAGCCAGAACTAGAACACATAAATGCGTCCTCGCTTCCCGAAAGGGTTGAACACGGTATAAAACACATTGTACACAGTTTATAAATAGTGGGTAAAACTAAGGTAAGAATAAACTGTCAAATTATAAGTCATGTTCCTAAAGGGGTTAAGCCAAGATGAGTACTTAAAAATAGTTAACAAAACTAAAGTCAATGACAACCGGAACAGTCATCACACATAAAGGGTAAAGGCATATATATATAACAACAATATTAAAAGGTTTGGTGGTCTCGGCTCTCAGCGCACCAGGTGTTAAAGCATTCAAGAGTCCTTTTAGCCTGGGCAAAGTTGTATAAATAAGTTATACCTCACCGTCAAATACCTTTTAATAAGTACGTGGCATCCAACGTTTGTCAGACTCGGTGTTACTTATGGTGGGGGAGTCCTTTAAAAAATTGCAAAGCTTACAAATATTACACATCTGACACAGTGCAAGGCAAGTCAAGCAACACTGTAACATAGCTATTGTATTCATGCCTAGAATGTTAACCACATAGGATAACAAACGCGCTCAATAAAGCACATATCACCGCCATGTGTGCAAACCAGAGTAAGTGTCCAGGGGCGATACCAATACCAGTTCTTTCTTTCTCTTTATGTACCCAGTATATATATATATATATATATGGAATATCAATACCAAAGCATACATAAATCTGGTTTATTAATTAAATCCTTTATTACTAAACAAAAAAAGTTTACAATACATTGAATGTGTAAAACATAAAGAAGGAAAAACATTGAAGTAATCAGCATACATGAGAGAGTGGTGGGTGCAACTAAAGACAGTAGAAAGTATACAACACGGAAACAATGATGTCTGACGTTATAACAAAATATTAAACTTTTAAGTGCTTGACATTAAGATCTAGCAAGGCAATATTCAAATTCAAATGTTTAATGAATAACAGTATTTAAATTTATGTTAAAATACAATTACGTTTGGTGTAAGTCAAATTAATTCTTTAAAGGGAGTGACCTGCCTTTTTTCTCTCTGTTTTTTCTCTTTCTCTGGCTTGTATCCATTCGGCCCCATTCAGCCTACTGTTTTAAGACGTTTATCCCCATCCAGGTGTCGATTTATTCCTGGCGAGCGATAGCGAGCCAGCATTGTATGGAAAAATCCGGCTTCGATGGAGACATTTTTCTATCGAAAAATGTACAAATTTAACCTGCTGTCAAAACCATTTATTTAAATATGCTGGCTCGCTACCGCTCGCCAGGAACAAATCGACACCTAGATGGGGATAAAGGTCTTAAAACAGTAGGCTAAATGGGGCCGAATGGATACAAGCCAGAGAGAAGAGGAGAAAGACAGAAAAAAGAAACGAGGAAAGCCCCCTTAAAACCCAGTAAAGGTGTGGAGGAGTGATGAGTGTCTAGTGACGGTGGGTGAGGTAGTGGGTAGTGGGTGGGTAAGGAGGGACTCGGCTGTCACTCTTTAGTTACTCAGTAGTTGTCAATAGTAGGGACAAAGGTTGACTATTTATAACGTGGCTTGATGTTTCACTGCGATTTATGAGGATTTCCGAACACAGGGGTCGATCTTACCGAACCAACTTTCCTTTGTCAAAACCTTCCTATTTCTAGGATTAAGAATGACACATGACCATTCAAATTTCAACCAGTTCGGGTTGATTCGGATCAATTCGGCCAACGATCTTGATTATTCAGGGGATGTTCTGGGGATGTTCATTGGTGTAGGCGATTGATCCGGCAGGTCGGCCAAAAGTTAGTGCATGCGTTAACTTTTCGAGATAAATCGGGTCAAAAAACCGTTACAAAGTTGTTGGCTGACGGTCGGCTTATATTCTGCTTATATTCGTGCTACGTTCTTCTAATCCACCATTGTGTTATATCATTCCTAAGAAGTTCGTTAACTTTTGTTTTCTTTACATAACATTTTGTCCTTCTACTAAAATTACTTCATACCATATTACTTCTGGTTGACAAGTCTACATCCATTGACAATAGCAATCTTGATTCATATTTATTGAGCGTCTTTTACTATTAGTTGTATTTTAACTTGCTTCTCATTATTAATTATTATATATGCTTCTCAATATTATGATTATTTTAATTACTTTATGTTGCACAACTTTCAACTTTCAATATATATACCTTTCGGTATCAGTCCTCATTGTCATGGACAAAATAATATATAATTATGTGTTGTAACCATTGTATATACAGTATATGTAAATTTGTTTATGACAATAGATGTTTTGAATTGAATTGAATTGAATGTCATAAAAAAGGCACCCAGAGCTAGGTGGCTTATTCAAGGTGGAGCAAACATTGCAATTTTACTGGGTAATTAAGGGGAGGCAGACCATTTTTCTGGACCCCCTTTTCCCTAATATTTAGCCCCACTAGTTTTGAGATTATAAGACGTTCGGCCCATTAGTTTGGCGATTTTAAGATCTTTCGCCCCATTTCGTTGTCAATTTTAAGACCTTTCGTGTCATTTAGGTGTCGATTTTTTCCTGACGAGCGACAGCGAGCCTGTAATTTATGAGAAACCGGCCTTTGGCCGGGAAATTTTTCTACCGAGAAATGTACAAATATATCTTGAAGGGGGATCCTGGGGTTGTTTGTTTTAAATTTGATGGAGATCTACGCAGGAAACTAGAAAAATAATATATATATGAAAAAAAAGTCGACCAAACAAACTGAATAATTAACCGGCAGAACACACAACCTTCTTTTTTCCGTGGCTACATCAGCGCAATAATGTTGGCACGTGTCCTGAGAATTATAATAGTCAACACCATCAATAATGTTGGCACGTGTCCTGAGAATTATAATAGTCAACACCATCAATAATGTTGGCACGTGTCCTGAGAATGATAATAGTCAACACCATCAATAATGTTGGCATGTGTCCTGAGAATTATAATAGTCAACACCATCAATAATGTTGGCACGTGTCCTGAGAATTATAATAGTCAACACCATCAATAATGTTGGCACGTGTCCTGAGAATGATAATAGTCAACACCATCAATAATGTTGGCACGTGTCCTGAGAATTATAATAGTCAACACCATCAATAATGTTGGCACGTGTCCTGAGAATTATAATAGTCAACACCATCAATAATGTTGGCACGTGTCCTGAGAATTATAATAGTCAACACCATCAATAATGTTGGCACGTGTCCTGAGAATGATAATAGTCAACACCATCAATAATGTTGGCACGTGTCCTGAGAATTATAATAGTCAACACCATCAATAATGTTGGCACGTGTCCTGAGAATTATAATAGTCAACAACATCAATAATGTTGGCACGTGTCCTGAGAATTATAATAGTCAACACCATCAATAATGTTGGCACGTGTCCTGAGAATTATAATATTCAACACCATCAATAATGTTGGCACGTGTCCTGAGAATTATAATAGTCAACACCATCAATAATGTTGGCACGTGTCCTGAGAATTATAATAGTCAACACCATCAATAATGTTGGCACGTGTCCTGAGAATTTTAATAGTCAACACCATCAATAATGTTGGCACGTGTCCTGAGAATTATAATAGTCAACACCATCAATAATGTTGGCATGTGTCCTGAGAATTATAATAGTCAACACCATCAATAATGTTGGCACGTGTCCTGAGAATTATAATAGTCAACACCATCAATAATGTTGGCACGTGTCCTGAGAATTATAATAGTCAACACCATCAATAATGTTGGCACGTGTCCTGAGAATGATAATAGTCAACACCATCAATAATGTTGGCACGTGTCCTGAGAATTATAATAGTCAACACCATCAATAATGTTGGCACGTGTCCTGAGAATTATAATAGTCAACACCATCAATAATGTTGGCACGTGTCCTGAGAATTATAATAGTCAACACCATCAATAATGTTGGCACGTGTCCTGAGAATGATAATAGTCAACACCATCAATAATGTTGGCACGTGTCCTGAGAATTATAATAGTCAACACCATCAATAATGTTGGCACGTGTCCTGAGAATGATAATAGTCAACACCATCAATAATGTTGGCACGTGTCCTGAGAATTATAATAGTCAACACCATCAATAATGTTGGCACGTGTCCTGAGAATTATAATAGTCAACACCATCAATAATGTTGGCACGTGTCCTGAGAATTATAATAGTCAACACCATCAATAATGTTGGCACGTGTCCTGAGAATTATAATAGTCAACACCATCAATAATGTTGGCACGTGTCCTGAGAATTATAATAGTCAACACCATCAATAATGTTGGCACGTGTCCTGAGAATTATAATAGTCAACACCATCAATAATGTTGGCACGTGTCCTGAGAATTATAATAGTCAACACCATCAATAATGTTGGCACGTGTCCTGAGAATTATAATAGTCAACACCATCAATAATGTTGGCACGTGTCCTGAGAATTATAATAGTCAACACCATCATTCTAATATTACAAGAGACAAGCATCTTTATGTACATTATATAACTAACATTTGTATCATATCATTAATTACGTTCGTGTGTTGGTATGGAACATTAATTTTCCACTCCATAGACTATTTTTAAATGTGTATTAACTTGGAAATAATGAGACTCGCCCCGAGGGTCATAGAGTAACACGGCTTTGTTTTATTCTGGCAAATTGTGCCTAAAACGTACGAAACTTTGTATTTACTACTAATCTATATTTTATTAATTTCACCACAACACCAAACACCTCCAATGAAATTAATGAAAGTATGTATAATGTATAATATGTATGTAATAAGTATGTAATTATTATGTATAATGTATAATATGTATGTAATATGTATGTAATAAGTATGTAATAAGTATGTATAATGTATAATATGTATGTAATATGTATGTAATAAGTATGTATAATGTATAATATGTATGTAATAAGTATTTAATAAGTATGTATAATGTATAATATGTATGTAATAAGTATGTAATAAGTATGTATAATGTATAATATGTATGTAATATGTATGTAATAAGTATGTATAATGTATAATATGTATGTAATAAGTATGTAATAAGTATGTATAATGTACAATATGTATGTAATAAGTATGTAATAAGTATGTATAATGTATAATATGTATGTAATAAGTATGTAATAAGTATGTATAATGTATAATATGTATGTAATATGTATGTAATAAGTATGTATAATGTATAATATGTATGTAATAAGTATGTATAATATCTAATGATAACCTTTCTTTTAATGAATCTCTGAGCTTTGTATCCTTTATTATTTACTACTAGGTGCTGTTACAATGTTTATAAATGATTCAAATCTAGAATACCAAGGTTCTATGATAAGACATATATATAAAGAGAGCGAGAGCAGAGACAGAGAGAAAGAGAGGGGGGGGGGGGTGAGGAGAGGCGGGTGAGATAAATGGGTGTAGGGTGGGAGAGAGATTGATTGATGTTCTATATATGACAGAGGGTGAGGGAAGAAAAAGAGGTGTATGACAAAGGTGGTGATGTGAGGGAGCGGTGGTGGAGGGGAGGGGAGAACGAGAGGGGGAGGGGGAGGGAGCGGTGGAGGAGCGGGAGGGAGGGGTGGAGGAGGGGGAGGGGGAGGAGGGGTTTGGGAGGCCAATATACAGCCAATGGAAGGACGGGACACACACAAAAGGCAAAAATACATACAGGGTTCAGCTTCTGCATTCCTGAATATATATAAACAGACAAAGGGAAAATACAGTACATACAGGTTTGAGGTTGTGCATTTCTGATTATATTTATACACATAGACAAGGGAGAACTACATAAAGGGTAGAGGTTGTGTATTTCTATTTATATAAATAGACAAATATATATACTGTATATACTGTATATATATACAGTAAATATATATACTGTATATACTGTATATATATACAGTAAATATATATACTGTATATACTGTATATATATACAGTAAATATATATACTGTATATACTGTATATAGATATACTGTATATACTGTATATATATACAGTAATATATATACTGTATATACTGCATATATATACAGTAAATATATATACTGTATATACTGTAAATATATACAGTAAATATATATACTGTATATACATAAATATATACTGTATATACTGTATATACATAAATATATACTGTATATACTGTATATACATAAATATATATATATATATATATATATATATATATATATATATATATATATATATATATATATATATATATATATATATATATATATTATATATACCAGTACATATGTTTTTTCTTTCTAAGTGAGTGAGGGAGACAAAAGGTAGAACTGCCTATAGCGAGTGCTCCCCCATAGTTAAAAGAGTGACAGTGCCAAAATCAAGGGACGTTCGAGCCAAAATGCTTGGACACACAGAGTTTGAAGCAATTTAAGTCATAGGAGGAGGGAAACACTGATTCTGGGAGAGAGTTCCAGAGCTCAGCTGTTGATTAGAAGACAGAGTAACGTTTCACTCTTGGGTTGGAGAGTTGCACAGAGTAGGGGTGGGATTGTGTTGCAAGACGGGTACCACGTACCTTACGTAGAGGAGGTGGTATACACTGGGAGTGCTCTGAGGAGCACTGATTTGTGTAGTAGCAATAGAATAGCGAGAGAGATGCAACATTGAGGCAAAGAGAGAGAGTTTGCAGAGAGTTGGAGGAGTGGGCAGGAATTAATGATACAAAAGGCCTTCCTTTCTACTTTTTCTAGGAGTGTGGTGTGAGAGGATCCTCCCCATACATGTGAACAATTCTCAATACGAGGATGCACTGTGTCCCTGTACAGAGCAAGAAGCTGTGCAGAGGTAAAGAACCCCTTGAGGCGGTTGAGCACACCCAGCTTCTGTGAGGCTGCCTTGGCAAGACTGGTATATATATATATATATATACCGTATATATATATATATATATATATATATATATATTTATTTATTTATTTATTTATTTTAGGGGAGGAGTGGTGGAGTGGTCATGCCACTGCACTGGTAATCCAATTGTCCCGGGGTCGAATCCTGATGTATAATTGGGAAGATATTATTGGGATGGAATTTGGGATCTACCTAGTATCAAAGCATTACCACAAAACCCACCAAAACGCCAAAAACATACCCTCATTGTTCCCTGATTAAATTTATAACTATATGATTATTCCCATATTCAAAATAGGTTACAGCGGAGCAATGCCTATTGCTCAATAGGTGGCGTTCTGAGAGTGAGGGTCCGAGTCTAGGGGATGAGACAGTGAAGCACTGGGGCGAGGTAGCTCCAGAGATAGGGCTGCTTCGAGCCGTGGGTGGGCAACTGGGCCCTGTGCATCTTGCGAAGGCAAAATAGCGGGGGCTGGTTGCATCTCAAAGTGCTTCACATGTCTCACTTCCTAGACTGGAATGAGACCTCACAGGCTTCACTGTTGAATGTACGGGTGAATGTACAGGCTCTCAGCCTATGTTCGAGAGGGAGTAGTTGGAATATAGGAAAAATAATAATAATAATAATAATAATAATATATATATACAGTATATACATATATACAGTATATTGAGAGAGAGAGAGGGTGAGTGTGAGTGTGAGAGTGAGAGAGAGGTACTGTGTGGGTGTGCATTGAGTGAAGTAGTTTGAGCGAGTACCAAAGTGCTGGAGAATATTCAGCGTGTGATATAACTGGTGATATTGGTGGGGGACATAGAAGTGGTGTTATGGAAGCTTTGGATGTCCCTGGTGTGGAGGATAAAGGTTGTCAGATGTATAATGGATATATATATGGAGTGGTTGTACAGTACGTATAATCGAAGTCACATACATTACTGACAGACTCTATTTTTATCCAGACTTAAGGAGAGGCAGACCGTTTTTTTGGACCCCCTTCTCCCTAATGTTTAGCCTCACTAATTTTGAGATTATAAGACCTTCGGCCAATTAGTTTGTCGATTTTAACACTTTTTGCCCCATTTCGTTGTCAATTTTAAGACCTTTCATGCCATTTAGGTGTCGATTATATCCTGGCGAGCGAAAGCGAACCTGCAATTTTAAGAGGAATCGGCCTTCGGCCAGGACATTTTCTACCAAAAAAATTACAAATTTATCTTGAAGGGGGGTCTAGGGGGTATGTTTTTAAGCTTGATGGAGGTCTAGGGAGGAAACTAAACAAATATATGAATAACTAAATGAATAGACCAAACAAACGGCGAGTCTCCCCTTAACATAAGTTGTTTTTGGTAATACACCCCAACAAAGCTCGAGTCTATATTCCACGACCATAATGTTCCTTTTACCTACGTTCAGGGTGTTCATTGTTCACAGGTGCCTATAGTCTATTCGCTGTAAGTAGGCGAGACATCATGACCTCTATCCTCTGTAACTCAAACAGGGCTAGAGCAAATTGGCTGTAAATTTCCACACCTATGCCCTGCCTGACCCTTCCTAACTGGTAGACATATTAGCTCGATTACTCTAGTCGTTTTTGAGTTACAGAGGATAGAGGTCATGATTTCTCGCCTACTTACAGCGAATAGACTATAGTACTGCAAACCTATACACATGTGACATAACAACATTGCTTTATATGGGAGATATATTATGGTATATTATCCAACATCCTCCTCTTTCCTCCCCTTTACTCCGCCACTGTTTCTTTCCCTACGCTCGGCCACAATCATGCATTTCATCAGCTGACTGCTAATACTTATGTTTCATTTAGGTTTGTGTTTAGAAAAAAGGCAAATACAAATTACTGTTTTACACTGAAGTTTGTTGTGTTTAGCATCGTTGTATATCATTTAGCTATTCACTACAAGAATGCACTAATTCGAACAGGTTGGAAGATGGTTGCCAAACGGGAATTACTTTTCTCCCGCGACATCGAGTATAGACCAATACAAGCCGGAATGCCTCTTTCAGATTGCTATAGGTCGGTGTATTCGGTGTACTTGTGTAACTCTGTTTATAACTCACCTTCACCTCTCTCTCCCACTCTCTCTTTTTCTCACTATAACGGCCTCTTTCTCTCTCTCTGTCTGCCATTCAATCTTTCCAACTCCATTGTTCCTTTCATTCCTTTACCCTGCCCTCACTTTACCCTTCACACCTCTCTCTCTCTCTCAACATTTCCAGTTTATTGTTGTATTGCTTCCTTTGCCGTACCACATCAATCTTCTTTACATTTCTGCCTCTCTCTCTCTCTCTCTTCACACAACACTAATGACCCCAAATTTCAACATTATTCCGACCCCGAGCATCAATTCATTATAAAAAACATATTCCGTCATGGAAAAATGCTGACTCCCAACCTGACGGAAAACTAATTGCTATAGGAATGAATTAGGTTCTCCCGAAGCAAACATTTCTATCATACTGATATTTTGTTTTAGTGCCAGTACGTGGTGGACATTTGTGATGACTGCGATGTATGGTAGTGGTGGTGATGGTAGTGGTGGTGGGGGTGATATAAGTGGTGGTGGTGGTGTTGGCTGTGGTTTTAGTAATGGAAGTGGTGGTGGTGGTGGTGGTGCTGGAAGTGGTGGTGGTAGTGGTGGTGGTTGTGGTAGTAGTGAAGATGGTGGTGGTGGTGGTAAAAGTGGTGGTGGTGGTGGTGTTGGCTGTGGTGTTAGAGGTAGTAGTGGTGGTGGAGGTAGTGTTGTTGGCGTTGGTGGTGGTGGTAGTAGTAATGGTGGTGGCTGTCGTCTTATGTTGTTATTGGTGGTGGTGGTGGTAGCAGTGGTAGTGGTGGTGGTGGTAGCAGTGGTAGTGGTGGTGGTGGTAGCAGTGGTAGTGGTGGTGGTGGCTGTGGTGTTGTGTTTGTTGTTGTTGTCGTTTTCTAGGCTGCCTGGCCGAACAGCCCCGTGTGGTGTTGTGTTGTTGGTGGTGGTGGTGGTGGTGGTAGTTGTGTCGTTGTTTGTTGTAGTGGTGGTGGTGGTAGAAGGAAGCGGTGGTGTTTGAGTTTGATGGTTGTGGCGATGGTGGTGGTGGTGGTGGTTGTGGTAGGGTTGTGGTTGTTGGAGTTCTCCACATTGTCGGGCCGAGCAGTCCGGTTGACCGAAGCCGCTCCAGATGCTCCATGAGATCTGTCTCTGAGAGAGCAGGTGGGGAGGGGATCATCAGCCCACGGGCTTGTACCCCCGGGCCAATGCCCCCACCGTCCGCAGCCCCCCTTGCAGTGCCACCCAATTGGGCAATCTCGCCAGCACCTAGAAGGAAAGTAGTACAGGAAAAGAGACAGACATAAACGGCTAAGGTAAGGTAGAAGATGCCAAACCTCACTCTGGATAGGACCAGCCCTCACCCGAGGTGAGGTGGTAGTGATGTTGTTGTTGTTGTTCCCCAAGCTGCCTGGCCGAACAGCCCCAAGGCCTCGAGCAAAGCCAAGGCCATAACCGAGCGCCCAGACAGAACCCTCCCTGCTTACCACAATAAAGCCTGGGTACAAAGGAGTACAAAGGAAATCAAGCAACAACAGATCTAGTGACCCTTCTAGGTTGCTTGTCCTCCAAAACACTGAGGATCAAGTGTCCAAACAGTGGTTTAGAGTGGGTAAGGGAACATTGGAAAGGGAACTACTGCCCTGCCACTAACGTGGCAGGACTAGGAAGTTAGTAGGGGACATATGGGTTAGTAACTGAGGGGAGGATAAAGTTATTCATTTACAAACGCAGTCAGTCGCGGGTTTGATGCGAGATATTTGTCTAGGCGGAATTTAAATGAATCAACGGTGCTGCAGTCTATAACGTCTCGGGGAAGCCCATTCCACAAGTTGACAACTCGATTGAAGAAGAAATTCTTAGATTCGTGCGAGTTAAAAGATTTACCAATAATTTTGCAACCGTTTCCCCGCGTGTAATTAGATTGGTCGATAGTGAAGTACTTACTACAGTTCATATTGTCGATGCCTTTGATGATTTTGAACACTTGAATTAAGTCGCCTCTTAATCTGCGCTGGGTTAAAGGAAATAGATTTAATTCTCTAAGACGCTCTTCGTATGGTTTGTTCTTTAGGCTAGGTATCATTTTGGTAACTCTACGTTGAACTCGTTCTAGCTTGTTTATATCTTTTTGGTAATAAGGGCACCAGGATTGAACGCAGTATTCCAGAAGAGGGCGGACTAAGGAATTGTAAAGAGTTAGGATAACTTCTTTGGATTTATGCTCAAATGACCTGCCTATAAAGCCAATTATTTTGTTTGCCTTCTTAACAACTTCTGAACATTGTTGACTCGGTTTTAGGTTACTCGATATTGTTACTCCCAGATCAGTTTCTCTGTTTACATTCTTAAGCTGAGTGCCATTCATCGAATAGTTTGCTTTCTCATTTAGGTATCCGACATGTAGTACTTTACATTTATCCGCATTGAAACTCATTTGCCAAATTTGGGCCCAACATGACAATTTATCTAGATTGTGTTGCATATCGTCAACTTGTTCTTTTGAGAGTACGCTATTTGCAATTTTTGTATCGTCAGCAAATTTTGAGATTGTGCAGGTGAGACCCTCATCTATGTCGTTGATGTAAATTAGAAAGAGAATTGGTCCTAGTACCGATCCCTGGGGTACCCCGCTACTTACATTGGTCCATTTAGATGCCTTACCGTTTATGACTACCCTTTGCTTTCTGTTGCTGAGCCAATTTTCTATCCATTTCAACACACCGTCTTGTATTCCATGCGCTTTTAGTTTTAGCAGTAAACGTTTGTGGGGAACTTTGTCAAAGGCCTTTTGAAAATCAAGGTATATAATATCTACAGCTTTACTCTCATCGTAGAGGTTGAGGATATCGTGGAAGAAGTCTAAGAGGTTTGTTAAACAGGAACGTTTTTTACGAAAGCCGTGTTGAGTATCTTTAAGTATGTTATTTTCCTCCAAGTGATTTACGAGTCTGTCTCGTATGACCGTTTCTAGCATTTTACATACAACTGAGGTTAAGCTAATTGGACGATAGTTACTGGGTAGGGATTTGCTGCCTTTTTTGAATATCGGTGTTACGTTGGCTAGCTTCCACTGATCAGGCATAGTTCCAGACTGCAAGGATTTATTGAATAGTAATGTCAGTGGTTTGGAGAGCTCATTCTTAGCTTCCTTTAGAACTCTAGGCGAGATTGTATCAGGTCCTGGCGTTTTATTTACCTTGAGTTTATCTAAACAATTCAATACTTCTCTCTCTGTAACGGTGATATTGCTTAGAACATCTGAATTATCAATCTGAATCGGCGATGGTGTAGGGATATCACTGAGGTCTTCTGTTGTAAAAACTGATGCAAAGAAGGTATTGAGGGCATTACTCATTTGTACTTCGTCTTTGGTGTATTCTCCTTTTTCATCGACTAACGGTCCAACAGTTGAAGTAACTACTTTTTCTTTCTGATATAACTATAGAATTCTTTCGGGTTTGTTTTACTTTGATTCGCAATATGTAACTCTAAGGTCTTTTTACTTTGCTTAATTAACTTTTTGGCTTTGCGTCGTAGCTCTACAAATTTCACCCGTTCTTCGTCATTTTGTGAGGATTTTAATCTATCATTAGCACATTTTTTAGCAAGCAGGCAGTTTGAAATATCTTTATTCCACCATTTGGGCTTATTATTATGGCCTGGACGCCGTATTTTCGATGGTATGCAGTCTTGCACTGCTTTTAGGTAAGTGGTTTCGAATAACTTCCAAGATGTATTTATGTCGTTATTGTTAATTAAAAAGCTCCAGTCAGTTTCTTTAAACATAGCTCTAAGTTTATGGAAGTTTGCTTTCTTGAAATTAGGGACTTTTTCGATGCTACTATTTGGTTCGTTACTAGTAAACTTTAAAGTGAAAGTTATCGTACGATGGTCGCTGTTACTGAATTCATCACCAACATTCAAATTCTCTATCAATTCTTCTTTTGTTGCAAGTACAATGTCAAGAACGTTATTACCACGGGTCGGCATTCGAACAAATTGATAAAGCGAACTCTCTTGCAAGTTCGTATACAAGTCATGTCCGGAGTGTGAAGTAAGAGTATCGCCCCACTTGGTCACAGGTAAATTAAAGTCGCCAAAAATTACGGTATCTTGTGAGTTACTTACATCTGCAATTTGTTCGTAAATTTCTCGGTCAGTTTGCACTGATTGAGCTGGAGGTCTGTATATTAACGCAAGTATTATTTTTGTACCTTTGCTTCGGGTGACCGAAGCCACTCCATGGCGGGGAGCTGAGGAGGGTGCGGAAACGCCAGGGAAACCAAAGAACCACCCAGGGCCCTGTGCCCCTCAGCAATTATGAAGAGAAAGTTGAGGGGCAAAGGAAAAATGTGACGCTTTGGCTTCCAATCTTGATAGATTGGGAGGTCAATCCACGGAAGAGACGCCGTCACTTGAGATCTAGAAAATATATAAGCAAAAGGAACAGTCAGAGTAAGCTATGGGTATGGCAGAGATCGCTCAGTTCTCACTCTGATAGACCAGCCCATTTACCAGTGATGTTGGTAGTGATGTTGATATAGGTGGTTATGACGGTAATGGTCGTTTGGGTGATAGTTGTGGAAAGCGCGGTGGTGGCAGTAGTATTTTCAACGGTATGGGTGGAAGAGCTAAAGATGGTAGTTGTAATTGTGGTAGTGGTAATGGTGGTGGTGATTGTGGTAGTCATTTCCATCATCATTAATTGCATATCATAAGCAATAACAACATAGTCAGCCACATAAAATATGGCCTTGGACGTATCATGAACACTTGTATAATAATATTAAAAATGCAGACAGTGAACGACTTCTATTTAATTTGAGGTAAATTACTAGTAGGACATATTAATTACTGTGAGGCACTGAAATACACACATTCACATTTATATAAATAGTTATTTAAATTTATATATTATTTAGATACCATTTATTGTGTGTAAAACATAAACACATTACTGCAGTAAGCATACTAGGCCTATGTAAAATACATTTGAAAACACGTCTTATACTTTGTAAGCTCCATGAATTAAGTGTTATATTAATGTAAGCTATGATATCCAAAACATACAGAGACCTTCCCCGTTCTAATGACGATATTCTCAATATTCCGTATACCGGTATATAATATATAGTCAAGGAAAATGGGTTCTGTGCATATGTTTGCTCTATTTTATGTTACCTGTATTTATAAAAGAACAGCCCCGTTAGGGTTAGTTTATAGGAGGTTATATATAATTGTGTACAGTATATTAAATTTAACTAGAGGCTTCATGATCTCAAAGCTGTGATAGGTTATGGTAGTAGTCTTTGTAATACTGTAGTAGTGGTGGTGGTACTGGTGGTGGTAGAGATATTGGCAGTGGTGATATCAATGGTGGTGATGTTAGTAGTGGGGGTAGTGGTTGTTGTAGTGGTCGTTGTAATAGAAGTGGTGGTGAGCTATATTGGTGGTAGAGTACATGGTGCTGGTGGTAATGGTTGTTGTCATGGTAGTGGTAGTTATATTGATGGTAGAGTAAATGGTGGTGGTGGCAGTAGTTGTGGTAGTGGTTGTTGTAATAGTAGTGGTAGTGGTACTGATGGTAATAGACATATTGTTGTTGGTAATGCAGATGCTAGAGTAAATGGTGATGATGTAGGAAGTGGTGGCAGTGGTCGTTCCGGTAGTGGTGGTAGAAATATTGGTGGTGGTAATGGCGGTGGTAAAGTATATGGTAGAGGATATATGTGTAGTGGTGAAGAGTATGGTAGTGTATATGGTGATGATATTGGTAGTGGTGATATATGTGTAGTGGTGAACAGTATGGTAGTGTATAATTATGGTGATGATATTGGCAGTGGTGATATATGTGTAGTGGTGAAGAGTATGGTAGAGTATAATTATGGTGATGGTATTGGTAGTGGTGATATATGTGTGGTGGTGATATATGTGTAGTGGTAAAGAGTATGGTAGTGTATAATTATGGTGGTGATATTGGAAGTGGTGATATAAATATGGTGGTGAGAAGTATGGAAGAGTATGTGGTGGTGATATTGGTAGTGGTAATGGTATTGGTAGTGGTGATATAAATGTGGTGGTGATAGGCATGGAAGAGTATATGGTGGTGATAATGGTGGTCTTTATAGCGTTGGTGGTGATGATGCTGCCTTGTGATTGTGAGATTTATGTGATGGTGAAGAGTAAGCTAGAGTAATTGGTGATGATATTAGTAGTGAACATGTTGGCAATGTGGATACTATGGGAGGGTGGCAACTATTACTGTAAGGGGCAATACCTAGGGGCTATAGTCTATGCACTGTAAGTAGGCGAGAAATACCTAGGGGCTATAGTCTATTCATTGTAAGTAGGCGAGAAATACCTAGGGGCTATAGTCTATTCATTGTAAGTAGGCGAAAAATACCTAGGGGCTATAGTCTATTCATTGTAAGTAGGCGAGAAATACCTAGGGGCTATAGTCTATTCATTGTAAGTAGGCGAGAAATACCTAGGGGCTATAGTCTATTCATTGTAAGTAGGCGAGAAATACCTAGGGGCTATAGTCTATTCACTGTAAGTAGGCGAGAAATACCTAGGGGCTATAGTCTATTCACTGTAAGTAGGCGAGAAATACCTAGGGGCTATAGTCTATTCACTGTAAGTAGGCGAGAAAATACCTAGGGGCTATAGTCTATTCACTGTAAGTAGGCGAGAAATACCTAGGGGCTATAGTCTATTCACTGTAAGTAGGCGAGAAATACCTAGGGGCTATAGTCTATTCATTGTAAGTAGGCGAGAAATACCTAGGGGCTATAGTCTATTCACTGTAAGTAGGCGAGAAATACCTAGGGGCTATAGTCTATTCATTGTAAGTAGGCGAGAAATACCTAGGGGCTATAGTCTATTCACTGTAAGTAGGCGAGAAATACCTAGGGGCTATAGTCTATTCACTGTAAGTAGGCGAGAAATACCTAGGGGCTATAGTCTATTCATTGTAAGTAGGCGAGAAATACCTAGGGGCTATAGTCTATTCACTGTAAGTAGGCGAGAAATCATGACCTCTATCCTACGTAACCTAAAAAGAGATAGAGCAAATTGGCTGTAAATTTCCACATCTGTTCCTTGACTGACTCTTCCCAAATGGTAGAAATAATAGCTCGATTACTCTAGTTGTTTTTGAGTTACAGAGGTTAGAGGTCATGATTTCCCGCCTACTTACAGCGAATAAACCATAGTTGTCGGAAGGAAACTGTCCGGGGGCGATTGTTGGTAGCATTATATATAGTCGGGGGGGCGATTGTTGGTAGCATTATATTATATAGTCGGGGGGGGGGGGGGGCGATTGTGGTAGCATTATATTATAGTCGGGGGGGGGGGGGGGCGATTGTTGGTAGTATATTATATAGTCAGGGGGGGGGGGGCGATTGTTGGTAGCATTATATTATGTAGTCGGATTGTTGGGGGGGCGATTGTTGGTAGCATTATATTATATAGGGGGCGATTGTTGGTAGCATTATATTATGTAGTCGGGGGGGGGGGGGGCGATTGTTGGTAGCATTATATTATATAGGGGGGGCGATTGTTGGTAGCATTATATTATATAGTCGGGGGGGGGGGGGGCGATTGTTGGTAGCATTATATTATGTAGTAGGGGGGGGGGGGGCGATTGTTGGTAGCATTATATTATGTAGTCTGGGGGGCGATTGTTGGTAGCATTATATTATATAGTCGGGGGGGGGGGGGGCGATTGTTGGTAGCATTATATTATGTAGTCTGGGGGTGATTGTTGGTAGCATTATATTATGTAGTCGGGGGGGGGGGGGCGATTGTTGGTAGCATTATATATAGTCTGGGGGGGGGGGGCGATTGTTGGTAGCATTATTATATAGTCGGGGGGGTGGGGGCGGGGCGATTGTTGGTAGCATTATATTATGTAGTCGGGGGGGGGGGGGGGGCGATTGGGGCGATTGTTGGTAGCATTATATTATATAGTCGGGGGGGGGGGGGGGGCGATTGTTGGTAGCATTATATTATATAGTCGGGGGGGGGGGGGGGGGGATTGTTGGTAGCATTATATTATATAGTCTGGGGGGGGGGGGGGGCGATTGTTGGTAGCATTATATTATATAGTCGGGGGGGGGGGGCGGGGGGCGATTGTTGGTAGCATTATATTATATAGTCGGGGGGGGGGGGGGGGGGGCGATTGTGGTAGCATTATATTATGTAGTCGGGGGGGGGGGGGGGGGGGGATTGTTGGTAGCATTATATTATAGTCGGGGGGGGGGGCGATTGTTGGTAGCATTATTATATAGTCGGGGGGGGGGGGGGGGGGGGGCGATTGTTGGTAGCATTATATTATATAGTCGGGGGGGCCAGTCGGGGGGGGGGGGGGGGGGGGGGGCGATTGTTGGTAGCCTTATATTATATAGTCGGGGGGGGGGGCGATTGTTGGTAGCATTATATTATATAGTCTGGGGGGGGGGGGGGGGGCGATTGTTGGTAGCATTATATATATAGTCGGGGGGGGGGGGGGGCGATTGTTGGTAGCATTATATTATATAGTCGGGGGGGGGGGGGGGGGGGCGATTGTTGGTAGCATTATATTATATAGTCGGGGGGGGGGGGGGGGGGGATTGTTGGTAGCATTAGATAGGGTCGGGGGGGGGGGGGGGGGGGCGATGGGCGTGTTGGTAGCATTATATTATATAGTCGGGGGGGGGGGGGGGGGGCGAGCATGGGGGGGGGGGGGGCGATTGTTGGTAGCATTATATTATATAGTCGGGGGGGGGGGGGGGGGGGCGCGATTGTTGGTAGCATTATATTATATAGTCGGGGGGGGGGGGGGGGGGGGAGCGCCGGCGATGCGATGTTGGTAGCATTATATTATATAGTCGGGGGGGGGGGGGGGGGGGCGATTGTTGGTAGCATTATATTATATAGTCGGGAGGGGGGGGGGGTGGGGGGGGGCGATTGTTGGTAGCATTACTTATATATATAGTCGGGGGGGGGGGGGGGGGGGGGGCGCGATTGTTGGCCAGCATTATATATAGCAGGGGGGGGGGGGGGGGGGGCGATTGTTGGTAGCATTATATTATATAGTCGGGGGGGGGGGGGGGGCGGGGGGGGGCGGGGGGGGGGGGGGGGGGGGGGGGCGGGGGTTGGTAGCATTATATTATATAGTCTGGGGGGGGGGGGGTGGGGGGGGGGCGATAGTTGGGAGCATTATAATATATAGTCGGGGGGGGGGGGGGGGGGGTTTGTTGGTAGGGGGGGGGGGGGGGGGGGGGGGGGGGGGGGCGATTGTTGGTAGCATTATATATTATATAGTCGGGGGGGGGGGGCGATTGTTGGTAGCATTATATTATATATAGTCGGGGGGGGGGGGGGGGGCGATTGTTGGTAGCATTATATTATATAGTCGGGGGGGGGGGGGGGGGGGCGATTGTTGGTAGCATTATATTATATAGTCGGGGGGGGGGGGGGGGGGGGGGGTAGCGATGGGGGGGGGGGGGCGGTTGGGGGGGGGGGGGGGGCGATGGGGGGGGGGGGGGGGGGGGGGCGATTGGGGGGCGGGGGGGGGGGGGGGGGGGGGCGATTGTTGGTAGCATTATATTATATAGTCGGGGGGGCGACTCTCCCGGGAGCAATTGTACTAGATCCGTGACTCGATCCGTATGGTCCATTATTATGCATATAGGACCCGGTATGTAGTTCAGAAAGAGACAGAGAATAAGTGTGTGTGTGTGTGTGTGTGTGAAAGAATGTGTGTGTGTCTGTGTGTGTGTGTGTGTGTGTATATGTATTTGTGTTAGGTTCAGTTTGATGATGAAGCCACCATACTGTTGATGATAGTAAACATAAATATTGATAATAAATAGTAATAATGGCACACACGACAGGGCAGAAATACAGGGTAGTGGCGATGCATGTGATAGAGTGATTTACGTTGTTGATGATTAGTACGGTGTTATAATGAGAGATAGGGTAGTGGTTTTATAATCAAAGGTATGACAGGGGGTACTGGTTATTTTCTTGCCTATATATATATATAATGATTTATTTACTTTTTTATATCCTCGCTAGACCTCCATCGAGCTTAAAAAAAAAAAAAAAAAAATCCCAAGACCCCCTTTCAAGACAAATTTGTACAAAAATGTCCCGGCCAAAGGCCGCTTAACCCTAAAATTACAGGCTCGCTATCGCTTGGCAGGACAAAATCGACACCTAAATGACACGAAAGGATTTAATATTTAAAAATAAATAGAGTGAAAGCTCTCAAAATCACCAAACTAATGGAGCGAACGTCTTATAGTCTCAAAACTAATGGGGCTAAACATGACGGAGAAGTGGGCATAGAAAAACACACCATACCCCTTTAATGATGGTAGCAGTGTACAATAATATGCATTAGTGGTAGTGGTGGTTGTAGTGTACACTTCAATTTTGATAAGTTTATATTATAATATTATGTAGTAATGGTAGCGGTGGTAGTCAGATATTATGTAGTAATGGTAGCGGTGGTAGTCAGATATTATGTAGTAATGGTAGCGGTGGTAGTCAGATATTATGTAGTAATGGTAGCGGTGGTAGACAGATATTATGTAGTAATGGTAGCGGTGGTAGTCAGATATGGTGACAGTGGATGGTATAGGTAGCGCTAACTAACTTGACCATAATCTTGATCCCTGACCTCTCTGTAACTCAAAAGGGCATAGAGCAAACTAGCTGTAAATATCCACACCTATTTCCTGGTGGACTCTTCCCAAATGATAGAACCGTCAGCCCGATTGCTTTATTAATTTCGATTTATAAGAAGTTAAGGGTCAATATCATTGTCAAGGTCGCTGGCGCTACCTATAGTAATGGTAGTGTTGGTAGTGGTGATAGTGGTAGTAATTGTAATGGACTGTGGAAGTATTATGTATGTGTAGTAATGATAATAGTGATAGTAATATATAGTGATAGTGGGTGGTGGTGATAATAGTTGTAGTAGGGACACTAATGTTCATAGGAGTGTACTATTATATTAAGTAGTAATGGTAGTGGTATAAGTGACAGAACAACACACCATTGTTATAAGTATAATATATGTAATAACGTTAATATGATATTCTCTTACTAACGATACAGGCTCTTTTATACTCGATGCCGTGTACAGTAGGTGGATCTTTGAAAGTATAATTTAATTGTACTGTACACTATAAGGAATTGAAAGGAAAACAATAACTTACACACACACACACACACACACACACACACACACACACACACACATATATATACAGTATATGCATATATAGATAAATATATTTAAAATATGTCATGTACAATATAAAATTTTGCGTTGTTTTTGCAGCCATAAAAAACCCGCACATTGTTGTAGTTGGACAAATAAACATGACATATACAGTAGGTCAGCCTAGCGAGAACTGTGTGTTGCTGTAAATGGAAACATTGATGTGTGTAGTGACGGACTAGGGTAAGGGGAGATGGCTGTATATATTTCATCATTTATGTATTTGTTTACGAATATATTAGTTTCCTCCCTAGACCTCCACCAAGGTTTAAAAAATAAATAAAAATATATCCATTAGATTCCCTTTCTAGATTAATTCGTGCATTTTTCGTTAGAAAATTTTCCCGGCCAAAGGCCGTTTCTTCCAAAATTACAGGCTCACTACCGTTCGCCAGAAAAAAAAATCGACACCTAAATAGCACGAAAGGTCTTAATATAGACAAAGAAATGGGGCGAAAGGTCTTAAAATCGACAAACTAATAAGCCGAACGTCATAAAATCTGAAAACTAAAGGGGCTAAACACAAGGAAGGAGGGGGACCAGAAAAGCGACCCTCCTCCCCGTAATGACATTTGACGGCAGAGTCCGAAACAGTGGCATTAATACTACTGTAGGTGTCATGGAATGTTTTGTTATTGGTTATATACACTGACCAATATGAGCGTGGAAAGGGTATATGTGTTTATAATAATTATAATTTTGTGTAATTCTGAGTTCATATGCACTACACTTTATTAAATATGAGTATGAAAACGGTTTATCAGTTGACCACTTGCGAGTTTCGTTCTATAAGGAAGTTGGACTTTTAGACATCGATATTTAACAGAATTACCAGCTAAAATACAGTTGTAGTACATTTATAGACATAAAATCCAATTCAACATACTCTTTAGCCATCAGAAACCTACATTATTGTTGCATTTATATTTACTATCGATGTCTACAGCTCCAACTTCCTTATAGAACAAAACTCGCAAGTGGTCAATTGCCCATATAAATCTACCCTTATTAATTAAGTAATATACCCATATCATATAAGGATAGAAACGTATATCACTATCAATAAACCCAGTTACTTTACATACCTTTTGACTATGTTCAGTGTATTAGTAGTAGATATTTGTTTTAACTTCATGTGATGGTATACGCACCAGTCATAATAAGTATATACTAAAATAAGGTAGAGTTGATGATGGTATTTGGCAGCAGTGGAAATTTGGAAAGTGGTTATTAGGTCAAATGGTGGTAGTCAATCAATCAATCAATCAATCAATCAGTCTTTATTTCATAATATACATAAATTTACATATATTACATATGGAGGGGAATAAGTCAGAATAGAGTAATACAAATGTAGTATAATTATTTACAATTCGACTATAAAAATAATAAAAAATAATAAAAATAATACCCGCTGTATATCCGGCGGGCATTAATATCAAGCTCATTGGCACACTCGACCAAAAAACAATCCTGACACCGGCGAGCCACAACAAATCCAGTGTGAACGGAATGAATCGGGGGAAACACACGTCTGTGAGGCACCTCCACAAGACTTCGACCCACCTCCAGAATGTTCAGAGCGCCAGTGCAAAGACCGCTTCTCGGTCGAGTGCACATCTCTGGCACAAATTCATACTGTTCTACTATTAAACAGCAGAAGTTACAAGTTACAGCAAAATGTCATTATGCTATCACATGAACTTGGGAAAGTATCTTACTTACACGCACATTGTAACATTTGACATGTATAGCCATGGTATTGCGCATGGATAGATCATAATATTATGTTAGCCCATATCAAACAATTACAAACCTGTCTACATGATTATAATATCACTGGGATTCTTCGTTCTTCATGGTTTGGGATCCAATTTATCCTAGAAATAATAATATCTAATTCTTAGTAGTGGTATTATAAGGTGGTAATAGTCATGTTAAATGGTGGTGGTACTGGGGGTGGTAGTGGTGGTAGTAATGGTGATAGATGGTGGTAGTAATGGTGTTAGTTGATGGTGGTACTGGGGGTGATAGTGGTGGTAGATGGTAGTAGTAGTGGTGTTAAATGGGGGTAGTAATGGTGTTAGTTGATGGTGGTACTGAGGGTGGTAGTGGTGGTAGATGGTAGTAGTAGTGGTGTTAAATGGGGGTAGTAATGGTGTTAGTTGATGGTGGTAGTGGTGGTAGATGGTAGTAGTAGTGGTGTTAAATGGGGGTAGTAATGGTGTTAGTTGATGGTTGTACCATATACAAAATGTCACCTTAATTAATGCAATAGTATGTAAAAACGGAAGCTTTGATTGTATGCCACATGGTGAAGTGAAGGATGAAATGTCTAATGTCTTTCCCTCTGCTTAAGTGTGCAGTTCACTGTTTGAGGGGAACCTGAACGTCTTTCTCAAAACCCATCTCTGTGGCAGACATGAACTGTGAGGTTGCAATGGTAGAGGGCCATATGGGGGAGTAATTAACGTAAGTTGACCGCATAGACATATGGCTATTACTTAAGATTGTATTAAGGAATTGTTGTAACATGTAATATATTAGCTATTTTAAATATAGTTAACAAAATGAAAGAAACAAAATAATAGAACGCAGCATGTTTAAGTTGTGGTCGCTCTTCTGCCAACCAAGAATGGCTTACTTAAGAATAGGAAAGGGGGGGGGGAGGGGGGCTTCTACTTTTTAAAGTAGTAGTAGTAGCAGTAGTGGTGGTGGTGGTGAGGGTAGAGGTGATGGTAGTGGTGGTGTCAGGTGGTCGTAATGATAGCAGTGGAAGGGGGTAGAGGTGGTGGTGGCGGCTAGAGACACTGAAGTAACAGAGATCGACCAACCTATACCATATTGTGAGCCACTGGTGTCATTAGCCTCTCCGTACTCTCAAATATGCCCATACCCATAATAACCACTTTGGTATTTGGATCCATATTTGGCATGATTAAAAAGAAAATATCACCCAGTTGTTTGATGATTGACCCCTTGGTGTATAAGAGTTTTGGGTTATAAGGAAGTTGGAGCTGTGGACATCAATATTTAGCAAAATTACCAGCTAAAATATAATTGTCGTAATGATGGCAGAGGTGGTGGTAGTGGTGGTGTCAGATGGTGATAATATGGCAGAGGTAGTGGTGGTAGAAGGTGATGGTAGTGGTGGTGTCAGATGGCGGTAATAATGGCAGAGGTGGTGGTAGTGGCGGTGGTGGTAGCAGGTGATGGCAGTGGAGGTGTCAGGTGGCGGTAATAATGGTAGAGGTGGTGGCGGTGGTGGTAGCAGGTGATAGCAGTGGAGGTGTCAGGTAGCGGTAATAATGGCAGAGGTGGTGTCAGGTGGCGGCAATGATAGCAGAGGTGATGGCAGTGATGGCGTTAGGTGGTGATAATGATGGCAGAGGTGGTGATAGTGGTAGCAGCTGATGGCAGTGGTGGTGTCAGGTTGCAGTAATAATGGCAAAGGTGGTGGCAGTGGTGGTGGTAGTGATGGTGTCAGGTGGTGATAATGATGGCAGTGGTGGTAGCAGGTGGTGGTGTATGCTAGGTTGAACTATTAAGATATTGATTCCCCCGGCAACATATTGGGGGAATGGCCCAAGAAGTGGTGGTGGTGGGGGGGGGGGGGGGGTCGGGAGAAAAGAGTGGACACCAAAGAGGAAACAAGGAGGAGAGGGAAGAGGAAGGAGGGGAGAGAGATAAAAAGGACAGAGGAGGAAATTTAATAGAGGGGCGAAATGAAAGACGATGTAGCAGGAAGGTGTATGAAGGTATAATTATGAAGATGATTATATTCGGAAGGATGTTACTTTAAGGGGAGATATCCACTGGAGGGATTTTTTTCTTGACTCCTTTCTCCCTCATGTTTAGCCCCATTGCTTTTCTAATTTGAAGACGTTCGCCCCATTATTTTGATGATTTTAAGAACCTTCGACCCATTTCTGTCAATTTTAAGAACTTTCGTGCCATTTAGGTGTCGATTTTATCCTGGCGAGCGATAGCGAGCCTGTAATTTAAGAGGAACCGGCTTTCAGCCGGGAAATTTTTCTACCGAAAAATTTACAAATTTATCTTGAAAGGGGATCAAGGGGGTGTAATCTTAAGCTTGAAGGATATCTAGGGACCAAACTAAAAACCTCCCCTTAACCCATTCAGTACCGGCAACGGTCTTTTAACATTATTCAGGCTGCTATTAGACGATTGTATTCAGTTAATAAAGGGCCTCCAGTAATTAACAGGCTTCCAAATATCTCACTTAACCGTTTTTACTACCACAGATCCTTCTTAAACTGCACAAAAACCTTACAAATAGAGCTAGACTAAAATATAAAAGACGTCGCCGGTACATAAGTGGTTAATGCATTTTATTCCGGCTATCAGTGGATGATGTTATTCAGATTAAAACACATCTGGGAGAGTCGAAAAGTTAATTGAGATAGTCTTTACGTGTTTTCAATAAGTCCTTCCTAAGCTGCATATATTCGTCTATACTCCATTCAGTCGACCTGTGCATCTGGCTCCTAACATAGTGCTGCCCTTTCGGGATCTCGGGACTACTCTGCAACCCGTAAAAGGGGCAGGTATATCTCGGCTAGTGGAATAATATAGGCGGCAGAAGAGAGAGTTACATACATTTACATAGATACACCGGCCACACAGACCCAGCGATGTGGTCAGGACTTCATTCTAGTAGAGATAGCAAACTCGATGGTAAGGGAAAGTGGAAGGAAAGGATAGCAGAGAGAGAGAGAGAGAGAGAGAGAGAGAGAGAGAGAGAGAGAGAGAGACGAGAGAGAGAGAGAGAGAGAGAGAGAGAGAGAGAGAGAGAGGAGAGAGAGAGAGAGAGAGAGAGAGAGAGAGAGAGAGAGAGAGAGAGAGAGAGAGAGAGAGAGAGAGAGAGAGAGAGAGAGAGAGAGAGAGGGAGGGAGGGAGGGGGGAATATATTTAGAAGAGGGTGGGTATATAAAAATAGGATAACAGATATAGAAAGATACAGACAGTGAGGATACCATAATGCCTTGTACAATAGAACAACCAGACATCTACGATATGGATATTCACATACCACTAATGTAGGCAGTACTGTAATTATGTACCTAAGTAATAAAGACGAAATGTGAACAATATATACATCTTCATACGAAAATAATTTCAATATCTTTAACAGCATAGACACCTGATAACAAGTATAAAATGGAATTCAAATATTTACCATCGTAGCTATAAGTAGCATCAAAATGCTATCTACCTATATATCTCTCTATCTATCTATCTGCTCAGGCCCAATCCCCATTTTTTACTATTTTTATTATTTTATATTTTATTCTATTGTATTTATTTATTTTTCCCTTGGGGGTGGCCGACTCGAGACAGAGCAAGAACAGGGAAAATATAGCTAAATTTGTAAATTTTTCGATAGAAAAATTTCTCCGGCGAAGCCGGTTTTCTCCATACAATGCTCGCTCGCTATCGCTCGCCAGGAAGATATCGACACCTGGATGGGGATAAACGCCGGGGAAGTGTGGCGGAGTGGCCTTGCCACTGGACTGGTAATCCAATGGAGCCGGGCTCGAATCCCAATATGTCAATGGGATGATATTATTGGGATGGAATTTGTGCTGTATCAGTGCATTACCACAGCACACCGAAATGCCAAAAAAATACCCTCATTGTTCCCTGATTAAATAGCATTGTATGAATATCCACAAATTCAAAAATATGCTACAGGGGGGCAATGCCTAGTGGGTTAATTGCTCAATAGGTGGCGTTCTGAGAGTGAGGGTCCGAGTGTGGGATATGAGACTGAAGCACAGAGGCGAGGCGGCTTCAGAGATGGAGTTGCTTCGAGCCGTGAAGCTTCGCATGTCTCACTCCCTAGACTGGAGCAAGACCTCACGGGCCGCATCACCGTGTTCAGCGGTAGAGTGTAAAGGCTATCAGCCTATGCCCGAGAGGGAGTAGTTGGAATATAGAAAAAACACAAAAAAAGTCTTAAAATAGTTGGCTGAATGGGGCCGAATGGATACAAACCAGAGAAAGAGAGAAAAGGAGAGAAAAAAAAGCAGGTGACCCCCCTTCAAGAAATCCTCCGTCCTCGTACTCATAGTAAAGGCTTGGTTTATTCTTACAGGTGGGGCAAGTTTAAAACAGTGAGCCAAAGAACACTTACCCTTATGCAGGCCTCAGGTACTGCACAGTCTAAGGCCGTAGTAACTCTAGGGCAGCTATTCTATCCCCATCAGTAATCATCGGGTTCACATCTGTAAGGCAATATATCAAAGTTTGTTTAGTGAAGAATATCAAGGAGATTCTAATACATGGCAGCACACTCTTGACTACAGCTTTCCTTTATCTTACTTATAATTCATCAGGATTTAAGGGGAGATATCCACTTGAGAGATTTTTTTCTTGACTCCTTTCTCCCTCATGTTTAGCCCCATTGCTTTTCTAATTTTAAGACGTTCGCCCCATTATTTTGACGATTTTAAGAACTTTCAACCCATTTCTGTCAATTTTAAGACCTTTCGTGCCATGTAGGTGTCGATTTTATCCTGGCGAGCGATAGCGAGCCTGTAATTTAAGAGGAATCGGCCTTCGGTCGGGACATTTTTCTACCGAAAAATGTACAAATTTATCTTGAAAGGGACTCGAGGGGGTGTAATTTTAAGGTTGATGGAGGTCTAGGGAACAAACTAAATACCTCCCCTTAAACGAAATATGTAAATGCAGTAGACCAAAATGTAACTAAAAAAGACAAATGGGTAAAATACACATATCTATCTATCTATCTATCTATCTATATACCCAGGTTCAATCCCCACTTTTTTTTGTATAACATATAAAATAAAATATTATGCATGAATATAAGTGAAAGCCTCGCCCCTCCTTCCAACACATAATATATACAGTAATTATAAAGTAATAGCCAACTGATGCAAGACAATATACTTGCACTCCCAACAACCGAAGATACATTCAACTCCCGTATCAACAATTTCACCCTCAACATTTTAACACTGGGGCACCTACCTCTCTCTCTCTCTCTCTCTCTCTCTCTCTCTCTCTCTCATAGAACATCTGTAACTACACATTACACACTATAAACTTAAAGGGGTAGTGCTTGGTTGTTGGTCTATATATTTATTTAATAATATATTATTCCTCGCTAGACCTCCATCAAGCTTAGAAACCCCCCCCCCCCCGCCTCTAGATCCCCATTCAAGATAAATTTGTACATTTTTCAGTAGAAAAATTTCCCGGCCGAAGGCCGGATTCTTCTAAAGTTAGAGGCTCGCTTTCGCTCGCCAAGAAAAAAATCGACACCTAAAGGGCACAAAAAGTCGTAATATTTACAACAAAATGAGGCGAAAGGTCTCAAAATCGCCAAACTAACAAACCTCTTAAAACCTCAAAACTAATATGCTAAACATGAGGGAGAAGGGAGTCCAGATAAAGCGAGTACTACCCCCTAAACACTCCTTATTGCCCCTAAATCTTTTCTCCGTTATCACTTTAGCCGGAATAGAGATTGAACTTGATAAATTGCATAATAATCTATTAATTATTACGAAATTTCAACATTTATTTCAATTCATCGCTATATCTGACCACCTCTTTATATTTGGTTATCAGTAATAATATTGCGTTATAATCTATGGTTTTAATATATTTCTATGCTCTCTCTCTCTCTCTCTCTCTCTCTCTCTTCGGTTCGGCAGCTACCATCACTGCCCGATACTTTGTCAAACTGGCATTGGTTTATTTTAAAGCCGCATAAATCTGTGTGTGTGTGTGTGTGTGTGTGTGTGTCTGTGTGTGTGTGTGTGTGTGTGTGTGTGTGTGTGTGTGTGTGTGTGTGTGTGTGTGTGTGTGTGTGTGTGTGTGTGTGTGTGTGTGTGTGTGTGTGTGTGTGTGTGTTATTGGGAGTCACTCGGCGTACGGATATCTAAAGCAAGAGTAGAGATAACACAAGTTTCCTGTGTGTGCAAGTATATACTGTATATATAATTATTATATATATTTATATATATATATAGAGAGATAGAGAGAGAGAGAGAGAGGCGGCAGTTTCCTCCATACCCTCATGACACTTCCGGCAACCCAAACAGTTATATATTTCACAGAATGTTTGGAGTCAGGTGAAACGTTAAATGTCGCCAGAAAAAAATGGGTAATCATATATTTTTAGTTTAAAATAAGTTAACTCACATGTATTGGTACTGATACGCTTCATGCAGACCAAAATATAACAGTATCTATATAGTTATTTTGTATATGCTAATAATTTAACAGTATCTAGCCTATATAGTTACTTTGTATATGCTAATAATTTAACAGTATCTATATAGTTATTTTGTATATGCTAATAATTTAACAGTATCTTTATAGTTATTTTGTATATGCTAATAATTTAACAGTATCTATATAGTTATTTTGTATATGCTAATAATTTAACAGTATCTATATAGTTATTTTGTACATGCTAATAATTTAACAGTATCTATATAGTTATTTTGTATATGCTAATAATTTAACAGTATCTATATAGTTATTTTGTATATGCTAATAATTTAACAGTATCTATATAGTTACTTTGTATATGCTAATAATTTAACAGTATCTATATAGTTATTTTGTATATGCTAATAATTTAACAGTACCTTTATAGTTATTTTGTATATGCTAATAATTTAACAGTATCTATATAGTTATTTTGTATATGCTAATAATTTAACAGTATCTATATAGTTATTTTGTACATGCTAATAATTTAACAGTATCTATATAGTTATTTTGTATATGCTAATAATTTAACAGTATCTATATAGTTATTTTGTATATGCTAATAATTTAACAGTATCTATATAGTTATTTTGTATATGCTAATAATTTAACAGTATCTATATAGTTATTTTGTACATGCTAATAATTTAACAGTATCTATATAGTTATTTTGTATATGCTAATAATTTAACAGTATCTATATAGTTATTTTGTATATGCTAATAATTTTACTTTGCAATAATCCATGACTCAATAAACGTTCATAGTAAGAGAGAGACAGAGAGAGTGTGACTGAGTGCCAGTGTACGTTCGTTCGTATGAGTACATGTGAGTGAGTGAGTTTAAGTGGGTGATCGAGTCTTGATATTGAATGCGTGTGTGTGAGAAAGTGAGTGTCAGCGAGTGTAAATGTCAACGAGTTTGAGTGCAGGCGAGAGTGTGTGTGTGTGTGTGTGTGTGTGTGTGTGTGTGTGTGTGTGTGTCTGTGTGAATGTGTGGCCAAGCGGTGGTGTATTTAAGGGGAGGTTTTTAGTTTGTTTCCTACTCCTCCAGCAATCTTAAAATGTCACCCCCTTGACCCCCTTTCAAGATAAATTTGTACATTTTTCGGTAGAAATGTCCCGGCCGAAGGCCGATTACTCTTAAATTACAGGCTCGCTATCACTCGCCTAATCGACGCCTAAATGGCACGAAAGGTCTTAAAATTGACAGAATGGGGGCGGACATTCTTAAAATCACCAAACTAATGGGGCAAACGTCTTAAAATCTCAAAAGCGATGGGGCTAGACATGAGGGAGAAAGGGGTCAAGAAAAAAGTCCTTCAAGTGGAAACCTCCCCTTAAAGGTACAACATTGACTAAATATGTAGGTTTGCAGGTATACATGTAGTTTGGGACGACAGCTGGAATGTACACACATGAAAAATACTTTGAAAAAGAGTGTTTTAGGTTAGGTTGGGTTAGGTTAAGTTTGATCTAGATAGTTTCATTTAGGCTAAACAAAATCGAAAACTGTGTTCGTAAGCATGCATAATTAATGTTTGTACCACTAAAACACCACTTGAGAGAGAGAGAGAGAGAGAGAGAGAGAGAGAGAGAGCCAGCTGCTACCGTCACTTCTACAACTTGGACACCAAAGCCTTCCCAAGTGAGTGTGTTCTGAGTGTGAGAGCGAGATAGTTTGAGCGCGCCTGTGATTGAGTGTGTGTGCAGGCAAATGTATATTTGAGTTAATGTAAGTATGAGTGAGTGTGATCGAGTGCCAGTGAATATGAGTGTGTTGAATATGAGTGTTATTGAGTGTGGTGAGTAACTGAGTGAAACCATTGATTATAACAAAATATAATCCGACAGAGATTGAGAGTGGATGTGAAAGAGTGTAAGTGTGAAAGAGAGTGTATAAGTGAGTAAGTGTGAGAGTGTAAAAGGTGTGAATGAGTGTGTGAGCGCAGAGTGGGGTGTCGCCATCTCGTCTACAACTTGGAACATGAAATTCTCCTCGACTAAGTGTGACCTAAGTTTGAAATTAATTAAGAGTGAGTGAGTAAAAGAGTGTGAGAGTGTGTTGGTGATTGAGTGAGTATGTGTGAGTGTGAGTAAGTATTATTGAGTTGTGTGAGGTTAATCTGAGTGAACCCCATTTTTTTTTTTTTTTTTTTTTTTTTAAAGAGACAATGAACGGAGGAAGGAAAAACACAGATAAAACAAAAAGGTCCATGTGCCTAAAGGCATCCTCCATTCATAATATGTTTGTAACAACTGGATTTAAACATTTGCAGATTGTAAGTTTGTGGAAAGCAATTCGAGGGAAGTGAATTCCAAAGAGTAGTAGCTCTGGGGATAAATGAATTCTGATAAGCAGAAGTTCTGCATTGTGGAGGAGAAAGTGTAAATTCATGGGCGCTCTCAGCTGCCCCAGTTCTACGCGGAAAGATGTGGAGAGGCGGCACAATTGAAGCAAGTTCCTCGGAACAATTGCTGTGAAAATATCTGTAGAATAATGCAAGGGATGCAACGTTTCTTCGTATAGATAATGTAGGAAGGTCCTGTGTGATTGCAGGGTTATTGATTAATCTAATAGCTTTATTTTGAATTTTGTCCAACTGCCTCAATGCAACCACTCCACTTCCACCCCACAGAGGTGAACAGTAATCCATCTGAGAACGCACATGACTTTTATATATCACGGCCAACTGCTCGTCAGTGAAGAATTCTCGAACTCTGTACAGGGAGTCCCAGTTTTTTAGAGGCATTCTTAGCAATGCTTCTAACATAATGTGTCCAGCTCAAGTTAGTAGTTAATGTTACACCGAGAATGTCAATACTAGGGGAAGTGGGAATTACTACCTCATTTAAAAATATATGGGAGTCAGTGAGATTCTGTCGGTTAGAAAATTGAATGTATTTGGTTTTCTGTGCATTAAAGGAAACTAGATTCTTTTGTCCCCATCCATTAATTCTAGAAAGGTCTGGTTCAGAGAAATTGCAGTGTTTATTTTTGAATTTATAAGATCGGGTTGGGTGAAAGAATTGGTAAATGTGAAGGAACTGTGGAGTGTTTGAGTCATCTGCGTAGGAATGTATTGGATTATGAGTGGTAGATATGAGATCATTGATATGAATGAGGAACAGAATTGGGGCCAAAACTGATCCCTGGGGAACACCAGCATTTATTTGAGTGAAATTGAGAATAAAGGCCATCTACCATTACACGTATTTTTCTGTTATGAAGATAAGAAGAAATTAGTGGAACTAATGATGCAAGGCCGTAGTGTGACATCTTCGACAATAAGGATTGATGCCAGACTCTATCAAATGCCTTTGATATATCCAGTACTATTGTATGTGTTTCACCATGTTGGTCTGTAGCTAGGTTGATTTGATGCGTAAGAAGGCAAAGCATGTCTGCAGTTGATCGACATCGTCTAAAACCATATTGCCTATCACTGATTAATTTATTATTCTCAAGATGCTTAATTATGTGATTATTTAATATAATTTCAAAGACTTTACCAAGAGTACCATTGAATATAACAGCCTTATTATTAAACATGGGGCAAGGGTATTGAATATTTTTGTGACATGACCCAGCCAGGGCTCGAACCAAGGCCAGTAGTGTAGCACTCCAACACCTTAACCACTAGACCACCGAGGAGCTTTAAAGTAATTACTTTATTTGGAATCGATTCCATCCACCATTTTGTCAACACTATATTAACCCATGAAGAGACAGGGACGTCCTTTTCATCATATTCTGGCAACTATTAGACGATGTTATTTAGCTTAGGAAGGACCTCTAGCCATAAAAAGGATTCAAGCTATCTCAACCTACCCTTTTAACTACCACAGATCCTTCCTAAGCTGCATAATATCGTCTAAATATAGCTAGAATAAAATATGACTCACGTCGCTGGTACTCAAAAGGTTAACCGCAGATAAAACAAATAATTACTAATTTGTGATAAAGAAATAAACACCATTCAATTTAAGAAGCCCATCATTTGTTTATTTTTATTTCGTTTATGGAAGCTTAATGAATAGTATTAGTGAGGTTTTAAATAATATGGCATTTAGTCCCAATGAATGTACCCTAAAATATACGGAATGCGAAGTAATAAAAGTGATGGGGCTTCGGGTTACATAGAGTTACATAAGTACACACACCACACAAACCACTTGGTCTCAACGAGGTGATCCGGCCTTAAACATGACTGGTACACAATTCCATCCCACATAATATACAAATGGAAGACAAGGAGAGCAAATCAAGAGGCTATCACCAACCTTGTAGAGAGTGTGAAAGAGGGTATGTGAGTATGAGTGTGTTGACTGAATACGAGTGTGTTGACTGAGTATGAGTGAGTGTGAAAGTCAGATCGTATGAGGGTCTTGACTGAGTGAATTTGAGAGTATGAGTAACCTTGAGTGAATCATTGAATAGAAGTGAGTGTGGTCTGAGAGAAATTGCGTGTGAATGATTGAGAGTGGGTGAACAAAAGTGTGTGTGAGTGAGTGTGTAAGAATGTGTGTGAGTGAGTGTGTAAGAGTGTGTGTGAGTGACTGAGAGTGTGATTGAAAGAGTGTGATTGAGAGAGTGTGATTGAGTGTGATGTGAATGTGTGTGACAGAGTGATTGAGAGTGTGTGAAAGGGTATGATTGAGAGTGTGAATGCAGGCAAGTCTCCAAGTCAGTGAGAGAGTGTGTGTGTGTGGGGGAGGGGGGGGGGGAGATGCTGCGACTAGAGACCCTATAGTAACAGTGATCAGCCCACCACCGCCATCTTGCTGCCACTCCTGGTATTTCCCTTTCTCTACCCACAAATATCTCCCTGCCCATAACAAACATTCGGAAATACTGGTATAGGATAATAGGATATAGAGTTTGGTCATTGGATATACTTTCTACATGATAACAAAATAAATAAAAACAATCGTTGTTTGAACCCTTTTTCTACCGGTGACGTCTTTTTGTCTTTGATTGTAGCTACATTCAGACGATTATAATTATTAAGCTTAGGAAGGATATACTGTATGGTACGGTACCAAAAAAGATGAATTGAGAAAGTCTGTAGCCTTTTCATGGGCAGACGTCCTTCCTAAGCTGAGCAAAATCGTCCATTAGTTGCTAGTATATAATGCAAAGGACTTCACCGGTACCGATTGGGTTAGAATGCAGGCATCGGAAGTTAACCCCTTCATTACCTGTGCCCTCCTTTTAAACTTTACTCTGGCTACTATAAGACGATTATATTCATTTAAAAAGGTCCTCCAGCCAGTAACAGGCTGCGAACTATCTCACCTTAACCCTTTTTACTACCACAGATCCTACTTAAAACTGCACAAACTCGTCTAATATAGCTAGAACACAATTGAAAAGACGTCGCCGGTACGAAAGGGGTTAAAGCTGGCCACTTTCTCCGACTACAGGATCTCTCGCTGCGACCGTCACTTCCTCAAAACTTGGACGCGAAATCCTCACCCAAGTTTTGCTTTCCATGGACGGGCATTTGACGGGGGACGGGCATTTGACGGTGGACGGGCATTTGGCGGGGGACCGACAGTTAGTTGTGGAAACACGCCGGAGTTTGGGAATATGCTTCAGACGCCAGGGAGATGGTTGGTCAGGCTTGGAGATGACGGGGCTCCTTCTAACTGTCTTGACAGCGTAATGCATAAGTGCGCGGAATTTCGATGTGAGTATCCTAGGTTCGAGTCCTTGGAGTGCCACATGTATTTGTTGATTTCATTAATTGAGCTTAGAGGTGAAGTTGGTTGGTGGAAAAAACATAATAATTCAATAAAACAAATGTCGCTACTGCATTATTCCCTTGTCAACACCAACTCACACAAAGCACATATACTCACCCACCCATACAAACCACATACATACACACTGACAACTATGCATACCACAACCAAAGAGTGAAACGTTATTCTCAGTGTTTCTTCTATTCAACTGCTGAACTATGGAACTCTCTCCCAGAATCAGTTTTTCCCTCTTCCTATGACTTAAATTGCTTCAAACTCCGTGTGTCCAGGTATTTTGGCTCGAACGTCCCTTGATTTTGGACCTGTCACTCTTGCAACTCTGAGGGAGTCACTCAATACAGGCAGTTCTGCCATTTGTCTCCCTAACTCACATAGGAAAACAAAATATATATATATACTGAAGCGCCCTCACATATACGCCCAAGCACACGCACACATAAACAAGCACACACAAATACACATGGACTTCTCCTATCCACACAAACACATTGACGTCCGCCAGCCTTCCATAGGGTGCACGTGCTGGGGAACAAACAAACCCTAAGCCGGTGTCGATACCACTGAGTTACCAGGGGGCCAAGCCATACTTACCAACAACTGGAGAGACATCCTGCCTGTCCATTATGAGGAAGAGAGGAGGTGGAAGAGGAAGAGAGGAGGTGGAGGAAGAGAGGAGGTGGATTGAGAAAGGAAGGCAAGAAACACAGCAGAG
>CM064516.1:22278426-22448001 GCA_032716605.1 Paralithodes platypus | reverse complement strand
CACAGATCCTTCTTAAACTGCACACAAAAACCTTACAAATAGAGCTAGACTAAAATATCAGACGTCGGCCGGTACATAAGTGGTTAATGCATTTTATTCCGGCTATCAGTGGACTGATGTTATTTCAGATTAAAAAAAAACCACCATCTGGGAAGAGTCGAAAAAGTTAATTGATATAGTTTCTTTTGCTTTGTTCTTTTCTTTTTTTCTTCTTGTGCTTGTCTTGTTTTTCTTTTTTTCATTTTTTTTTTTCTTGTTTTTTTTTTTTTTTTTCTTTCCTTTCTTTTTCCTTTTTCTGTCTTTTTTTTTTCTTTTTTTTACCATCGTGTTTTCAAGTAAGTCCTTCCTAAGCTGCATATATTCGTCTATTACTCCATTTCAGTCGACCTGTGCAATCTGGCTCCTAACATTAGTGCTGCCCTTTCGGGATCTCGGGGACTACTCTGCAACCCGTAAAAGGGGCAGGGTATACCTCGGCTCGTGGAAATTTAATATAGGCGGGGCAAAGAAGATGCGGAGAGGGTTACATACATTCTACCATAGATACACCGGCCACACCCAGACCCAGCGGAATGTGGTCAGGACTTCATTCTAGTAGAGATAGATAGCAGATTCGATGTGGTTAAGGGGGGAAAGTGGAAAGGAAAGAATTGCAGAGAGAGAGAGAGAGCGGGGAGGAAGAGAGAGAGAGGGTGAGGAGGATGTAGAGGACGAGACAAGAGAGAGAGGGAGAGGAGAGATGAGAGAGAGAGAGCGAGAGAGAAGAGAGAGAGAGAGGTGAGGAGGGGAGAAGAGAGAGGAGGCGACAGACGAGGAGGAGAGAGAGGAGAGTGTGAGAGAGGGAGGAGGAGGAGAGAGAGACGAGGAGAGAGGAGAGAGGAGGGGGAGGGAAGAGGGAGGGGCGAGAGAGGGTTACACGGAGAGAGAAGAGGAGACAGAGCAGGGGAGAGAAGGGAGACCGGGACAGCAGAGAGCAAGGAGAGAGAGAGAGAGAGAGGAGGAGAAGAGAGAGGACGGAGCGGAGGAAGAGAGGGGAGGAGAGGAGGAAGAGAGAGGAGAGAGCGAGAGGGGGGGAGGAGGGGGGAATATATTTAGAAGAGGGTGGGTATATAAAAATAGGATAAACAGATATAGAAAGATACAGACAGTGAGGATACCAATAATGCCTTGTACCAATTCACAACCCAGACATCTACGATATGGATTATTCACATTACCACTAATGTAAGGCAGTACTGTAATTATTTACCTAAGTAATAAAGGGACTAAATGTGAAACCCAATATATACCAATCTTCACTACGAAAATAATTTCAATATCTTTAACAGAAGAGGGACCAACCTGATAAACAAGTTATAAAATGGAATTTCAAATATTTACCATCGTAGCTATTAAAGTTAGCATCAAAAATGCTATTCTACCTAATAAATTCTCTCTATCTATCTAATAGCTCTCAGGCCCAATCCCATTTTTGTTACTATTTTTATTATTTTCTATTTGAGTATTCTATTGTATTGTTAATTTATTGTGCCCTTGGGGGTGGCCCCGACTCGAGGGGACAGAGCCAAGGAACAGGGAAAACTATACGCTAAATTGTAAATTTTTCGATAGAAAAATTTCGCCGGCGAAAGCCGGTTTTCCTCCATACACAATGCTCGCTCGCTATCGGGCTCGCCAGGAAGATATCGGGGGACACCTGGATTGGGGGGATAAAACCGCCGGGGAAGTGTGGCGGAGTGGCCTTGGCCACTGGACTGGTAATCCAATGGCAGCCGGGGGCTCGAATCCCAATATGTCAATGGGATGATATTATTGGGATGGAATTTTTGTTGTGCTGTATCAGTGCATTACCACAGCACACACCGAAAATGCCAAAAAAAATACCTTCATTGTTCCTGATTAAATAGCATTGTATGAAATAGTCCACAAATTCGTCTGTTTATAATATTTAAATATGGCTACAGGGGGGCAATGCCCTAGTGGGTTTAAGTTGCTCAATAGGTGGGCCGCGTTTCTGAGGAGTGAGGGTCCGAGTTGTGGGTATATGAGACTGAAGCACAGAGGCGAGGGCGGCTTCAGAGATGGAGCTTGCTTCGAGCCGTGAAAGCTTCGCAATGTCCTCACTCCCTAGACTGGAGCAATACCTCACGGGGCCCGCCAATCACCGTGTTCAGCGGTAGTAGAGTGTAAAGGAGCTATTCAGCCTATTTGCCCGAGAGGGAGTAGTTGGAAGTATGAGAAAAAACACAAAAAAAAAAAAAAGTCTTAAAATAGTTGGCTGAATGGGGCCGCCGACCATGGATTAAAACCAGAGGAGATAACTGAGAAGGAAAAGGAGGAAAAAAAAAAAAGCAGGTAGGTGGGGGGACCCCCTTCAAGAAACCTCCGTTCCTCGTAATCCATAGTAAAGCTTGGTTTATTCTTACGTGGGGGCAAAGTTTTACAAAAACAGTGAGCCAAGGAACACTTACCCTTATGCAGGGCCTCAGGTTTTTACTGGCACAGTTCTAAAGGGGGCCGTATAGTAACTCTAGGGCAGCTCCATTCTAATCCCCATCAGTAATCATCGGGTTCAAACCATCTGTAAAGGGCCAAATATATCAAAGGTTATGTGTAGTGGAAGGAATATCAAGGAGATTCTAATACATGGCAGGCCACACTCTTGAACTACAGCTTTCCTTTATCTTTACTTATAATTCATCAGGATTTAAGGGGAGGGAGATATTACACATTAGAGAGATTTTTTTCTTGACCGTCCTTTCTCCCTCATGGTTTAGGCCCCCATTGCTTTTTATCTAATTTTTAAGAACGTTTCGCCCCTATTATTTTGACGATTTTAAGAACTTTCCAACCCATTTCTGCCAAATTTAAGGACCTTTCGTGCCCATGTAGGTGTCGATTTTTATCCTGGCGAGCGATAGCGAGGCCTGTTAATTTAAGAGGAATCGGCCTTCGGTTCTAGGGACATGTTTTCTACCGAAAAATGTACAAAATTTATTTCTTGAAAAGGGGAAACTCAGAGGGGGTTTTGTAATTATTAAGGTTGATGGAGGTCCTAGGGAAAAACAAAAACTAAATACCTCCCCTTAACGAAATATGTAAATGCAGTATATAGGGACCCAAAAAATGTAACGAAAAAGGGGGACAAAATGGGGTAAAATACCCCATATCTATCTATCTTCTATCTACTATCTATTCTGTCTATATACCCCCAGGTTCAATCCCCACTTTTTTTTTGTATAACATATTAAAATAAAATATTATGCATGACTAATAAGTGGAAAGCCCCTCGCCCTCCTTTTCCAAAACACATAATATATACAGTAATTATAAAGTAATAGCCAACTGATTGCAAGGACAATATACTTGCACTCCCCACACAACCGAAGATACATTCAAACTCCCGTATCAACAATTTCACCCTCAACATTTTAACACGGGGCCGGCCACCTCTCTCTCTCTCTCTTCCCATCTCATCTCCTCTTCTCTGCTCTCTCTCGTCATGGGAGAACATCTTGGTAACTACACATTACACACTAACCACATATTACACAACTTAAAGGGGTAAGGTGCTTGGTTTGTTGGTCTAATATATTTATTTAATATATATATTATTCCTCGCTAGGAAACCTCCATCAAGCTTCGAAACCCCCCCCCCCCCGCCTCTAGATCCCCATTCAAGATTAATTTGTACATTTTTCAGTAGAAAAATTTCCCGGCCCAAGGGCCGGATTCTTCTAAAGTTAGAGGCCTCGCCCTTTCGCTCAGCCCCAAGAAAAAAAAAATTCGACACCTAAAGGGCACAAAAAGTCGTAATATTTACAACAAAATGAGGCGAAAAGGTCTCAAAATCGGGCCCAAAACTAACAAACCTCTTTAAAACCTCAAAACTAAATATGACTAAAACATGAGGAGAGAAGGGAGTTCCAGATAAAGCGAGTACTACCCCCCTAACACACTCCCTTATTGCCCCCTAAAATCCCCTTTTTCTCCGTTATTTCACTTTTAGGCGCGGAATAGAGATTGAAACTTGAGAAATTTGCATAATAATCTATTAAATTATTACGAAATTTTCAACATTTATTTCAAATTCCTTCCAGCTATATCTGACCAAACCTCTTTATATTTGGTTATCAGTAATAATATGGGCGTTATAATCTATGGTTTTAATATATTTCTATGCTCTCTCTCTCTCTCTCTCTCTCTCTCTCTCTCTCTCTCTCTCTCTCCGGTTCGGCAGCTACCATCACTGCCCGATACTTTGTCAAACTGCATTGGTTTATTTTAAAGCCGCATAAATCTGTGTGTGTGTTGTGTGTGTGTGTGTGTCTGTGTGTGTGTTGTGTGACGTGTGTGTGTGTGTCTGTGTGTGTGTTGTGTGTCTGTGTGGTCTGTGTGTGTGTGTGTGTGTGTGGGTGTGTGTGGGTGTGTGTGTGTGTGTGTGTATGTGTGGTGTGTGTGTGTGTGTGTGTTATTGGGAGTGACTCGGCGTACGGATATCTAAAGCAAGAGTAGAGATAACACAAGTTTCCTGTGTGTGCAAGTATATACTGTATATATAATTATTATATATATTTATATATATATAGAGAGAGATAGAGAGAGAGAGAGAGAGAGGCGGCAGTTTCCTCCATACCCTCATGACACTTCCGGCAACCCAAACAGTTATATATTTCACAGAATGTTTGGAGTCAGGTGAAACGTTAAATGTCGCCAGAAAAAAATGGGTAATCATATATTTTTAGTTTAAAATAAGTTAACTCACATGTATTGGTACTGATACGCTTCATGCAGACCAAAATATAACAGTATCTATATAGTTATTTTGTATATGCTAATAATTTAACAGTATCTAGCCTATATAGTTACTTTGTATATGCTAATAATTTAACAGTAATCTATATAGTTATTTTGGTATATGCTAATAATTTAACAGTATCTTTATAGTTATTTTGTATATGCTAATAATTTAACAGTATCTATTAGTTATTTTGTATATGCTAATAATTTAAACAGTAATCTATATAGTTATTTTGTACATGCTAATAATTTAACCAGTATCTATATAGTTATTTTGTATATGCTAATAATTTAACAGTATCTATATAGTTATTTTGTATATGCTAATAATTTAACAGTATCTATATAGTTACTTTGTATATGCTAATAATTTAACAGTATCTATATAGTTATTTTGTATATGCTAATAATTTAAGAGTACCTTTATAGTCATTTTGTATATGCTAATAATATAACATTATCAATATAGTCTTTTTGTATTTGCTAATAATTTAACAGTATATATATAGTTATTTTGTACATGCTAATAATTTAACAGTATCTATATAGTTATTTTTGTTATGCTAATACATTAACAGTATCTATATAGTTATTTTGTATATGCTAATAATTTAACAGTATCTATATAGTTATTTTGTATATGCTAATAATTTAACAGTATCTATATAGTTATTTTGTACATGCTAATAATTTAACAGTATCTATATAGTTATTTTGTATATGCTAATAATTTAACAGTATCTATATAGTTATTTTGTATATGCTAATAATTTTACTTTGCAATAATCCATGACTCAATAAACGTTCATAGTAAGAGAGAGACAGAGAGAGTGTGACTGAGTGCCAGTGTACGTTCGTTCGTATGAGTACATGTGAGTGAGTGAGTTTAAGTGGGTGATCGAGTCTTGATATTGAATGCGTGTGTGTGAGAAAGTGAGTGTCAGCGAGTGTAAATGTCAACGAGTTTGAGTGCAGGCGAGAGTGTGTGTGTGTGTGTGTGTGTGTGTGTGTGTGTGTGTGTGTGTGTGTCTGTGTGAATGTGTGGCCAAGCGGTGGTGTATTTAAGGGGAGGTTTTTAGTTTGTTTCCTACTCCTCCAGCAATCTTAAAATGTCACCCCCTTGACCCCCTTTCAAGATAAATTTGTACATTTTTCGGTAGAAAATGTCCCGGCCGAAGGCCGATTACTCTTAAATTACAGGCTCGCTATCACTCGCCTAATCGACGCCTAAATGGCACGAAAGGTCTTAAAATTGACAGAATGGGGCGGACATTCTTAAAATCACCAAACTAATGGGGCAAACGTCTTAAAATCTCAAAAGCGATGGGGCTAGACATGAGGGAGAAAGGGGTCAAGAAAAAAGTCCTTCAAGTGGAAACCTCCCCTTAAAGGTACAACATTGACTAAATATGTAGGTTTGCAGGTATACATGTAGTTTGGGACGACAGCTGGAATGTACACACATGAAAAATACTTTGAAAAAGAGTGTTTTAGGTTAGGTTGGGTTAGGTTAAGTTTGATCTAGATAGTTTCATTTAGGCTAAACAAAATCGAAAACTGTGTTCGTAAGCATGCATAATTAATGTTTGTACCACTAAAACACCACTTGAGAGAGAGAGAGAGAGAGAGAGAGAGAGAGAGAGAGCCAGCTGCTACCGTCACTTCTACAACTTGGACACCAAAGCCTTCCCAACGTGAGGGTGTTCTGAGTGTCGAGAGCGAGATAGTTTGAGCGCGCCTGTGATTGAGTGTGTGTGCAGGCAAATGTATATTTGAGTTAATGTAAGTATGAGTGAGTGTGATCGAGTGCCAGTGAATATGAGTGTGTTGAATATGAGTGTTATTGAGTGTGGTGAGTAACTGAGTGAAACCATTGATTATAACAAAATATAATCCGACAGAGATTGAGAGTGGATGTGAAAGAGTGTAAGTGTGAAAGAGAGTGTATAAGTGAGTAAGTGTGAGAGTGTAAAAGGTGTGAATGAGTGTGTGAGCGCAGAGTGGGGTGTCGCCATCTCGTCTACAACTTGGAACATGAAATTCTCCTCGACTAAGTGTGACCTAAGTTTGAAATTAATTAAGAGTGAGTGAGTAAAAGAGTGTGAGAGTGTGTTGGTGATTGAGTGAGTATGTGTGAGTGTGAGTAAGTATTATTGGAGTTGTGTGAGGTTAATCTGAGTGAACCCCATTTTTTTTTTTTTTTTTTTTTTTTTTAAAGAGACAATGAACGGAGGAAGGAAAAACACAGATAAAACAAAAAGGTCCATGTGCCTAAAGGCATCCTCCTTCATAATATGTTTGTAACAACTGGATTTCAACATTTGCAGATTGTAAGTTTGTGGAAAGCAATTCGAGGGAAGTGAATTCCAAAGAGTAGTAGCTCTGGGGGATAAATGAATTCTGATAAGCAGAAGTTCTGCATTGTGGAGGAGAAAGTGTAAATTCATGGGCGCTCTCAGCTGGCCCAGTTCTACGCGGAAAGATGTGGAGAGGCGGCACAATTGAAGCAAGTTCCTCGGAACAATTGCTGTGAAAATATCTGTAGAATAATGCAAGGGATGCAACGTTTCTTCGTATAGATAATGTAGGAAGGTCCTGTGTGATTGCAGGGTTATTGATTAATCTAATAGCTTTATTTTGAATTTTGTCCAACTGCCTCAATGCAACCACTCCACTTCCACCCCACAGAGGTGAACAGTAATCCATCTGAGAACGCACATGACTTTTATATATCACGGCCAACTGCTCGTCAGTGAAGAATTCTCGAACTCTGTACAGGAGTCCCAGTTTTTTAGAGGCATTCTTAGCAATGCTTCTAACATAATGTGTCCAGCTCAAGTTAGTAGTTAATGTTACACCGAGAATGTCAATACTAGGGGAAGTGGGAATATTTACATCATTACAAAATATAGGGGAGTCAGTGAGATTCTGTCGGTTAGAAAATTGAATGTATTTGGTTTTCTGTGCATAAAGGAAAACTAGATTCTTTTGTCCCCATCAATAAATCCAAGAAAGGTTCCTGGTTCAGAGAAATTGCAGTTGTTATTTTTGAATTTATAAGATGGGGTTGGGTGAAAGAATTGGTAAATGTGAAGGAACTGTGGAGTGTTGAGTCATCTGCGTAGGAATGTATTGGATTATGAGTGGTAGATATGAGATCATTGATATGAATGAGGAACAGAATTGGGGGCCAAAAACTGATCCCTGGGGAACCCCAGCATTTAGTGAGTGAAATTGAGATTAAGGCCATCTACCATTACACGTATTTTTCTGTTATGAAGATAAGAAGAAATTAGTGGAACTAATGATGCAAGGCCGTAGTGTGACATCTTCGACAATAAGGATTGATGCCAGACTCTATCAAATGCCTTTGATATATCCAGTACTATTGTATGTGTTTCACCATGTTGGTCTGTAGCTTGGTTGATTTGATGCGTAAGAAGGCAAAGCATGTCTGCAGTTGATCGACATCGTCTAAAACCATATTGCCTATCACTGATTAATTTATTATTCTCAAGATGCTTAATTATGTGATTATTTAATATAATTTCAAAGACTTTACCAAGAGTACCATTGAATATAACAGCCTTATTATTAAACATGGGGCAAGGGTATTGAATATTTTTGTGACATGACCCAGCCAGGGCTCGAACCAAGGCCAGTAGTGTAGCACTCCAACACCTTAACCACTAGACCACCGAGGAGCTTTAAAGTAATTACTTTATTTGGAATCGATTCCATCCACCATTTTGTCAACACTATATTAACCCATGAAGAGACAGGGACGTCCTTTTCATCATATTCTGGCAACTATTAGACGATGTTATTTAGCTTAGGAAGGACCTCTAGCCATAAAAAGGATTCAAGCTATCTCAACCTACCCTTTTAACTACCACAGATCCTTCCTAAGCTGCATAATATCGTCTAAATATAGCTAGAATAAAATATGACTCACGTCGCTGGTACTCAAAAGGTTAACCGCAGATAAAACAAATAATTACTAATTTGTGATAAAGAAATAAACACCATTCAATTTAAGAAGCCCATCATTTGTTTATTTTTATTTCGTTTATGGAAGCTTAATGAATAGTATTAGTGAGGTTTTAAATAATATGGCATTTAGTCCCAATGAATGTACCCTAAAATATACGGAATGCGAAGTAATAAAAGTGATGGGGCTTCGGGTTACATATAGTTACATAGATACACAGACCACACAAACCACTTGGTCCCAACGAGGTGATCCGGCCTTAAACATGACTGGTACACAATTCCATCCCACATAATATACAAATGGAAGACAAGGAGAGCAAATCAAGAGGCTATCACCAACCTTGTAGAGAGTGTGAAAGAGGGTATGTGAGTATGAGTGTGTTGACTGAATACGAGTGTGTTACTGAGTATGAGTGAGTGTGAAAGTCAGATCGTATGAGGGTCTTGACTGAGTGAATTTGAGAGTATGAGTAACCTTGAGTGAATCATTGAATAGAAGTGAGTGTGGTCTGAGAGAAATTGCGTGTGAATGATGAGAGTGGGTGAAACAAAGTGTGTGAGTGAGTGTGTAAGAATGTGTGTGAGTGAGTGTGTAAGAGTGTGTGTGAGTGACTGAGAGTGTGATTGAAAGAGTGTGATTGAGAGAGTGTGATTGAGTGTGATGTGAATGTGTGTGACAGAGTGATTGAGAGTGTGTGAAAGGGTATGATGAGAGTGTGAATGCAGGCAAGTCTCCAAGTCAGTGAGAGAGTGTGTGTGTGTGGGGGAGGGGGGGGGGGAGATGCTGCGACTAGAGACCCTATAACAGTGATCAGCCCACCACCGCCATCTTGCTGCCACTCCTGGTATTTCCCTTTCTCTACCCACAAATATCTCCCTGCCCATAACAAACATTCGGAAATACTGGTATAGGATAATAGGATATAGAGTTTGGTCATTGGATATACTTTCTACATGATAACAAAATAAATAAAAACAATCGTTGTTGAACCCTTTTTCTACCGGTGACGTCTTTTTGTCTTTGATTGTAGCTACATTCAGACGATTATAATTATTAAGCTTAGGAAGGATATACTGTATGGTACGGTACCAAAAAAGATGAATTGAGAAAGTCTGTAGCCTTTTCATGGGCAGACGTCCTTCCTAAGCTGAGCAAAATCGTCCATTAGTTGCTAGTATATAATGCAAAGGACTTCACCGGTACCGATTGGGTTAGAATGCAGGCATCGGAAGTTAACCCCTTCATTACCTGTGCCCTCCTTTTAACTTTACTCTGGCTACTATAAGACGATTATATTCATTTAAAAAGGTCCTCCAGCCATTAACAGGCTTCGAACTATCTCCCTTAACCCTTTTTACTACCACAGATCCTACTTAAACTGCACAAACTCGTCTAAATATAGCTAGAACACAATTGAAAAGACGTCGCCGGTACGAAAGGGGTTAAAGCTGGCCACTTTCTCCGACTACAGGATCTCTCGCTGCGACCGTCACTTCCTCAAAACTTGGACGCGAAATCCTCACCCAAGTTTTGCTTTCCATGGACGGGCATTTGACGGGGGACGGGCATTTGACGGTGGACGGGCATTTGGCGGGGGACCGACAGTTAGTTGTGGAAACACGCCGGAGTTTGGGAATATGCTTCAGACGCCAGGGAGATGGTTGGTCAGGCTTGGAGATGACGGGGCTCCTTCTAACTGTCTTGACAGCGTAATGCATAAGTGCGCGGAATTTCGATGTGAGTATCCTAGGTTCGAGTCCTTGGAGTGCCACATGTATTTGTTGATTTCATTAATTGAGCTTAGAGGTGAAGTTGGTAGATGGAAAAGAAAAACATAATAATTCAATAAAACAAATGTCGCTGCTGCATTATTCCCTTGTCAACACCAACTCACACAAAGCACATATACTCACCCAGCCATACAACCCACATACATACACACTGACAACTATGCATACCACAACCAAAGAGTGAAACGTTATTCTCAGTGTTTCTTCTATTCAACTGCTGAACTATGGAACTCTCTCCCAGAATCAGTTTTTCCTTCTTCCTATGACTTAAATTGCTTCAAAATACGTGTGTGTCCAGGTATTTTGGCTCGAACGTCCCTTGATTTTGGACCTGTCACTCTTGCAACTCTGAGGGAGTCACTCAATACAGGCAGTTCTGCCATTTGTCTCCCTAACTCACATAGGAAAACAAAATATATATATATACTGAAGCGCCCTCACATATACGCCCAAGCACACGCACACATAAACAAGCACACACAAATACACATGGACTTCTCCTATCCACACAAACACATTGACGTCCGCCAGCCTTCCATAGGGTGCACGTGCTGGGGAACAAACAAACCCTAAGCCGGTGTCGATACCACTGAGTTACCAGGGGGCCAAGCCATACTTACCAACAACTGGAGAGCATGCAGGTACATTATGAGGGAGAGGAAGAGGAAGAGGAAGAGAGGAGGTGGAGGAGAGGAGGGGATTGAGAAAGGAAGGAAGAAACACAGCAGAGAGAGAGGGTGGGGGAGACGAAGATGGCAAGAACAAAAGATTAAGAAAAGAAGAGGGAAGAACAATGGAAAAGGAACAGCAAGGGCACCAGAAATATAAGAAAAAGGAAAATAGAAAGAGGAGAAGAAATGGAAAAGGAGCAGAAAGGGAACAAGAAAAATGAGAAAAAGGAAAATAAAAAGAGGAGAAGAAATGGAAAAGGAGCAGAAAGGGAACAAGAACAATAAGAACAAGCAAAATAGAAAGAGGAGATGAAGAATAAAACAAAGGTAAGGGAACATGAACACGAGAATCATAAGAACAGTGTCGATACCAGTCAGGGCTACCAACAGTGTCGATACCAGTCAGGGCTACCAGCAACTGATATACCGAACCATACAAGAAAGGGGAGAAAGAAAAGGGCTGAGTGAAAAAGAGGAGGACACAGAGAGAAAGGACTAAGCTAGTTCACTGCTCAATAGGTGGCGTTCTGAGAGTGAGGGTCTGAGTCTGGAGGGTGAGACGGTGAAGCACTTGGGCGAAGCAACCGGCCGCTTCAGAGATGAAGCTGCTTCGAGCCATGGTGGATGCTTCACATGTCTCACTCCCCAGACTGGAACAAGACCTCACGGGCTTCACCATGTTGAGCGGTGGAATGTACAGGCTCTCAGCCTATGCCCGAGAGGGAGTAGTTGGAATATAAAAAAAAAAAAAAAAAAAAAAAAAAAAAAAAAAAAAGGATGAAGAAAAGGAGATAAGAGATTAGGGGAAGAAAAAGAAGAAAGAGGAGGAGAAATGAAAAGAAAGGGAACAAAAAAATAGAAATAGAAAAGTGGAGAACAGTATATGGGAAGAAGAAGAAAGAGGAGGATAAATGAGAAGGAGAACAAGAAAAAATAACGAGAAAAGCAGATGAAGAAAACAAAGTAAAGGGCACATGAAGACGAAGACTAAGAAGAACAGTGTCGATGACAGTAAGTTACGGGGGTGGGTGGGAGGGATACTTCGCTAAATCTGGGTGACATGCAAACCCATACAAGGAAGGAGAAGCAGAGGAGAAAGAGGAGACACGAAAGGGGGAGCTGGAAGATGACAAAAGTGAGAAGGAGGAGTAATAAGAGGGGGAGGAACACGAATAAGAAGACAAACAGAAGAAGAAGAATGTTAGTCATGTTTCCGTGGGGTAGGGCACTTAGCAACAACTGGGTGGCGTACAGACCCATACAAGGAGGAGGAGGAGGAACAGAGAGGGGGAGAAGGTGGAGGAGAGGAACAGAGACGAACGAGAGAAGGAGGAAGGGGAAGAACAGAGAGGAACGAGAGGAGAAGGAGGAGGGGGAAGAACAGAGAGGAACGAGAGGAGAAGGAGGAGGGGGAAGAACAGAGAGGAACGAGAGGAGAAGGAGCAGGGGGAAGAACAGAGAGGAACGAGAGGAGAAGGAGGAGGGGGAAGAACAGAGACGAACGAAAGAAGGAGGAAGGGGAAGAACAGAGAGGAACGAGAGGAGAAGGAGGAGGGGGAAGAACAGAGAGGAACGAGAGGAGAAGGAGGAGGGGGAAGAACAGAGAGGAACGAGAGGAGAAGGAGGAGGGGGAAGAACAGAGAGGAACGAGAGGAGAAGGAGCAGGGGGAAGAACAGAGAGGAACGAGAGGAGAAGGAGGAGGGGGAAGAACAGAGAGGAAACGAGAGGGAAGGAGGAGGGGGAAGAACAGAGAGGAACGAGAGGAGAAGGAGCAGGGGGAAGAACAGAGAGGAACGAGAGGAGAAGGAGGAGGGGGAAGAACAGAGAGGAACGAGAGGAGAAGGAGGAGGGGGAAGAACAGAGAGGAACGAGAGGGGAAGGAGGAGGGGGAAGAACAGAGAGGAACGAGAGGAGAAGGAGGAGGGGGAAGAACAGAGAGGAACGAGAGGAGAAGGAGGAGGGGGAAGAACAGAGAGGAACGAGAGGAGAAGGAGGAGGGGGAAGAACAGAGAGGAACGAGAGGAGAAGGAGGAGGGGGAAGAACAGAGAGGAACGAGAGAAGGAGGAAAGGGAAGAACAGAGACGAACGAGAGAAGGAGGAAGGGGAAGAACCGAGAGGAACGAGAGAAGGAGGAAAGGGAAGAACAGAGACGAACGAGAGAAGGAGGAAGGGGAAGAACCGAGAGGAACGAGAGAAGGAGGAGGAGGGGGAAGAACAGAGAGAACTGAGATTTATTTATGTAATTCTTTATGGTTATTCAGTCAAGTCGAAAGAGGAAGCCTATTTATAATGCCTTCTGTTGTCTTTGCATATACTTAAGGGGAGATGGGCCGTTTTTACTGGTCCCCCTTCTCCCTCATGTTTAGCCTTATTAGTTTTCAGATGTTAACATGTTAGCCCCATTAGTTTGTGGATTTTAAGACCTTTCGCCCCATTTCTTAGTCAATATGTATACCTTTCGTGATATTCAGGTGTCAGTTGTTTTCCTGGTAAACGATAGTGAGCCTGTAATTTTGGAAGAAAATTATCATACCGAAAAATGTACACATTAATCTAGAAGGGGGATCTAATGGATATGTTTTTTGTTAAGTTTAATGGAGGTCTAGGGAGGAAACTAAGCACAATAAATAAATAAATATATGAAATAATCGGCCAAAAAATAAAACCTTCCCCCTTAACCCTCTCGGTATTCCAGGACGTGATTCTTCGTTTCATTTTGGCTATAGCATTAGACGCTTTCATTCAGTTAATTAAGAACTTGTGGGAGCTAGAGAGGTAATTGAGATACCGTATTGTTTACCCCTTTTATTCCTAGAAACTCTTACTACAATGCATATAAAAGTCTAATGATAACCAGAACAATGTGTCATAATGCCTCCTCATATACTGAACACATTGAAGACGAGTAAAATTAAACGTTTATCTATCTATCTATCTATCTATCTATTTACTCAGGCCCAATCCCCACTTTTCCTATTATGTTTGTCTTTTCTTTGTCCCTCTTTCTTCCTTTGTGTGTTTTTTTTTTTTGGGGGGGGGGGGCCGAATCAAGACAGAGCAAGAACAGGGAAAACACAAAACACAACATAAACCAACGTACACACACAGACAAAACACAAATTCACACATATCTACAGTAGGTCGCCCAGAAGACCCAGAGACCAGGGTCACCAAGGTCCCTCCAGCACGTTTGTAATTTTACTTAAACACACACGCACCCACATACACTTACACAAACACAAGAACCAACATACACGATCGTACACATGTTATTTTACAAACAGAAGCAAACACGCATACAAACACACTCCAGCTTACTGTGCTGACTCACATCGTATATTTCTTTCACATATACACATACATACACACAGACAGACACAGACATACACACACTGACACTCTCTCTCCGAACCGACTTATATTGTATATTTCTTTTGCGCGCACACACACACACACACACAGTGTCTCTCTCTCTCCCCCACATACACTCACTCTCTCTCACACACAAACAAACACACACACACTCACTCTCACTCTCACCAATCATTTCTCTTTGCTGACTTATATCGTTAATTTCTTTCACACACAGACATACAGACAGACACACACACACACACACACACACACACACACACACACACACACACAAACACTCTCTCTCTCTCTGTACTGATTCATTGTTATTTTCTTTCATACATACACACAGACACACACATCATAACACTCATTCTCACTCTCTCTCTCCCTCACACACACATATACTCTCTCTCTCTCTCTCTCTCTCTCACACATACACACGCACTCTCTCTCACCCTCTCTTTGTGCGGACTCATATCGTCCATTTCTTTCCTGGTCGTTACATGGTGTAAATACCGTACCTGTCTCTCTCTTACTCCACCTACCTCCTTTTAAACTCACTCTCTCACTCTCTCTCTCTCTTACTCCACCTACCTCCTTTTAAACTCACACACTCACTCTCTCTCTCTCTTACTCCACCTACCTCCTTTTAAACTCACTCTCTCACTCTCTCTCTCTCTTACTCCACCTACCTCCTTTTAAACTCACTCTCTCACTCTCTCTCTCTCTTACTCCACCTACCTCCTTTTAAACTCACACTCTCTCTCTCTCTAAGAAATAAATCTTTATCATGAAAGACTAAAAAAAAAAAAAAATCACTTAAGAAACGAAGATTGCGAGGTCAATTAATCAAGTGTTTCAAGATACTAAAGGGATTTGGCAAAATTGATGTAGATTCACTTTTCAAAATAGATAATAGTTCATTAACTCGGGGAAATGGAATGAAATTAAAAACCAGGAGGGCGAATCTCGATGTCACAAAGCACTTCTTCACCTATCGTGTGGTCATCGAGTGGAACAAATTGCCTGAGCAAGTGGTACAATGTAAGACAATTGACACATTTAAAAGAAGTCTAGACATTCATTTTGAGGTGGGAATAATATAGGAAAAAAAAAAAAAAAAAAACATAGGTTAAGCATCAGTTGTATATATTTCGCATCTTCGTTCTTTACTATAAATTTCCCAGTAGAAGTTTTCTCATTCTGCTGGGGGACTTCTTTCCCCAACTTAATTTCATGCCGACCAACGGTCGGAGGGAGAGGTGGGTGGGGAGAGAGCCTTCTTCTTTGCTATCCTTGCCTTCCACTTTGTAGAAAATTCTATTTTAGCATTGAGTCCGGACTACCTAGTAGGGACCGCAAGGTCTGTATAGTCTGTGTATCTATGTAACTCAATGTAACGCTCTCTCTCTCTCTCTTTCTGTCTTCCCCATTTCATCACTTCTCGTTGCCCTTGTTGTCTGTTATCACTCCAATATGTCTTGTCATTTCTCCTTTCAGTTATTGTCCTTTTCATTTAATAATATATTTTGTTATCATTCAACCAAGATTTATGTTGTTTTAATGATTTTCTTCTACAGCGTTCATCTTCTATACGGTACATACCCTTCTATACGGTACATACCCTTCTATACGGTACATACCCTTCTATACGGTACATACCCTTCTATACGGTACATACCCTTCTATACGGTACATACCCTTCTATACGGTACATACCCTTCTATACGGTACATACCCTTCTATACGGTACATACCCTTCTATACGGTACATACCCTTCTATACGGTACATACCCTTCTATACGGTACATACCCTTCTATACGGTACATACCCTTCTATACGGTACATACCCTTCTATGCGGTACATACCCTTCTATACGGTACATACCCTTCTATACGGTACATACCCTTCTATACGGTACATACCCTTCTATACGGTACATACCCTTCTATACGGTACATACCCTTCTATGCGGTACATACCCTTCTATGCGGTACATACCCTTCTATACGGTACATACCCTTCTATGCGGTACATACCCTTCTATGCGGTACATACCCTTCTATACGGTACATACCCTTATACCTCAATGACGTAATTGTCATCCTATTATGGTTACCATTAGACGATTTTCTTTAGTTTATAATCTACTTTCAGGGACCAAAGAGGGAAATACGATCTCAATATAACCCTCTGAACAACAAGGTACTTCTTAAACTGCATCAAATTGTCAATATCAACCAGAATAAATGGTAAAGAGGCGTCATTGTGCTGAAGGGGTTAAATCGAAGTGGTGGTAACTGCATTCAGAAAAGGTCTATCAGGTCATTTAACACTATCTGGTGCAACGTCTCGGGGGTTATTATGGTAGTTGGTTTGATTATTATTGAGGGTTTTAATTGTTTTAGCCATTTTCGAACAATGTGTTTTTAGTTTACCCCGAGACTTGGACAAACGCCTCTCCAATCCCCCTTCAAACTAAAAAAAACGTCCCCCAGACCCCATTCAAGCTAAATATGTACATTTTTCGGTAGAAAAATGTCCCGGCCGAAGGCCGATTTCTCCCAAATTGCAGGCTCGCTATCGCTCGCCTAGGAAAAATTGACACCTTATTGGGTTGAAGCATCTTATAATCGCCAAACTAATGCGGTGAAACGTTTTAAAATCTACAAACTAATGGAATAAAATAGGGAGGATCGAAATTGGCCCGCCCTGCACCTAATAGGGTTAATACTATGACGCTCTTTGCATTATATTCTGGCAAACATTACAAGATTTTCCTCTACTTCGGAGGGCCTCTAGCCTCATGTTTAGTGCGCAGAATGTCGGTGTGAGTATCCTAGGTTCGAGTCCTTGGAGTACCACATATATCCTAGGTTCGAGTCCTTGGAGTACCACATATATCCTAGGTTCGAGTCCTTGGAGTACCACATATATCCTAGGTTCGAGTCCTTGGAGTACCACATATATCCTAGGTTCGAGTCCTTGGAGTACCACATATATCCTAGGTTCGAGTCCTTGGAGTACCACATATATCCTAGGTTCGAGTCCTTGGAGTACCACATATATCCTAGGTTCGAGTCCTTGGAGTACCACATATATCCTAGGTTCGAGTCCTTGGAGTACCACATATATCCTAGGTTCGAGTCCTTGGAGTACCACATATATCCTAGGTTCGAGTCCTTGGAGTACCACATATATCCTAGGTTCGAGTCCTTGGAGTACCACATATATCCTAGGTTCGAGTCCTTGGAGTACCACATATATCCTAGGTTCGAGTCCTTGGAGTACCACATATATTTATTAGTTTAATCCATTGCATTACTTAGGTTTATTTGTAAGTTAGTTGGTGGGTTGGGGAATATATTATATGCATTAATTAACCTCTATACACCCATCACACTTCTCATTAAGGGGAGATTTCCACTTGAGGGATATCTTTCTTGACCCCTTTCTCCCTCATGGTTAGCCCCATTGCTCTTGATATCTTAAGACGCTCGCCCCATTATTTTGGCGATTTTAAGAACTTTTGCCCCATTTCTGTCAATTTTAAGACTTTTCGTGCCATTTAGTTGTCGATTTTTTCCTGGCGAGCGAGAGCGAGCCTGTATTTTAGGAGGAATCGGCCTTCGGCCGGGACATTTTTCTACCGAAAAATGTACAAATTTATCTTGAAAGGGGGGTCTAGGGGCTGTAATGTTAAGCTTGATGGAGGTCTAGCGAACTAACTAAAAACCTCCCCTTAACACAAACAGGTGCGACGTCATCGGGACTATTAGGATACTTTATTGAACTATTAATGGGGGTTTACATTGTTTTTACCATTTTCGAGCTATGTATGTTAAGTTTGTCCCTTAGATTTGAAAAAAAAAAACAAAAAAAAAAATCGCTCCAGAACCCCTTCAAGCTAAATACGTACATTTTCCCCGAAGAAATATGTTCCGGCCGAAGTTTTTTTTTCTTTTCTTTTCTAAATTGCAGGCTCGCCCAAAAATTATAAGTACCTAAATGGGATGAAGTCTCTCATTATCGCCAAAGTAATGAGGTGAAACTTATTAAAATCTCTGTGCTACAGGCAACGTTCGAAAAAACCCACCTTGCATCAGATATGGTTAAGGGCGGATAGTTAACTTTTTGGTCGATTTTTTCATTTATATTTTTTCTATTTTCCACCCTAGACCTCCATTAAACTTAAAAACACATCTATTAGATCCCCCTTCTAGATTAATTTATACATTTTTCGGTAGAACAAAATTCCGGCCAAAGGCCGAGGCGGGTTCTTCCAAAATTACAGGCTCACTTCTGTTCGCCAGGAACAAAATCGACACCTAAATAGCACGAAAGGTCTTAATATTGACAAGGAAATGGGGCGAAAGTTCTAGAAATCGACAAACTAATGGGGCAAACATCTTAAAATCTAAAAACTAATGGGGCTAAACATGAGGGCGAAGGGGATCTACAAAAACGACCCATCTTCCCTTAAACTAAATCCAAACATCTAATGCTAGCCATAATATATAGTGCGGGAAGACGTCACCCCATACTGAAAGGGTTAAGGGGGGTCACCTGCTTTTTGTTCTCTCCTTTTCTCTCTTTCTTTGGCTTGTATCCATTCGGCCCCATTCAGCCTACTCTTTTAAAAAGTTTATCCCCATCCAGGAGTCGATTTCTTCCTGGCGAGCGATAGCGAGCCAACATTGTATGGAGAAATCCGGCTTCGTCTGAGACATTTTTCTATCAAAATATGTACAAATTTAGCCTGCTGTCAAAAACATTTTTTAAAATATGCTGCCTTGCTCGCCAGGAAAAAAAAAACGACACCTGTTTGGTGATAAACGTCTTAAAACAGTAGGCTGAATGGGGCCGAATGGATACAACGCAAAGAGAGAGGGAGAGAGAGAGAAAAAACGAGGAGGGCCCCCTTAAAAATGAATGTCTAAGGATAATGTGGCGGCTTTGATCTCCAAGCCGCTTGTGCACGGTCACACGTTTTCTTTGACACCTTCCGAGGGTATTAGGCGAGGGGAAACATTTTTAGGAAAAGTTCTGACTTGCTGGTTTTGAGGCTCTACGTTAAAGTAATCGTAAAGCGGGAATCTTAGTTACATTTTTAATATTATTATTATTATCATTAATATCATTAATATTATTATTATTAATGATATTATTATTATTATTATTATCATCATTATTATTATTATTATAATGCCGAATATCTAGCGTAAATTCAAGCGTCTTACAATACTCTATTAACCATTTTAAGCAGCGCATACGGTCCTTACTTTACTGGGAGAACTAAGATTAGAACAGAATATTGTGTATGGTTTATAAGGTTCACTTCCATAAGTTATAAGGTTAGTTTGATTAACATTGGTAAGTGACTGGCAATATATAGTCAAGTATATTCATAAATATATACAATAGATACAAGTATAATAGAACCTGCAATAGATACATACTTATGTTTTGTGAGGGGGAGTATACTGTAACTATAATCAACAAAGTAGCACGGGGATAGCGTGTGTACTGTGATTAATTGTTTTTCGTTAGTAGGGTTGGAAAAACAAGGAACAGCAATACATATAGTAACACTCTTCAACATTTCAAGTGGGAGAGACAATATAACAACGATTTTATCACTTCAATTTTCTTGAGCGATGCGTCTGAGCTTTGACAGGGGTGTGGGGAGGGCCAGGTATCTTGTCTAGTCAGGCTGTGTCTTCTTCCCTCGTCTCTCGTTCGGGCGGCATGCTGCTGAAGAAGTGAGCAGAATACGACTCAAGTGTGCTGAAGGGACAAGCAGAATACGACTTATCCGTTGACAAGCTGAATACAACTCGTGTTGCCAAGCGGAATACGAATTGGCGCCTTAAGTGGAATACAACTGAAGTGTAGTGAGCAGGGTGAGCTAATGACTGGAGGTTCGCTCAGGGTATGTATCTCATTTGTCATCATCTCACTGGTCTGATCGTGGACAAAAAGGTATTCCTGGTTTCTGTTGTTGTGGTGTCTTCAATGCCCTTGTCGATCTGGGGTAGCAGGTACAGGTGAGCTGAAGGGCATAATGACAGGTAGGGGAGGCTGGTTGATGGTTCCCTTGAGTGACTGGGGGCGGTGTTTGTGACGTAGATGGTACCCACGGCTTGAGTGACTGGGGGTAGTGTTTGTAACGTGGATTGTGACATAATGGTACCCACGGCTTGAGTGACTGGGGGCGGTGTTTGTGACGTAGATGGTACCCATGGCATGAGTGACTGGGCGCGGGGTTTGTGACATGGATGGTACCCACGGCTTGAGTGACTGATGGCGGGGTTTGTGATGTGGTTTGTGACGTAGATGGTACCCACGGCTTGAGTGACTGGGGGCGGGGTTTGTGATGTAGATGGTACCCACGGCTTGAGTGACTGGGGGCGAGGTTTGTGACGTAGATGGTACCCACGGCATGAGTGACTGGGGTCAGGGTATGTGACGTAGATTGTACCCAGGGTTTGAGTAACTGGGGTCGGGGTTTGTGACGTAGATGGTACCCACGGCTTGAGTGACTGGGGGCGGTGTTGGTGACGTAGATGGTACCCACGGCTTGAGTGACTAGGGAAGGGTTTGTGATGTGGTGTGTGACGTACACGGGACCCAAGGCATGTTCAAAAAGCGGGATGGCCATAAAGAATGTTATGATTAATGGGTAGTTTGTCTATTTCTCTCTGGTCTCACTACCACTGATGTGATCCGTCTTGGAGGTGTAAATGTTGAGGAATCAGGCACTACAATTATAATTATTATTTGTATTATCATTACTATCATTAATATTATTAATAGTATTATATATATATATATATATATATATATATAGTATATTTACTTATTGTTATTATTATCTATCTTTATATTACGAAACATAGTGGGAGAGAATAATAACAACAATTTTATCACTTCAATTTTCCTGAGCGATGCGTTAATATTAGAGATAAGCCATTATATATCTAGGGCTTCATAATATTCGGTTTTGTTATCCATTTCCTAACTGTAATTGCTGAACCTTCTGATGCTGGGGCGCTCGGGGCTTTAAGGGGAAGACTTTGTTGTTTTTCGGAACCTCCTTCTCTTTCATGCTTAGCCCCATTACTTTTCACATTTTGAGACTTTCGGCCATTTCTTTGTCAACATTAAGACCTCTCGTGCCATTTAGGTGTCGATATTTACCTGGCGAGCTATAGCGAACCTGTAATTTAGGAGGAAAATTTTTCTACCGAAAAATGTACAAATCTATCTCGAAGAGGGGGCATTGGGATGTATTTTTTATATGATTGATAGAGGCTTAGGGAGAAAACTAGACCAAATATACAAGTAATAATATATAATAATATATATATACCGTACATATATATATATTAACGTCCCCTTAATTCCCCTGCACCCCTCGTAATCCACTTCACCCTTCAGCAGCGCAGTTCACTCTCAATTATATTTACATATTCCACATGTCATGTTGTTATATAACATACCTTTAATTAATGCTTTAAACTAGAGATGACCTCTTATGTTCAAAACTTGGATTATGGTGTATGGTCTCTCCTTTTACTAATAATTACATCTGTCTTATTAGGCTATCCAGATTTAATCGTTTTTCACGCAATGTACACATTTTGTTGTAGTAGTAGTAGTGTATATATATATATATATATATATATATATATATATATATATATATATATATATATATATATATATATATATAAAAGGAAAATTAACACCAGTCACCCTTAGTTTGGTTCTGTAACTCTTTCAACTTTGGGAGAGACACTTGTTACAGGCAGCTTTGCCTTTTTTTCTCTCTCATACACAGAACAAAAAGTCTCGCAGAACCTTCATGTAGTGAAAATAATCAGTTAATGGGAGCCAGAATATGATTATATAGTTACGAACCCTACATATCACAAAGTAACTCATCTCTTTCTCTCTCTCTCTCTCTCTCTCTCTCTCTCATCGCCTCACTTCTTCTTCTTCGTCTTCCTTATCTCCCTCGTTCCTCCTTACACGCCCTCTTTACTTTTGTTTTAATCCTTTTATCTCTTGCTCTTTCTTCAGTGGTGCTTTATTCCTCTCTCTCTCTCCGGCTCCAGTCTTTCTTTTCTCTCTTCTGGCCTGATTATCTAGTCTGTCAGTTTTAAGGGGACAGTGGCTGGTTTTTTGGTCTATTAATTAATGTATTCATATTTTTTTTTAATTTTCTCCCTAGACCTCCATCAAACTTAGAAAAACACCCCCTAGAACCCCCTTCAAGATAGATTTGTACATTTGTCGGTAGAAAAATTATCTATCATACAGTTTAGTTTAATTCAGGCTAACATTACTTTAAAAAGAGACACAGCCTTTCACTTAACCTTATAACTTCCATAGGTCATTTTTAAGCTGACTAAAGTCCACCATTGAAATAATATTTAACAGGCTCATTTTGATTGGTAGGGTACAATGCAATTACTTACAATATAATTCACTCTACCTAATCCACTACATATCCATAGATCAATCTATTTATCCACCCAGCAGTACATCAACCCCTATCCACATAGTAAAATCCATATATCTACATACAGAGTAACCCACCACCGACCCACCTACCAACTAAACCATCCATCACCTCCCTCCACCACTCCACCTCCACCTCCACCTTTTATGATGTTAACTTTACCCCACCACCACCACCAGTACATATTTGGTCTCCTGGTTGACTGCCGAGTAACTGCCTGCCTTCCACAATGTTTGCTTACCAGAATTTCTTCAGATGTGTTCTCTCTCTCTCTCTCTCTCTCTCTCTCTCTCTCTCTCTCTCTCTCTCTCTCTCTCTCTCTCTATATATATATATATATATATATATATATATATATATATATATATATATCTGAGAGGATTCCTGTCACTTCTGTCGTTCCACAAGGATCTCTTGGCTCACTATTGCTTATGGTATATGTCAATGACATCGATATTTTTGTTCTGTTGAGATTGATCTCCACGTTTGCAGATGACATTAAACTAAAAGTGGATATGAAGGATCCTAAAGAGGTTGAACAACTCAGCATGGATCATAACAGACTGGGCGAATGTTCTGGGACATAGCAGATGCAACTAAACTAGGAGGAGTGACAGGTGATGCATAGTGGCCAAGCAAAGCACAAATATGGCTATGAGCTAAAGTAGAAAGAAGAAATATAAAACTACAGCGTGGAAGATGTCGCAAGGAAGGTTGAAGGAAGGTAGATGGAAGAAGAGAACATTGATGGAAACATAGATATGAAACAGAACCGTGGAAGACGGAAGGAAGGAAGATTGAAGGAGGGTAGACGGATGGAGAAAATAGAACTGCACAAAACAGAAGTCGGAAAGAAGGAAGACAAGAAAGTTATACAGTAGAAGGGAAATATAATATACAACTAATCTATGGAAGATGGAAGAAAGGAACAAATAGTGAAGAAGGGTAGAGGGAAACAATATTCATACAAGAACTAGAGAGGCAGCCGGGAGAGCGCGTAGGCGGAGGTATGCGCTCTACTGATCACCTCCTAAATTGAACCACTTCTTCCTTGGTGCTTATGTTTTCTGTTCACCAACTATCGTGAAAATCGGTTCGTAACTTTTTGAGATATCTTGTTTGCAGACATACAGGCAGGAGGCCAGAACATATACCTCTTCTAATTTCGTTGGCGGTGGTAATTATTAAACATAAATCAAAACCGTGGAAGAAAGTAGGAAGTAAGAATGAAGGAGAACACATGGAAGGGAGAACAAATATAACACTGAAAATGGAATAAGGGAAAGAAGAATAAAAGAAGGTAAGAGAGAAATAAACAACATATAAAAATGAATAAATATCTAACGGATCCGAAAAAGAAGGAAGGAAGGAAGAAAGGAAAGAAGAAAAATAGAGGAGGGTAGAGTGAAGGAGAGGACATAGAAGGGAGAATAAATATAAGACTGAAGATGGAAGGAAGGAAGGAAGATTGGAGGAGGGTGGAGAGAGGAGATACGCTCCAATATAACCTTGAAGGGCAGGCAAAGGGGAAAATGGAATTGCCCGAGGTGATGGAAGAAAAGAAGGGGGGGAGGGAGAGAGAGAGAGAGAGAGAGAGAGAGAGAGAGAGAGAGAGAGAGAGAGAGAGAGAGAGAGAGAGAGAGAGAGAGAGAGAGAAAAGCTGGGAGAACGAGAGAGAGAGAGAGAGAGAGAGAGGAGAGAAGAGAGAGAGAGAGAGAGAGAGCGGGAGAGAGAGAGAGAAGGGAGAGAGGGAGGAGAGAGAGAGAGATGAGAGAGCGAGAGAGAGAGAGAGAGAGAGCGGAAGGGGGGGGGAGGGAGAGAGAGAGAGAGAGAGGGGGGGGGGGATGAGTGAGCAAGTGAGAGTATGAGACGATGTAGACACATGAGATGAAATTAATACTTGAGCCAGACGCTGTGTGTGTGTGTGTGTGTGTGTGTAAAACTTCGGTGTGTAAATGTATAAATATTTGTGTGCCAGACAAAGTAAAATAAACTACAGATTAGGAGAGAGAGAGTTACAAGGAGTTAACATAATCACTATATCAAAGACTTTGCGGTCCATTCCGCGGTGATACTCGTAAGAGGAAAGAGATTATGCAAAGCACTGCACTCATTACAGAGTGTGCAAAACAATATCTATTGTCTATTAAAACTGCTCTATTGAAGAACTATTTACAACTTCTGAGGAAAGTTTGTGTATGCAAATACTATTATTGAACTTCTTCAATTCTAACTTTCAGTCGTGATTGCGTATTGTATTCGTGTTGAGTGTAAACACTCTGTAATAATCCACATTGTCAATCCCACTATATACTTTAAAGACTTCAATGAGGTGACCTCGTAGTCTACATGCTTCCAACGAAAAGATACCAAGACATTTCAACCGCTCATTGCTCAGCCTTGTAGCTTTAGTTTGGACTGTTTCTAGTAGCTCTTTATCTTTCTTGAGTGCTGGAGACTAGAATGGAACAGGTATTCTAAAAGGGGTTGTATCAGAGCATTGTAGATTGTGATGACTATATGCTTATTTCTATATTTCTATATTGATACGGTCTCTTAACCATATTTGGTCTGCAGGGGGTCTTTTAGGATCTCCCCTGTTTCAATTTATTAGTTTGGAGATCCAAGACGTTTCACTTCATGAGTTTGGCAATAATAAGACACTTTACCCCATTTAGGTGTCGATTTTTTTTCTGGGCAACTGATAGCAAGCATGTGACTTAAGAAAAGGAATCAGCCAGCATATTATTCTCTCGAAAAATATACAAATTTAGCTTGAAGGGGCGATTTTATTAGCCTAGGCGACAAACTAAAATACATTGTTCGAAAATAGCAAAAGTAAGCAAAATTCTCAATAATATCTAAACACAATATCATAATAACCCACAAGAGGTTGGGTCAGATAGTGTTAATATACCTTAATAGATTCAGTGTGTTACTGTGTTCTTCTCTACTTTAATGCACTGCTTGGACAACTTTAGGTCACTGCAAAATAAAACACTAAAATCCAAATTCCAAGTCAGATAGTTTCTAATTTTCCATGGTTTAGTTTCATGTTTATTCTTCCATATTTGTCTTCCTTCCTCCAATTCTCCTTCCTACTTCCTTTTTTGCAGCTTCCATGGTTCTGGTATATATTCATTCTACTTTTACGTCTATCTTCTTTCCTTCCTTCCTCAAATACGGTTTAGCTTGATATCTATGTTTACTTCTACATCCTGTCTTTACTTCCTTCATACTCCGGACATGACTTGTATACGAACTTGCAAGAGAGTTCGCTTTATCAATTTGTTCGAACGCCGACCGACCCGTGGTAATAACGTTCTTGACATTGTACTTGCAACAAAAGAAGAATTAATAGAGAATTTGCATGTTGGTGATGAATTCAGTAACAGCGACCATCGTACGATCACTTTCACTTTAAAGTTTACTAGTAACGAACCAAATAGTAGCATCGAAAAAGTTCCTAATTTCAAGAAAGCAAACTTTCATAAACTTAGAGCTATGTTTAAAAAACTGACTGGAGCTTTTTAATTAACAATAACGACATAAATACATCTTGGAAGTTATTCGAAACTACTTACAAGCAGTGCAAGACTGCATACCATCGAAAATACGGCGTCCAGCCCATAATAATAAGCCCAAATGGTGGAATAAAGATATTTCAAACTGTCTGCTTGCTAAAAAAATTGCTAATGATAGATTAAAATCCTCACAAAACGACGAAGAACGGGTGAAATTTGTAGAGCTACGACGCAAAGCCAAAAAGTTAATTAAGCAAATTAAAAAGACCCTAGAGTTACATTTTGCGAATCAAAGTAAAACAAACCTGAAAGAATTCTATAGTTATATCAGAAGAAAAAAGTAATTACTTCAACTGTTGGACCGTTAGTCGATGAAAATGGAGAATACACCAAAGATGAAGTACAAATGAGTAATGCCCTCAATACCTTCTTTGCATCAGTTTTTACAACAGAAGACCTCAGTGATATCGCTACACCATCGCCAATTCAGATTGATAATTCAGATGTTCTAAGCAATATCACGTTACAGAGAGAGAAGTATTGAACTGTTTAGATAAACTCAAGGTAAATAAAACGCCTGGACCTGATACAATCTCGCCTAGAGTTCTAAAGGAAGCTAAGGATGAGCTCTCCAAACCACTGACATTACTATTCAATAAATCCTTGCAGTCTGGAACTATGCCTGATCAGTGGAAGCTAGCCAACGTAACACCGATATTCAAAAAAAGGCAGCAAATCCCTACCCAGTAACTATCGTCCAATTAGCTTAACCTCAGTTGTATGTAAAATGCTAGAAACGGTCATAAGAGACAGACTCGTAAATCACTTAGAGGAAAATAACATACTTAAAGATACTCAACACGGCTTTCGTAAAAAACGTTCCTGTTTAACAAACCTCTTAGACTTCTTCCACGATATCCTCAACCTCTACGATGAGAGTAAAGCTGTAGATATTATATACCTTGATTTTCAAAAGGCCTTTGACAAAGTTCCCCACAAACGTTTACTGCTAAAACTAAAAGCGCATGGAATACAAGACGGTGTGTTGAAATGGATAGAAAATTGGCTCAGCGACAGAAAGCAAAGAGTAGTCATAAACGGTAAGGCATCTAAATGGACCAATGTAAGTAGCGGGGTACCCCAGGGATCGGTACTAGGACCAATTCTCTTTCTAATTTACATCAACGACATAGATGAGGGTCTCACCTGTACAATCTCAAAATTTGCTGACGATACAAAAATTGCAAATAGCGTACTCTCAAAAGAACAAGTTGACGATATGCAACACAATCTAGATAAATTGTCATGTTGGGCCCAAATTTGGCAAATGAGTTTCAATGCGGATAAATGTAAAGTACTACATATCGGATACCTAAATGAGAAAGCAAACTATTCGATGAATGGCACTCAGCTTAAGAATGTAAACAGAGAAACCGATCTGGGAGTAACAATATCGAGTAACCTAAAACCGAGTCAACAATGTTCAGAAGTTGTTAAGAAGGCAAACAAAATAATTGGCTTTATAGGCAGGTCATTTGAGCATAAATCCAAAGAAGTTATCCTAACCCTTTACAATTCCTTAGTCCGCCCTCTTCTGGAATACTGCGTTCAATCCTGGTGCCCTTATTACCAATAAGATATAAACAAGCTAGAACGAGTTCAACGTAGAGTTACCAAAATGATACCTAGCCTAAAGAACAAACCATACGAAGAGCGTCTTAGAGAATTAAATCTATTTCCTTTAACCCAGCGCAGATTAAGAGGTGACTTAATTCAAGTGTTCAAAATCATCAAAGGCATCGACAATATGAACTGTAGTAAGTACTTCACTATCGACCAATCTAATTACACGCGGGGAAAAACGGTTGCAAAATTATTGGTAAATCTTTTAACTCAACACGAATCTAAGAATTTCTTCTTCAATCGAGTTGTCAACTTGTGGAATGGGCTTCCCCGAGACGTTATAGACTGCAGCACCGTTGATTCATTTAAACTCCGCCTAGACAAATATCTTGCATCAAACCCGCGACTGACTGTGTTTGTAAATGAATAACTTTATTTTATCCTCCCCTCAGTTACTAACCCATCTGTCCCCTACTAACTTCCTAATCCTGCCACGGACATTAGTTCCCTTTCCAATGTTCCCTTACCCACTCTAAACCACTGTTTAGACACTTGATCCTCAGTGTTTTGGAGGATAGGCAGCCTAGAAGGGTCACTAGAGCTGTTGTTGCTTGATTTCCTTTGTACTCCTTTGTACTAATCTTCTTTCTTCCATCTGCCTGCTTTCCTTTCTTCCTTCCACGGCTCAGAATTATTTGTATTTGTTCTTCAGTATCTTGCCTATTCTCTCATTCTTCCATATTTACTTTATTCTTGCAGTCTTCTTGGTTTAGTGTTACAGGGTATTTTCTCCCATTTCCTTCTACCATTCTTCAGTCTACCTTCCTTCCTTCCTCCTTCCTTCGTCTACGGTTTAGTTATATACGTATTTTTCTTTTCTTTTTATCCCTATTTTACTTCCTTCAGTCTTTCTTCTTTCGCCATTCCCTTTTACAACCTTCCTTTATGTCCTGTAGTCTTCCAGCTTCGTTTTTCCTTCTTTTCTTCCTTCCTTTAGTCTCCCATTGTCCGGGGTTTAGATTGACGTTTGTTCTACCTTTCATAACCCATCCTTCAGACTGCCATTTTCAGCTTAAGGTGGATTCTCCCTTCTATATATTTTCTTTTCGGTATTCCACGATTAATGTGCAGTATTTCTTCTTGCAATAGACTGTCCTTTCTTACTTCTTCCAGCCTTTCACCCTCCACGGATCAGGAAGGTAGGACAGAACATAATAAGTGAGGAAGATTGTAAGAATGATTCCTGAAAGAAGAGAGACAAAGTGAAAGAAAGGAAGGAAAACAATTTTAAGGGGGTTATTAGTTTTCATCCTAGACCTCTACAAAAAAACAAACACAAAAAAACACAAAAAAATCCGGCCTAAGGCCGGTTCCTCCTAAATTACAGGTTCGCTATCGCTCGACGGGAAAAAAATCAACACCTAAATGGCATGAAATATCTTAACATTGACAAAGAAATGTGGCGAAAGGTCTTAAAATCGCCAAACTAATGAGGCTAAACTTGAGGGAGGAGAGGGGCTATCAAATCCAAACACCACCTCTAAAGGAAGCAGAAATTTGTTTAATTTGCTTCATTGTTCTTATCTTCCAGCCTTCACTCTAACAGATTATGTTCTGGGTGTGGTGTCATGAGTTCGAATCCCGGGAGGACCATATGCTTTCATTAGTTTATTCAAGTGCATTGGGGTTTGTAATTGATGATTAATGTTAAGAACGGGGTGTTACTTAATTATTCAGTTTTAGCCTCCCATAATTCATGGTTCAGACTTGCAATCTTCCAAATCTGTATAATGTTCCTTCCTTCAAGCTTCCGGGAATTAATATTACATCATATTTCTTACATTGTTTCAACTATTCCATCTTATTTCATGGTTCAATATTGGATTCTTACTTCTTTTCTCCCTTTTCCTTCCTCTAGTAGTTAACCATCTTTCAAGCTTCAGGTTCATATGCATTGTTTCTTTTATTATTTTTCTGTTGTCCAGGGTTAGTTTGTTGCCTTTCCTGCATATCCTTCTCCTTCAGGATTCCTTATTTTACAGCTCAGTTTCAGTCTCTCTACTTCCTCTCTTGTGTATGAGAACTGAGCGATCTCTGCCATACCCATAGCTTACTCTGACTGATCCTTTTACTTTTATATTTTCTAGATCTCAAGTGACGGCGTCTCTTCCGTGGATTGACCTCCCAGTCTACCTAGATTGGAAGCCAAAGCGTCACATTTTTTCCTTTGCCCCTCAACTTTCTCTTCATAATTGCTGAGGGGCACAGGGCCCTGGGTGGGGCTTTGGTTTCCCGGGTGTTTCCGCACCCTTCTCAGCTCCCCGCCATGGAGTGGCTTCGGTCACCCAGGCTTTATTGTGGTCGGCAGTGAGGGTTCTGTGGGGGCGCACGGTTATGGCCTTGGCCTTGCTCAGGGCCTTGGGGCTGTTCGGCCAGGCAGCTTGGGGAACAATAACAACAACAACAACATTAGCTAATTAACTGGTCTTGCTATGAACATCTCATTTTCTTATCATTATTAGTTCTTCTTCTTCTTCTTCTTCTAGTTTGTATTCTTCATCATCATCTTCTTCTTCTAGTTTGTATTCTTCATCATCATCTTCTTCTAGTTTGTATTCTTCATCATCATCTTCTTCTTCTAGTTTGTATTCTTCTTTTTCTTCTTTTTTTTCTTCTAGTTTGTCTTCTTCTTCTTCTTCTTTCTTTATTTTCTCTTTCTTTCTTTCTTTCTTTCTTTCTCTCTTTCTCTCCTTCTGCCTTACTTTACCCATACATTAGCGTTCAGTCTTCTCTTCTGCTGTTGTTAATTCGGCCTTCTATGTTTGTTCCGCTCCCCTCCGCTCCGTCAGTCCCCTACTGCCGTATTCATGAAGAGGTAGGAAGGGCGATGTCTAAACCATGTCGAACAGGATCCCGGTGTTGATATGGGAACAATACCTTTTTATATCACACAGTTTCTCGAGTCTTTTAGTAGTATTCGGTGAGGCGTTTTTTTCATTTCGTTATGGGTATTGGTAGACGATTTTAATTGGCTTACCGAGGATCTGTGAGACTCGAAAGGAAAAATACTGTTTCAATTGACCCTATGACTTCCATATATGCTTCCTAATCCTAGTTAATACGAGGGTGGCCTTTTTGGACCTCCCCTGCTTCGCTCCATTAATTTGGAGAGTATAAGACGTTTCACCCCATCTTTTTGGCTATAATAAGTCGCTTCACCCCGTTAAAGTGTCAATTTGTTTCTGGGTAAGCCTCAGCAAGCAAGCCTCACACTTAAAAGAAATCGATTTTCGGCCGGGATCATATTTTGTCGAATACTTTACAAATTTAGCTTGAAGGGGATCTGTGTGGGCAGTGTTTTTAGTTTGAAGGCAATATTGTTAGCCTAGGGACAAACTAAAATACGTTGCTCGGAAATGGCAAAAGCAAGCAAAACCTCAATAATAACAATACAAATAATCATAACAAAAAATCATAATAACCCACAAGCTGTCAGATCTAATTGTCTAATAATATCCAGAATACAATTGCAGAGCGCGTCCTGGTATAGAGAGAGGGTGGGGGTGTTCTGGACCCCCTTCTCCCTCACGTTTAACCCCATTATTGTTGAAATTTTAAGACGTTCGTCCCATTAGTCAGGCGATTTTAAGACTTCGTGCCATTTAGGTGTCGAATTTTTCATGTCGAGCGATAGCTAGCCTGCAATTTAGGATTAGAAATTTTTCCAAAAAATAAATAAATAAATAAATAAAAAATAAATAAATAATTTTTTTACAGATATATATTGAGAAGGGGTCCTGGGTGTAGTTTTATAAGCTTGATGGAGGTCTTGGAAGGAAACTAAACATAGAATAAAGTAATAAAACACATAAAATAATACAAAATCTCCCCTTGAGATTGTAACTTTTTTGTTCCCCGATCCCTTCAGCACGATGATACATTTTTTACCATTTATTTTGGTTAAAATTAGACGATTTTACATAAATTGAGAAGGTCCTATGCTACTCAGACAGTTCATTGAGATATATATTGAAAGAGGGTCTAGTGATTTTTTAAGCTTGATGGAGGTCTAGCGAGGAAACTAAAAACTAAAGTAAATATATAAATATATAGACCAAAAAACAAGCACTAACCCCTTAAACACGTACATCTCCTCAGCCATAGATCATAATTATTTCCCCTTCCCCCCCCCCTCTCTCTCTCTTTATATACAGACACAAATAGACACACACACACACACACACACACATATATATATATATATATATATATATATATATATATATATATATATAGCATATAGTATATATATATATATATATATATATATATATATATATATATAGTATATAGTATATATATCGATGTATTGTACAGTAATAGATATATAAACAGGCAGCGAGGAACATAAATCAGTATACAGTGTCTGTAAACCGTCCCTTGTTAACTCATGGCTACTAATTGAAAACACCACCAACTATCTCTCTCATTTTCTACATATACACATAGAGAGAGAGAGAGAGAGAGAGAGAGAGAGAGAGAGAGAGAGAGAGAGAGAGAGAGAGAGCAGTAAGCAATGCCTATACACTCACTGCATCGTTAATTCACTGCTTCTAATTGAATACATCACTAACTCTTCCTCACTCGCACTTTCTCTCTCTCTCAATCTTGTTATTACTTATGCATAGGATATTGTTATTGTATTAGCACCATCGTCATCAGTATTACAGTCTATACTGAATATACTTGAAACAAAAGAGATAGAAATTGCTTTTGCGATTATAGTATGAATAAATCAGCAAGCATGTAATTCACTTTCTCTCAATTCACTCAACCCCCCCCCCCATTTACCGGAGGATAACAGGGTTTTCACAATACGTAGACGGAGGTCTTTAAAAAAAAAACACACATGTAAGAATGATAGAGATAACAACTTAGAGCCAAAGTTGATGTGATGTGGTGAGATATTGAATGTTGTTTATGAGCTTAGGTATCTAGGCTTTGTAATATATGATAATGTAAATAATGACAGAAGGCATAAAGAGTTATATAATGAACATAATTGTATTTTACGTATATGTTCTAATGTTAATGTTAGAGTATTTAAAGTTATATTTCATAGGATTAACTGCACAAGTATTTATGGTCCTAAATTGTGGCTTTATAACAAAAAGTGTCAATTTCTTACGTAGTTTGCAATTGGCTACCATAAAGCAATACAGAAAATGCTGAAACTAACATACTAGGAAAGCAATCATAGAGCATGTGATTTGGCTGGACTTATGGCATTAAATAATTTAATTAATTGAGTAAAAATGAGATTTGCTCACAAATGCCTCCTAAAGCCTTGGAAGCTTGTACAGAATTGTTTGTTGAACCTTGATATTTAAGCCGCTGTCACACGAGCGAATTTTTCCGTCAATTTTCCATGAGCAAGTTTTTTCTCGTTATATTTCGGTATTTTTTTGCACTGGTACCGGTAACTAGACTGAAGATCGAGTATATTAGGCGGCTGAATTCTGATAACGTGTTATTTTTTAAGCTTCCAGACCATAATTGCCCGTAAAAATTGCTCGAAAAACGGCTCGTGTGACTCCAACTTTACATATCGTTAGCAAATGAAGTTAACCATATCATATGACATGAATATGACGTATATGATTTGAGAAATAATAATATTAATGCCATCAAGTAAAGAATAGTGTTTGTACAAAACAATGCACTTAGAATGAGATAAGGTATTAGGTTTCTGTTAGCTCTGATGTATACAATTATGTAAACAGTTAATTACGATGTTTAATATAGAAAATTGAGTCTCTCTCTCACTTTCTTTATACACACACACACATATATATATCCAGAAAAACACCTTCACACACAGAGAGAGAGAGAGAGAGAGAGAGAGAGAGAGAGAGAGGGAGAGAGAGAGAGGGGGGAGGAGACAGAGGGAGAGAGATGGGGGAGGAGAGAGAGTGAGAGAGAGAGAGAGAGAGAGGAGAGGAGAGAACAGAGGAGGAGAGAGAGAGAGAGAGAGGAGAGAGAGAGAGAGAGAGAGAGAGAGAGAGAGAGAGAGAGAGAGAGAGAGAGAGAGAGAGAGAGAGAGAGAGAGAGAGAGAGAGAATACATGACTAACTTGGCTAGGATCAGAATTCATCCATTGTGATTGAGTTACTGGACCTGCCTCAATCACCCGACCCGGCCACAGGTTCACTATACTCATTGTTACCTTGTTACACTATTAGTAATTACCTTCACCATCCGACGGCTTGGGGGTTATTATCATATTTGGCTTAATTATTATTGGGTTTTTGTTATTGCTTTTTGTAATTTTCGAGCAATATATTTTATTTGGCTTGCCCCCTAGATTACTCCCCCCCCCCACCCCCCACACACACACACAGACAAATGTGTACATTTCTTTGGTAGAAGAACCCATCCAAGGCTGATTTGTCATTAAGTGGCTGGCTTGCTGTTGCTCGCCTAGAAAACAAAAATCGACAAATTACTGTGGCGGAACCTCTTATGATCACCAAACTAATGTGGCGAAACGTTTTAAAATCTCAAACTTAATAGAGTGAAACAGGGAGGATCCAAAAAGACCCCTCGAATAAAATAGGGTTAAAAAAGGTACAACAAGGGTAATTAAAGTGTCCTTGGTATACCCTTATAGAGGCTGGCTGGTAGTAATAACCCCATCTAGTGCAATAGAAAGGTAAATCTCTGTCAATACATCCATTGTATTGAACAAGGTTCTCCGAGATCAATGAGGATATTTCAAAGTTAACCCATTCAGTACCGAGCACATCCTTTCCATTATATTTCAAAGTTAAGCCATTCAGTACCGAGCACATCCTTTCCATTATATTTCAAAGTTAACCCATTCAGTACCGAGCACATCCTTTCCATTATATTTCAAAGTTAACCCATTCAGTACCGAGCACATCCTTCCCATTATATTTCAAAGTTAACCCATTCAGTACCGAGCACATCCTTTCCATTATATTCCTCCAATTATTAGACGATTTTCTTCAGCTTAGGACGGACGTGTAGCAACTAAGAATCTACAGACTATCTCAATTAACCCTTTCAACTGCCACAGATCTTTCCTAAGCTGCATAAAATCGTCTAAAGATAGCTGAAATATAACAACATACCTGTACATCCCCCGGTAGTGAAAAGGTTAAGGACTGTAACACTGCACAATGCTACTACTACTGCAACTAATAATAATACTACTATTAATAATAATAAAAATAAAAATAATAATAATAATAATAACAAGGCCATTAATAAAACACTAATAATAACAATAAAGCAATACAATATCATATAGTCCTATAATGGTTAACGTTCGTAGTCGCACACAGTTCTGCAGTGATAGGTTATGTAAATATTATGCAACGATTCTGACATGCTTATGTATTATTTTGAAGCCGTCCCTATAACTACTGTGCCGAACCAGTGTTTCCTTTCTCAAACAAGGTTATCCACTGACTCTAGTTTAACATTAAGTTATTATTAAGCGCATACCTGTGTAACCAACTGTACATCAACCATAATTGCTTATTCAATTTGTATATATATATATATATATATATATATATATATATATATATATATATATATATATATATGTGTGTGTGTGTGTGTATTAAATAGTTTTGTTTTATGTATATGAAAGAGACAAAAAGCAAAGCTGTCTATAACAAGTGTACCCCCCCCCCCCAACTTCAAAGAGTAGATGAGAGCCAAAATCAAGGCACGTTAGAGTCAAAATATCTGGACACACGGGGCTTGAAGTAGTATAAGTCATAGGATGTGGGTAAAACAGATTGAGGGAGAGCGTTCCAGAGCTTACTTGTTAAGTAGAAAAAAGACAGGGAAATTTGGTTCACACATGGGTTAAGCAGTTGGACAAAATAGGGGTGGGAATGCGTTGAAAGGCGGGTGTTCCTTACTTCCCGTAGTGGAGGAGGTACAAAAAAAAAAAAAAAAAAAATTGTAATAGCATTAGAAGAAGGACACAGATGCCACACTGCAGTGTGTCGAGAGAGATTGTAGGGAATTAGTAAGAGGAGGTGAATTAATGAGACGGAATGTTTTTGACTCTACCCTTTCGAGAACTGAGCACTGTGCCCGGAAGGTCTAAAATTTACTACACATTGGTGTGAAAGGCGTTAAAATCGTCAATCTAATGGGTGAAAACGTCTTAAAATCTCAAATATAATGGAGTTAAACATGAGGGAGAAGGGTGTCCAGAAAAGCATCATCATCAGCCTGAGTAAGTCCACTGCAGTACAAAGGCCTCTTCCAAACGTTTCCACTCGAACCGGTCAGATGTTAGCCTGTTCCATCTCGCCCTAGCAAACCATTGGATCTCATCCCTCCATCTGGTTTTCAGCCTACCCCTTCCTCTAGGTTCCCATTCTGTTGCTCTAGTTGTCGATCTGTTATCAGCTCTTCTAAATATAGGACTTGCCCAGGACCGTTTTCTATTTCTTATAGTATACAGAGAATATTTTCTACTTTTGTTTGATCTCTTATCCTAAGAAGCTATCTTCTTGTCTCTCTAGTTTATGCCTACTATTTTGCTCTCCATTTCTCTTTGGGTACGCCTAAGTTTACGTCCTAAAGACTTTGCTATACTCCGAGTATTTTAATCATAAATTAGTACAGGGAGGACACATTGGTTGTCACGAAAAAAAAAAAAAAAAAAAAAAATATATATATATACAGTATATATATAAATTATATATATATATATATATATATATATATATATATATATATATATATATATATATATATATATATATATATATATAAACCAAATATAATAAATACATATAAACAAATATATATACCAATACATAGATAGTGTTGTCCTGGTATCGTACCGTCCCCACGGAGACTCCACATATTATGTATGAGCAGGTATACAGGTAGAGCGACATAGCCCGTGCATATCCCAACCCGCGGGAGCTGGGCCCCAATCCTGTGTCTCCGGTGTGACAAAGCTCGCACCGGCCTACACAGACTAACCTATACGGTTGTATTACACTCTTGGTTCGGGGGGGGGGGGGGGGGGGAGATCGTAGTTTGTGGTTTGATGTTATTAATGTTGAGGGCTTCGTTTTGCTTATTTTTAGCCATATTTGACCATTACTATTGGTTTCTCCTTAGACCCCCTACAGGAAGGACTTTAAGCAATCAATGAGAATTAAGGAAAAACAAAAAAAAACCAGACAGAGAGACCTATCTTCAGCCTATCCCAACCCACGGGAGCTGGGCCTCGATCCTGTGTCTCCGGTGTGACAAAGCTCTACCCGGCCTGCACAGACTATGCTACACAGTTTTATTACAATTGGTTTGGGGGGGATATTGTAGTTTGCTTGTGGTTTAGTGTTATTAATGTTGAGAGTTTTGCTTTGATTATTATTCTTTGTCATTTTCGACCATTACTATTTGTTTGTCCTTAGACCACCTACACTCTACAGGAAGGACTTAAGGGGAGGTTTCTAGTTAGTTTCCTACTCCTCCAGCAATCTTAAAATGTCACCCCTTGACCCCCTTTCAAGATAAATTTGTAAATTTTTCGGTAGAAAAATTTCCCGGCCGAAGGCCGGTTACTCTTAAATTACAGGCTCGCTATCGCTCGCCAGGATAAAATCGACACCTAAATTGCACAAAAGGTCTTAAAATTGACAGAATGGCGCGGAAATTCTTGAAATCACCAAACTAATGGGGCAAACGTCTTAAAATCTCAAAAGCAATGGGGCTAACCATGAGGGAGAAAGGGGTCAAGAAAAAAATCCCTCAAGTGGAGACCTCCCCTTAAGGGGGTAGTGCTTGGTTTTTGGTAAATATATTTATTTATTAATGTTGTTTTTAGTTTCTTTCGCTAGAACTACATCAAACTTAGAAAAACACCCCCTAGACCTCCTTTCAAGATAAATATTTACATTATTCGGTAGAAAAATGTCCCGGGCGATGGCCGATTCCTTCTAAAATTAGAGGCTCGCTATAGCTCGCCAGGAAAAAAATAGAAACCTGTAGGAAAAGAAAGGTCTTAATATTGACAACAAATATAGGCAAAAGGTCTCAAAATCAACAAACTAACGGAACGAACGAATTACAATCTAAACACTAATATGCTAAACATGAGGGAGAGGGGGTCCTGAAGAAGCGAGTAGTAACACACACAAACACACAAACACACACACACACACACACAAACTCACACACACACACTGAGACATATCCCTACCCACGGGAGCTGGGCCTCGATCCTGTGTCTCCGGTGTGACAAAGCTCTTACCGTCCTGCATACACTAAATCCGGTATCACACGAGCGCCTTTTCCGTCAATTTCGATGAGCAAGTTTTTTCTTTTGTACTTTTGGGGGACTTTTTCGCACTATGATCGGCAACTAGACTGAAGATAGATAATGTTAGGGGGCTGAATTCTGATAAAGTGTAATTTTTAAAGCTTCCAGACCATAATTGCCCGTAAAAATTGCTCGAAAAAGGGCTCGTGTGACTCCGACTTAAAACCGGTATCACACGAGTGCTTTTTTACTCAACATTTATCCTCAACACTGGTCTGGCAGCTTATGAGGTCAACATTTACAATATTTCGGTTCCCTAAATTCATCTATCATCCGTCTAGTTGCCGATACCAGTGCAAAATAATACAGAAATGTTGCCAGGAAAATGTTGATCATCGAATGTTGACTATAGGGGAGGTGTGGCAGAGTGGTCTTGCCACTGGACTGGTAATCCAATGGACCCGGGTTCGAATCCCAATATGTCAATGGGAAGATATTATTGGGATGGAATCTGTGCTGTACCTAGTTTCAGTGCATTACCACAGTACACCGAAATGCCAAAACAAAATACCCTCATTGTTCCCTGATTAAATAGCGCTGTATGAATATTCCCATATTCAAAATATGCTACAGGGGGGCAATGCCTAGTGAGTTAATTGCTCAATAGGTGGCGTTCTGAGAGTGAGGGTCCGAACCTGGGGAGTGAGACTGTGAAGCGCAGAGGCGAAGCAGCTTCAGAGATGGAGTTGGGTTCGAGCCGTGAATACTTAACGATACTTAATAATATATACGTGGAAAATCGTAGAGGGTTTTGTACCAAATCTACATACACCAATAGCAATGAAATTTAATGATAGGAGAGGCAGGGAATATGATATCCCCAAGATGATAAATCGGGGGCTATGGGCTCTCTGCGAGAGGGCTGGTTATCACATAGAGGAGCACGTCTCTTCAACAAACTCCCGCGGCGAGTGAGAGACATGAGAGGTGTCTCGTTAGACAGCTTCAAGAGAGCTCTCGATGTCGAACTACAAAAAGTGCCAGACGAGCCCCTCTTCACAAGGGTGCGCTCCACCTCTTCGAATAGTCTGCTGCTCCAATTCTCAAACAACAACGAAGGGTGGTGCGCTCTTCGGTGCCACTAGCAAGAGTGGCGAACTCCACATAGGTGAACATAGGTAGGTGAATAGGTGCTTCGCATGTCTCACTCCCTAGACTGGAACAAGACCTCACGGGCCTCACCGTGTTCAGCGGTAGAGTGTAAAGGCTATCAGCCTATGCCCGAGAGGGAGTAGTTGGAATATAGAAACAAATAAATAAATATATAAAATAAAATAAGATAAATAAAATAAAAGCTCTTGTGTGATACCGGCTTAAGTCACATGGTTTTCTTTAATTTCCTCTGAAATTTCTTTTGTGTAGTTACGTTACTCTTATAACCTGCTTTTATTTGTGTAGTTACGTTACTCTTATAACCTGCTTTTATTTGTGTAGTTACGTTACTCTTATAACCTGCTTTTATTTGTGTAGTTACGTTACTCTTATAACCTGCTTTTATTTGTGTAGTTACGTTACTCTTATAACCTGCTTTTATTTGTGTAGTTACGTTACTCTTATAACCTGCTTTTATTTGTGTAGTTACATTACTCTTATAACCTGCTTTTATTTGTGTAGTTACGTTACTCTTATAACCTGCTTTTATTTGTGTAGTTACGTTACTCTTATAACCTGCTTTTATTTGTGTAGTTACGTTACTCTTATAACCTGCTTTTATTTGTGTAGTTACGTTACTCTTATAACCTGATTTTATTTGTGTAGTTACGTTACTCTTATAACCTGCTTTTATTTGTGTAGTTACGTTACTCTTATAACCTGCTTTTATTTGTGTAGTTACGTTACTCTTATAACCTGCTTTTATTTGTGTAGTTACGTTACTCTTATAACCTGCTTTTATTTGTGTAGTTACGTTACTCTTATAACCTGCTTTTATTTGTGTAGTTACGTTACTCTTATAACCTGCTTTTATTTGTGTAGTTACGTTACTCTTATAACCTGCTTTTATTTGTGTAGTTACGTTACTCTTATAACCTGCTTTTATTTGTGTAGTTACGTTACTCTTATAACCTGTTTTTATTTGTGTAGTTATGTTACTCTTATAACCTGCTTTTATTTGTGTAGTTACGTTACTCTTATAACCTGCTTTTATTTGTGCAGTTACGTTACTCTTATAACCTGTTTTTATTTGTGTAGTTACGTTACTCTTATAACCTGGTTTTATTTGTGTAGTTACGTTACTCTTATAACCTGCTTTTATTTGTGTAGTTATGTTACTCTTATAACCTGCTTTTATTTGTGTAGTTACGTTACTCTTATAACCTGCTTTTATTTGTGTAGTTACGTTACTCTTATAACCTGCTTTTATTTGTGTAGTTACGTTACTCTTATAACCTGCTTTTATTTGTGTAGTTACGTTACTCTTATAACCTGCTTTTATTCACGGACTCGGACTCTGTTAAGGGGAGATTTCCACTTGAGGGACCTTTTTCTTGACCCCTTTCTCCCTCATGTCTAGCCCCATTGCTTTTGAGATTTTAAGACGTTTGCCCCATTAGTTTGGTGATTTTAAGAATTTTCGTCCCATTCTGTTAATTTTAAGACCTTTCGTGCCATTTAGGTGTCGATTTTATCCTGGCGAGCGATAGCGAGCCTGTAATTTAAGAGTAATCGGCCTTCGGCCGGGACATTTTTCTGCCGAAAAATGTACAAATCTATCTTGAGAGGGGGTCAAGGGGGTGACATTTTAAGATTACTGGAGGAGTAGGAAACACTCTAGAAACCTCCCCTTAATCCTTCCGGTATCATGACGCCTTTATTCATAGTTTGGTGGCCATCGTTGAATGATTACAATATATTTAAAGACGGATAGCCTATATGGGAATCAAGTGGGGTAAAATGTATCTTGGTGATCCCAATAATCACCAGAAACCCTTCCTAATCAAAGACATTGCCCATTACTATCCAGGAAATACAATACAAGTACGCGCATGTTATACCGAAAGAGATGAAAACATAAATATGATTAAGTAATACCTCGTTCTTAACCCTCTCACATCCTGACGCGATTTTTGAGTCTATTAGGGATACTTTAAAGCCTTTGTTTCCGTCAGGGGTATCTATAAACCTTTAGTTTGTTTACTTCAACCTCTGCAGTTGTCTTTGAGTTAGCTGTGGGCAGAAAACTAATTTTGGAGAGGTAATTATAACAGTGAGAGTAATATATTTCTTATTGCTAATCTGGCAACCTCTACGTCCTATGGTCGTGAGAGGGTTAACATTAATCATCAATTACAAACCCCAATGCACTTGAATAAACTAATGAAAGCATTATGGTCCTCCCGGGATTCGACCACGGGATACCACACCCAGAACATAAGCCTCTAAACCATTACACCGCCAACACAGGTAATAAGGTTGAAGACACGATCACGATTAAGGAGAGATTTCCACTCGAGGGATTTTTTTCTGGACCCCTTTCTCCCTCATGTTTAGCCCCATTGCTTTTGATATTTTAAGACGTTCGCCCCATAATTAAGAACTTTCGCCCCATTTCTGTCAATTTTAAGACCTTTCATGCAATTTAGGTGTCAATTTTTTCGTGGCGAGCGATAACGAGCCTGTAATTTAAAACGAAGAGGCCTTTGGCCGGGACATTTTTCTACCGAAAAATGTACACATTTATCTTGAAAGGGGGCCTAGAGGGCGTAATTTTAAGCTTGATGGAGGTCTAGGGAACTAACTAAAAACCTCCCCTTAATATCCATTTGCGAATTTTGGATATCAATCTAATCATGTATATACTCGACCCAACTGAATAATAGGAAAGCGTAATGTTTTAGTGAAGTAAACAGTAACGATATAGGTGACGTTATAGAGTAAACAGTAACGATATAGGTGACGTTATAGAGTAAACAGTAACGATATAGGTGACGTTATAGAGTAAACAGTAACGATATAGGTGACGTTATAGAGTAAACAGTAACGATATAGGTGACGTTAGGTGATTGCAAAACAATCTAGAAACTCTAACATTGGAAGAGGAATCAAAGCAGAAAGGAGCATGTAAGGGAGCCCAGACGGTATTGTGCAGCATAATTTACTGGTTCGGCTCAATGGTTTAAGGAGGGGGTTTAGTTTGCTCTCTAAACCTCTATCAAACTTTAAAAAACACCCACAAGACTCCCTTCGATATAAATTTGTACATTTGTCAGTAGAAAAATTTCCCGGCCGAAGGCTGATTCCTATTCAAATACAGGCTCGCTATCGCTCGCCAGGAAAAATATCGACACCTAAATGGCACGAAAGGTCTTGATATTGGCAAAGAAATTGGGCAAAAGGTCTGAAAATCGCCAAACTAATGGGGCGAATGTTTTGAAATCTCATAACTAATAGGGCTAAACATGAGGGAGGAGGAGAACTCGAAAATCCAACTGCCTCCCCTCAAGCCCACAAACACACACACACACACACACCGAGGCAATATATATATATATATATATACACACAGACTATACCCAAGAACAAAGGGTAGACAGAAAAGAGGATTATGAAGCACTACGGTAGATTAACAAGGAGCAGAAATGGTCGCTTTTTCTGGACCCCCTTCTCCCTCATGTTTAGCATATTAGTTTTGAGGTTTTACGACGTTCGTTCCGTTAGTTTGGCGATTTTGAGACCTTTCGCCTAATTTCTTTGTCAATATTAAGACCTTTCGTGCCATTTAGGTGTCTATTTTTTCCTGGTGAGCGAAAGCGAGTCTGTATTTTTAGAAGGAACCGGCCTTCGGCCGAACATTTTTTCTACCGAAAAATGTACACATATATCTTGAAAGGGGGTCAACAGGGTGTTTTTTAAAGCTTGATGGAGGTCTGGGGAGGAAACTAAAAAAATAATTAATATATAAATATATGGAGCAAAAACCAAGCACTAGCCCTTAACAGAGAGCTACAGTGGGTGTATCTCTCGGTCTTAGCTGGGGATTGGTTGGCTTTCTTCTTTTATTTACCCTGGTCTCTGTAATCTTCAATAGTTCGGTAGATTAGTAGTTCAGTGGTTCAGTAGTTGGTAAGTTTAGAAGATTGGTAGATTAGTAGTTCAGTGGTTCTGTAGTTGGTAAGTTAAGATGTTTAGTAGATTAGTAGTTCAGTGGTTCTGTAGTTGGTAAGTTAAGATGTTTGGTAGATTAGTGGTTCAGTGGTTCTGTAGTTGGTAAGTTAAGATGTTTAGTAGTTCAGTGGTTCTGTAGTTGGTAAGTTAAGATGTTTGGTAGATTAGTGGTTCTGTAGTTGGTAAGTTAAGATGTTTAGTAGATTAGTGGTTCAATATATTATTAATTCAGTAGCTTAGTAGTTGGTTAGTTTAAAGTTATTGTAGTACTTCAGGAGATTTATATTTCAGTAGATTAGTAGCTCTGTAGAATAATTTTCAGGAGATATGTAGTTCAGTAGATTAATAGTTCAGTAGTATAAACCTACCTCCCAACAAAGTGTTTCCACGAACACAGCTTAGAGCGGAAATATCCCTAAGTGGCGTTTTTGCGTGGGCCATCTTGCTTATGCGGGACACATGGCTAATGTAAGACAAACATGAAAATAATGATTGCTGATTACTTTAGAAGTTAAATAGCGGATTAGTATTTCAGTAGTAAAGTGGAAAATAATGTACTTATCTTGTGCTTCGCTAACTTCGCAAATGTTCCATTCGCTGTTGAGTTAGGGGGGATGGTTCACTTTTGGGGAGATTTTTGCATGTATCCCTAGACCTCCATCAAAAAATAAAAAAAACGAAATCCATTAGATCCCCTTCTAGATTAATTTGTATATTTTTTGGTAGAAAAATGTCCCGGCCGAAGGCCGGTTCTTCCAACATTACAGGCTCACTATCGTTCGCCAGGGAAAAAATCGACACCTAAATAGCACGAAAGGTATAAATATTGACGAAGAAATGGGGCGAAAGGTCTTAAAATTGACTAACTAATGGGCCAAACATCTTAACATCTGAAAACTAATGGGGCTAAACATGAGGGAGAAAGGGGTCCAGAAAACCGGCCCATGTCCCCTTAAAGGTTGGTCGAAGCAATCTTCATAAACTGCAATGGATTGTGGAAGATCGACACTGATAGGGACCCGTAAGGGGATACTCTGGGGTTTGTAAAGCTTAAGCCGGTATCACACGAGCGCTTTTTCCCTCAACATTGGTCTGGCAGCTTATGAGGTCAACATTTATGATATTTCTGTCATCTAAATTCATTTATCATCAGTCTAGTTTCCGATACCAGTGCAAAATATTCCAGAAATGTTGCCAGCAAAATGTTGATCATCGAATGTTGACTATAAAAGCTCTCGTGTGATACCGGCTTTACGGGATGGATTGGAGAGATAAAATTGATGAACGATTATTATTCCCGACATAATGAATCAACGAGACGATGAGAAGAGGTGAGACCGACAGAACCAAACAACCCCCAGAGACTAAAGTCAAGTCAACTCAGGGCACCGAGAGGAAGCACTAAGTATGTCGCAGATTATTTGGGCCCAGAACTAACCACCATCGAGGCACTGTCATGGCACTATCAAGTAGGCGTCGAATTCAACTACTTTCCTAGATAAAAAGTGGCTACAAAGTTTGGAAGCTGGCTCAGAGGGATTAAGGGGAGGCAGACGTTTTTCTGGGCCCCATTCTCCCTAATGGTTAGGCCCACTAGTTTTGAGATTATAAGACGTTCGGCCCATTAGTTTGACCATTTTAACACTTTTCGCCCCATTTCGTTGTTAATTTTAAGACCTTTCATGCCATTTAGGTGTCGATTTTTTCCTGACGAGCGAAAGCGAGCCTGCAATTATAAGAGGAACCGGCCTTCGGCCGGAACATTTATCTTGAAGGGGGGTCTAGGGTGTGTTTTTCTAAGCTTGATGGAGGTCTAGGGAGGAAACTAAAAAACATATATGAATAAATGAATTAATAGACCAAACGAACGGCCAGTCTCCCCTTAAAGCGCAGATATGCCAGCTCCGGAGACAACTACCGACGACGGTGATCATCAGGAAGTAATCCCAAGTGTTGTAAATGAAGATCATAAACTCCAGGATCTTTGAATAGTTACGAAATGTGAAGACTATTGAATCCGCTGACGTGGCACTCATTATCAATAGCAAACATCAGCTTTTAAGGGGAGATGGTTCACTTTTTGGGCGATCTTTGCATGTATTCATTATTTTTCTAGTTTCCTCCCTAGACCTCTATCAAATTTAAAAAAAACATCCATTAGATCCCCCTTCTAGATTAATTTGAATCCTGGTCAGGATACATATCTCCCAACCCGTCCGACTTATCAATATATATTTGTCATTCAGAGAGGTTCCATAATAGAAACCAGGACGATTACAATTTTATCACTTGGCCAAGTTGGTGGGGGTGAATGTGTACAATAGTCACGGTTGAAGTCGAAAAAACTGACCACGTGCACAAAAGCATAGTCCTCCACAAGACTATAACTTAGCGGTTTCTTCAAATAAGAACTAAGGTTGCTTCCCATATACCCGTTCATGGCCGAGTGGTTACAGTGCTCAACTCTCCCACATATACCTGGAGTCAGGATACCTTTCTCGTAACTATGTATATTACCAGATCAGAACGATGACGATTTTTATTTATTTATATATATTTTTGGGGTTAACACTAGACGATTTGCTTTAGCTTATAATATACCTCTAGGACACAAATAGGTAAATACTGTCTCAATAAACCATTTCAATAACATAGACCCACCTAACAGGTATCGAAGACTAGACTGACTATACTGTACATTAATTCAGGTGACAACATCATTGTAAAAGTTGACCTCATAAGCTGCCAGACCAGTGTTGGGGATAAATGTTGAAGGAAAAGGTGCTCGTGTGATACCGGCTTAAGGGGGAAGGGTATGTTTTTTGACCGACTTTTTAATTTATTTATTATTGTTTTAGTTTCCTCCCAAGACTTCCATCAAACGTAACAAACCATCCCCGAGATCCCCCTTCTAGATATATTTATACATTAGATCCCCCTTCTAGATATATTTATACATTTTTCAATAGAAAAATATCCCGGCCGATGGCGGATTCCTCATTAATACTAGGCTCGCTATCGCTGGCCACGAACAAATCGACACCTAAATGATACGAACAATCTTATTATTGATAAATAAATAGGGTGAAAGGTCTTAAAATCGCCAAACTAATGGGCCAAACATCTTAAAATCTGAAATCTAATGGGGCTAAGCATGAGGGAGAAGGGGGGTCATAACAATCAACCATCCCCCCTTAACTCAACTAGCGACGTAGTGCTAAACAAATGATTGAACTTCAAAACTTGGGTTTCGGTAATCAATATTCTTTGTCACCCATTAATTGTGGTCAAATTGGAGTTTCCACTAACCGCCCATTACAATATTTGAAATGAAAACTGAGGAAAATTAAAAGCAAGAAAGACAAGTATGCAGGTCTTATGAGTGCATTTCCAAGGTTTGAAAATATTCATGCATTATGCGATTTTGTTTTGGTTCATATATAATCCCCGAAATATAACATCATATCATAAAGACCAGTACATAAAACTTAGCCGTAAAAAGTCAAGCACCCCAAAAGAATACCATCCATATCACTTACAGCCGAGAAACCCGACACGGAAACAAATCAATGCAATCAACCCCGTGACGCATTTTATTGCCGTCATGAATATTGAAAGACAAAACTGCCGGCTCCTATGATTGCGTTACTTTAGTTTGCATGCTGTTGTCTTTCATCAACTTAAGGGGGATCACCTGTTTTTTTGTTTTATCTTTCTCTCCTTTTCTCTCTTTCCCTGGCTTGTATCCATTCGGCCCCATTCAGCCAAGTGTTTTAGGCGTTTATCCCATCCAGGTGTCGATTCCTTCCTGGCGAGCGATGGCGAGCGATAGCGAGCCAGCATTGTATAGAAAAATACGGCTTCGCCGGAGTAATTTTTCTATCGAAAAATTTACAAATGTAGCTTGCTGTCAAAACACAAATATATATATGCTGGCTCGCTACCGCTCGCCAGGAAAATATTGACACCTGGATGGGGGTAAACGTCTTAAAACAGTAGGCTGAATGGGGCCGAATGGATACAAGCCAAAGAGAGAGGGAGAGAAAGATAAAAAAAAAAGCGAGGTGGGCTCCCTTAACCAATTCGCTAAAAATGCACCATAACTCATTGAGGGGAATATTGTGTTTTAGTTATAACGTAATAATAACATGATTACAAATGACATAAAGCTTACCCAGAACCCTACCAATAACGTGTAGGATATAATATACCTTACCTGGTTTTCTAGCTAACCCGGAACCCTACCTATCACGAGTCAGATATGTTATACCTTACCTGATTTAACTAACTCTACCTATCACAAGTCAGATATATTATACCTTACCTGATCTAGCTTACCCAGATCCCTACCTATCAGCAGTCAGATATGTTATACCTTACCTGATTCAACTAACTCTACCTATCACAAGTCAGATATATTATACCTTACCTGATGTAGCTTACCCAGATCCCTACATATCAGCAGCAGATATTTTATAACTTACCTGATTTAACTAACTCTACCTATAGCTTACCAGATCCCTACCTATGGAATACAAGACGGTGTGTTGAAATGGATAGAAACTTGGCTCAGCGACAGAAAGCAAAGAGTAGTCATAAACGGTAAGGCATCTAAATGGACCAATGTAAGTAGCGGGGTACCCCAGGGATCGGTACTAGGACCAATTCTCTTTCTAATTTACATCAACGACATAGATGAGGGTCTCACCTGTACAATCTCAAAATTTGCTGACGATACAAAAATTGCAAATAGCGTACTCTCAAAAGATCAAGTTGACGATATGCAACATAATCTAGATAAATTGTCACATTGGGCCCAAATTTGGCAAATGAGTTTCAATGCGGATAAATGCAAAGTACTACATATCGGATACCTAAATGAGAAAGCAAACTATTCGATGAATGGCACTCCGCTTAAGAATGTAAACAGAGAAACCGATCTGGGAGTAACAATATCGAGTAACCTAAAACCGAGTCAACAATGTTCAGAAGTTGTTAAGAAGGCAAACAAAATAATTGGCTTTATAGGCAGATCATTTGAGCATAAATCCAAAGACGTAATCCTAACCCTTTACAATTCCTTAGTCCGCCCTCTTCTGGAATACTGCGTTCAATGCTGGTGCCCTTATTACCAAAAAAACATAAACAAGCTAGAACGAGTTCAACGTAGAGTTACCAAAATGATACCTAGCCTAAAGAACAAACCATACGAAGAGCGTCTTAGAGAATTAAATCTATTTCCTTTAACCCAGCGCAGATTAAGAGGTGACTTAATTCAAGTGTTCAAAATCATCAAAGGCATCGACAATATGAACTGTAGTAAGTACTTGACTATCGACCAATCTAATTACACGCGGGGAAACGGTTGCAAAATTATTGGTAAATCTTTTAACTCACACGAATCTAAGAATTTCTTCTTCAATCGAGTTGTCAACTTGTGGAATGGGCTTCCCCGAGACGTTATAGACTGCAGCACCGTTGATTCATTTAAATTCCGCCTAGACAAATATCTCGCATCAAACCCGCGACTGACTGCGTTTGTAAATGAATAACTTTATTTTATCCTCCCCTCAGTTACTAACCCATATGTCCCCTACTAACTTCCTAGTCCTGCCACGTTAGTGGCAGGGCAGTAGTTCCCTTACCCACTCTAAACCACTGTTTGGACACTTGATCCTCAGTGTTTTGGAGGACAAGCAGCCTAGAAGGGTCACTAGATCTGTTGTTGCTTGATTTCCTTTGTACTCCTTTGTACTCCTATCAGCAGTCAGATATGTTATACCTTACCTGATATAACTAACTCTACCTATCACAAGTCAGATATGTTATACCTTACCTGATGTAGCTTACCCTGAACCTTACCTATCAGCAGTCAGATATGTTATACCTTACCTGATCTAGCTTATCCAGAACTTTACCTATCACACATGAGTCAGACATGTTTTACCTAACCAAATTTTATAGGCAACTTAAAAGCTTACCTATGTTTATCACGAGCCACACATATTAACCCTATCACTGCAGTCAATGTATATTTACGTCCTATGCAAATAATAGGCTATATTGCTGCCAATGTACACTCGCTCCAAGAAGTATCTGCACCCCTATGCTGATCATCTGGCGTGTACAGCTCGGTAGGGTTGGCACCTATGCCTGCAAATATATCCATGTGTCATTCGTCTCTGACACATGGATATAGTTGCAGGCAGAGTTGCCAACCCTATCAAGCTGTACACACCAGATGATTAGCGTGGGAGTGCAGATACTTCTTGGACCGAGTGTACATATACATACTGTTATACTCCATTCACTCGAGCCGTGCATATGGCTCCTAACTGGTGTTTGTATCGACGCTCATGGTTGGCTATCTTATCAATGTCCTAGCTCACTGGCCCAGAAGAGTGGCAGAGCCGATAATATCTTTATTATTATCTTATTATTCCATATTTATTCATTAAACTATACTGTATATATATGTTTAAGTAATTGTAGTGATTACTAAATAAACTACAGTGCTATCTGAATCTAAAGAGCTAGTAAATATCACATGAAATACAATAATAATGTATATATCTAAAGTAAACCCAAGCGAGATAAAGAAATGATAAACCCAAGAAGTAAGGGAAAAGTGAAGACTGGGTCCACGCGGCTCAGCCAATCACAAACAGGGCTTTACTTATTACACATTTAAAATAGGCAGTGACCACATTTCTTCCCTTGCTTGTGTTTACTGTATAATATCTACGTTTTTGTATGTGTTCCATGTGGTATTATAATATACAGTAGCTCTTAAGGTTCGGATATCACTTACGTGGTAGTAAAAAGGGCAAAGTGAGATAGTTAAAAGCCTTTTAATTGCTTGAAGCACTTTTTAAGCTTAATACAATCGTCTAATAGTAGCCATAATAAAGTTAATAGGATGGCAGCGGTATTGAGGTTGTTAAGAGCTATAAAGTATCACATGGAACACATAACAAAATGTAGATATATTACAGTACACACACGCAAGGGAAGAAATGCCATCACTGCCTATTATAAATGTGTAATAAGTAAAGTACGGCCTGTGATTGGCTATGACGCGTGGGCCGAGTCAGTCTGTCTTCACCTCTTGCTTACTTCTTGGGTTTATCATTTCTTTATCTCGATTGTGTTTGCTTTATGATACATACTCTATTATTGTGTTTCTTGTTTATTTTTCTATGTGTATGTAGGAGACAAAAGGCAGGTTGCCTGTAACGAGTGTCTCCTCCAGAGTCAAAAGAGTGACGAGTGACAGAGCAAAATTCAAGGGACGTTGTGGTTAAAATGCTTGGACACACGAAGTTTGAAGCAGTTTAAGTCATAGGATAAAGAAAAGATTGATTGAGGGAGAGAGTTCCAGAGTTCACTATTTGAGTAGAAGAAAGAATGAGAAAATTTGGAGAGTTGGACAGAATAGGAGAGGGACTGTGTTGAAAGGTGGATGCCTCACACTCGCCGCAAGGGAGGGGGTCTGCACTGAGAGAGCTATTATGAGGAACTCTGATTGTTTTAATAGCGATAGAAGAGTGAAAGAGATGCAACATTGCAGCACATAGAAAGAGATTGTCGGGAACTAGTAAGAGGAAGTGAGTTAATGAGGCGAAATGCTTTGGACTCTATTCTTTTGAGAAGTGCGGTATGGGTGGAACCTCCCCACACATGCAAACAATATTCGATACATGGGCGCACTGTGCCCTGATACAGAGCAAGAAGCTATGCGGGGGTAAAGAACCCACTGAGACAGTTGAGCACACCTAACTTCTGGAAAGCTGTTTTTTTAGCAAGAGTGGAAATATGATCTTTCCAAGAAAGGTTGGATAAAAAGGATACACCAAGGATATTTAGAGAAGATGAAAGGTTGATCTGTGTATTGTTGAAGAGTAATTGATAATCTTGTGGAGGATTGTGACAGTTAGTTAAATGGAGAAATTGGGTCTTGGAGGCGTTTAAAGTAACAAGATTTCCTCTGCCCAATCAGAAATAATTGATAGATCAGAAGACAGGCGTACTATGGTCTCATCACGTGATTCTTGGAGTGATTGCATGCTGGGTTGTTGTGAAAAAGTAGTTGAATAGCAAAAGGTAGAGTCATCAGCATATGAGTGGATGGGACTAGAGTTACAGTTGAGGAGATCATTAATGAATATTAGAAAGAGAACTGGAGACACGACAGAACCCTAAGGAACACCAGAGTTGATAGGTTGAGGAAATGAGCAATGACCATTGACAACTGCAGCTATGGAACGGTCAGAAAGGAAATTAGAGACAAAGGCACAGATAGAGGGATAGAAACCGAAGGAGGGTAGTTTGGAAATTAGAGATTTGTGCCAGACTATATCGAAGGGTTTCGATATGTTTAGTGCCAAAGAAAAGGTCTCACCGAAGTCCCGAAAGGAGAATGACCAAGAGTTAGTGAGATAAGCAAGGAGATCACCAGTAGAGCGACCCTTAAGGAAACCATACTGGCAATGATAAAGTAGATTATTTGAAGATAAATGCTTAGGACATTTTGAATTAAGGATAGTTGCAAAAACTTCAGAGATGCAAAATATGAGAGCAATTGGATGATAGTTGGAGGGTTGAGAGCGGTCACCCTTCTTTGGGGCAGGTTGAATGAGAGCAAACTTCCAGCAAGTATGTAAATCGTTAGAGGAAAGGCAGAGATGAAAGAGTTTGCCTAGGCAGGGAGTCAGCACGGAAGACAAGTTTTTGAGTAAAATATGAGGAACATCATATGGTTCGTACGCCTTCTTAGTATCAAGCCCAGAGAGGGCAAGAACTACATCTTTAGAAGAGAATATGATCTTAAGTATAAGTAAGTGAGAAGGGGTGGAGAAATGACAGTCTCAGGGGAAAAGTGGAGGGAAAGACAAGGAAGTAATATTGTTGGACAGTTTTTGGCTAGATGCCAGGAGCTTAGGAAGAACAAGAGTTAACAAAAGTTCAGTATATTTGTTATTGATTAAAGAGTTTTTGACAAATCGAAGAATATATTTTGTTTGACTCCGGGCAAACATATATAGAGTGCGAGATTCCGGAGTTTGAAGGCAATGGCGAAATTTTAATGCATCCTACTTATGAGCTGAAAATGCGGAGTCTTTTCAATAAAAACTGTTTTCAATATGTGGGCTTAGTTTTCCTATCTTATGTCCAACGGCACTGTGAATTTTTCCCTCATAGACATATAGATAGATACTTTGAACGATATATATTGTTTTCAAGGTATTGATTTGACTGACCTTAACCGTTCTTATACATACTTCATTCATTAATACAAAGTGAGTTATGCACGAGGGTATTAATGATGAGTATATAATATTATAAGCACAAAAATAAGATATGCTCTCTAGGAACAAGCGATCATACGTAAAATATACAAAACTATGTGAAATTGTTTTCCTTCTGCTGACAGATGTAAGTAGGTTGGTCCCAATTTTAATACTGAACAGGGAACGCATACAATTATGCTAGAAAAATATTTGATGCCTTATTTCCAGCACTTTAACGAGCTTTCACGGTAAAACAAAATTATTTGCAGCGTGCCTTTTGTTTTTGCTGAAAATAGTTATATGTGTGTGTTTCTGTGCTGGCATAATCCTAATGTTCCAAATGTATGCAAATATGTAGATTTTGGCAGGAAGATTAGGTTACTTAATGACCCTAAACACACAAAAACAAAACATGCAACATTATATTTTCTCAAGAAATTTGAACAATCAGTTATGCAGTTATATATAGTTCATTGCATTTCATTGATGACATACTTGACAAATCTTGACATTACTATTTTGATTGACATGAATCCAAACTCAGTGAGATTATTTTCGCTGAAAAAAAAAATCAACACAACTAATATTTTTTTTTTGCGTCCTCTAAGATTATATTAATAATTATTCGTGTAAACAATCGTAATAGTCATTGCACAAAACTGTATTGCACACTGATAATATGCAGTATATGCATATGTGTAATACTGTAAATTGAACGAAGAAATGATACAGTGCAAATAGACAAACAGATAGACTGTGGGTTATATGTATGCACTGACTATGTAAGCAGGGGCTAGTCAACTTGCAGATTAGAAGAGATTTGGTCAAGGTTAGTTAGTGCGTACTGAGAGTTGCTAGGCAGTAGGGGGGTGGGGGGGGGGGAGACGGAGGTTGGCTACGTCTCTCTCTCTCTTAGAAGTAATACTAGTGGACAGGACAATAATTGACTACCTCGAAACTCACCACTTGATTACGGATTCCCAAAATGGCTTCAGGCGACACCGATCGTGATTTACCAATGCCGGAATTTTCCCATGAAATATTTAGTGAGTATGACAAAAATAGAGCAACATACATCGTTGGCTTTGATTTTCAAAACACTTTTGACAAAGTGCCTCATTGTAGGTTACTGTCAAACGTAAATGCACTAGGTATATTTACAGAAGGAACCTTTAGAATAGAAAGTTGGCTAATAATTAGTCAGCAACGAGTTGTAATCAATGGTGTGTCCTTCTGAGTGGACTCTTGTCACTTTCGAGGCTCCACTGGGATCTGTCATTGGCCCACTTCCGTTATCATAAATGTCAACGAATAATTATAGGTCTGTTGAGTGCAATCTCCAAGTTTTATGATGACATTAAACTTGGAAGCAATGTGAACTATCCTAAATGGGTTGAACAACTCAGCATGGATCTTGGCAGACTAGGTGAATAGTCGGAGACATGGAAAACACCACTAAGCTTAGAGAAGTGCAAGGTGATGCATATCGGCCAGCCATATCCAAAATCAATCTTTGCACTACTGGAAAGTAATCTGGAAGTGACTGACATGGAAAAGAATATGGGTGTTCAGAAACTGTTCCAACTATACAGTAAGATGTGTTCTACCTTAAAACAAAACTTCCCTCAGCAGTTGTATTTCTTCAGTAAAGCAGTTCAAGAAGAGAGAAGATAGTATTTTGCACTCTCTAATGAGTGTAGTGTACTACACAATGTCTCTCTTCCCTCTAAAATAATCTCCCCGGGATGGACTGCAAAGGTTTTGAAATAATAACCCTCCCTGGTCATTTCTGGTAACTCTCTCTCTCGCTCACTCACTCTGAATCTGACTCACACGAACACACACATACACACACACACACAGACACACACACACACACACACACATACTCTCTCTCTCTCTCTCACTCGCTTTCTATCGCCAGTCCGTCATGCAAATATAATGATTCATGAATATAAATGTTGTTTACATAGGAAAACTTGTATATAAATACAAATATATTTGCATTATGTAAGCAAGTACAGTATATACTGTATGTATTTATTTATGAAGGTATAAACAAATGTGTGTATTCTTGTATATGTGCTTCTTTTTGTGACCATACGGATGTTCTGTGTGTGTTTATGTTTAACTATATCCATCTTACGAGACATAAAATGTATCAATATGTTAATTTTCCTGTAATCTTGAAGTTTTACGACAATGTTTATAACGTTACTTTATTTAGTATATACCTCCTACTTAAACATTAAATTAAATTTATATTTTTATATTCTAACGATTCTACAGAATTTACTTTTGAAGGTCTTTCCAGATATGTTGGTCATATTTACCGTTTTCATCATTCAGCTTAAAACTATATTCATGAAGTACATTCTTAATTGAATCACACAGATTTTAAATACCTCACTCTCCCTTTATATAGATAAAAAATACATAAATAAATAAATAAATGTGTGTGTATATATATATATATATATATATGTATGTATGTATGTATGTACAGAGTGTTTTAAAACCATACCATCAAAATTACATGATACAGGGAACAAGAAGTATAATCTTCTAAATAACCAATGTCCAACTATGTACCATTAATGATATTTAAGGGCCCGTCACATCTACCTGATGTCCATGCCGATGAGGGTAACCGTGTGTGTACGTGTGTGACCTACGGCATATCAGCACAGAGCTCTAAGGCACCTGCGATAAGCCATGGTAAGCTGGTTTTGATCGGGACATTGGCCAGCAAAATCAGGAAAACTTGAATTTGCCGGCCAACTTCTCGATCATCTGATCATCCAGCGGACATCCCTTGGTCAAACCTGCGTCAGCCGCGGAAGTACCACAGTCAGCCGCAAGCGTTACGGAGGCAGCCTCAGGCGTTACGCACACATCCGCTGGCTTAACTTGGTGCCGTAATCACTTGAAATGTACCGGCAGAGAAGATCGCAACATACCGCAGGTGAATCTCTGCGCCCTTCGTCGGTTGTACCTATGGTGTACTGCGGACATGCCCCCGGTTTCACCTCCGACACCCGTAGGTGACCGCCCATCACCTCGCAGGTGCAGTGTTGGCATGCAGCGCAGTTACATCTGCGTTGCACGGCAGACCTGCCTGCGGATTTTCCTGTGGTACCCGCACGCAGCCGCCAATATGCCGCTGTATATCATGTACCCTGTTGGATCCAAATTTATCATATTTGTCTTGCACCTCCGTATGCTGCCGGGCATGGCGTGACCCGTAGGTTGACTGCAGGTATATTCGCCGATTTGCCTAAGTCATCCATAACTGCCACGCCGTTATAATTATTCGGGATATAATCCGGCCTTGGTCGGTCCCGTTTGACCACTTCACATGCAATTACCTCATGGCCGACACAGGTTGGGTAGATGTGACTGGGGCTATAGGCTATGCATTAATATCGATGCAGCAAAAATAGGGGTGTAAAGAAAGCATAGGGAAACAATCAAATTTGATGAATTACATGATGAAAATAAAATATTGCATTGTCATAAAAACTTCATGGATCTTTGCCCACTTTTGAAGACCACAATAAATATGTAACATAATAGAGTACCTCCTTGTGACTCCTTGTAAGACTATCTGTCTGTCCGGTGTGTGTGTGTGTGTGTGTGTGTGTGTGTGTGTGTGTGTGTGTGTGTGTGTGTGTGTGTGTGTGTGTGTGGATCTGTGTTCGGAAAATTGCCACTTATTTTCGTTCATGGTATGGGCTTAGTTTCATATATATTTTCAAAATATTTCTATCTCATTATTGGTACATAATAGACATTGGTTATTAGATGTCTGTACTTCTTTTTCCCTGTATATTACGTCCTGTAATGTTGATGGCATAATTTTCAAACACCTTATATATATATATATATATATATATATATATATATGTGTATATGAGTGAGTGAGTGTGTGTGTTGTGTGTGTCTATGTAAGTGTGTGTGTGTGTGTGTGTGTTTATATGTGTGCGTGTAACCTTGAACACCATCAGAAACAATGTATCGGAAACTCTTTCAACGTGTAAATGATTTTTTATTCAACACCTGTTTCTCCCCTTGAAACACAAACAAAATGACCTCGAAATATGATTCACATTTTAAATATTTGTCCAGATACCTTCCGTGACCTTCACAAACACTCACATACACACACAACACACACAACCATACACACTCAAACGTACACAGGAACAGATAAACAAATAGACACACAAATACACACATTCTCTCTTGCACACAGACACACACTCACACACCTGGGTAACACACACCCACACCCACACACAAAGAAAACATATAATATATTTCTCCACGACAGACACCCACCCACACAAACATATATATATATATATATATATATATATATATATATATATATATATATATATGTATAGTATATACACTCACGCGTACATGCGCTGACACACATGAAAGAAGACATATAATATTCCTCCGCACCTGCCTTCTCTCTCTCTCTCTCTCTCTCTCTCTCTCTCTCTCTCTCTCTCTCTCTCTCTCTCTCTCTCTCTCTCTCTCTCTCTCTCTCTCTCTCTCTCTCTCTCTCTCTCTCTCTCTCTCTCTCTCTCTCTCTCTCTCTCTCTCTCTCTCTCTCTCTCTCACACACCAACACACACAGCTAAAGCCAACCTGTTGAATGCTTAATAGAAGTTAGATTACGGAATTGTGTATTTTCAGTTTTATTGGCTGCCAGCTCGAAGTAAACTGATTATTATTATTATTAATATGTTTATTAATATGTTTATTATTATTATTATTATTATTATTATTATTATTATTATATCACTATTATTATAAACACATGAGAAAACATATTTTTGTTCTCTCTCTCTCTCTCTCTCAGTACAACATATAATATTCCTGCAGGCGTGGCTTGCGTCTCTTATCAAGATGGCTATTTTTAGTTAGTTCGGGGTTCAATCATAGAGGTCTCGCTTCACACACAATCATCGGGAAAAAGCGTCTCATTTAAAAAAGAAGAGTTGTTGATGTGAAAAAAGCATAAATATATATATATACGGTGATACATATAGTCCAGCCATCAATATAGACTGTATATATAAAATGCTAACAAATCTTTAATATTTGGACCTTTAACCCGTACAGTACCAGGGACGTCCTTTTGATCAAATTCTGGCAACTATTAAACCATTTTATACAGCTTAGGAAGGACCTCAGTCAATAATATGGCTTCAAACTATCTCAACCAACCCTTTTAACTACCACAGATCCTTCCTAAGTTGCATAATATCGTCTAAACATAGCTAGAATATAATATAACACACGTCGCTGGTACTCAAAGGGTTAAAGCCAAATTGTGAAGCATGTGGGCTATAATAGAGTATTGCATTGTCCTGCTTGAGTCCGATATTGATATAAATAACTGCGTGGCCATGGATGCTCTTGACTGTACACTTCGATGTTGTCGATCAAATATATATAGCTTTCAGGCAGACCGTTTTTTCTGGACCCCCTTCTCCCTAATGTTTAGCCCCACTAATTTTGAGATTATAAGACGTTCGGCCCATTAGTTTGGCGATTTTAACACCTTTCGCCTCATTTCGTTGTCAATTTTAAGCCCTTTCAAGCCATTTAGGTGTCGATTTTTTCCTGGCGAGCGATAGAGAGCCAGCAATTTTAAGAGGAACCGGCCTTCGGCCGGGAAATTTTTCTACCGAAAAATGTACAAATTTATCTTGAAGGGGGGTTTAGTTTTTTTGTTCTAAGCTTGATGGAAGTCTAGGGAGGAAACTAAAAACATATATGAATAAATGAAATAGACCAAACAAACGGTCAGTCTCCCCTTAAAATACCTCGTACGTATAGTAAAGGCCTCTAAATAAATTATTACCATGGACTATGTTATCAGACATTGGAACTGAATTAGTTTCACTTAGTTTTAAACAAGTTGAAATATTTAGTAATTATATACGATAGGAAACATGTATTATCCACAACGGGTGAACAAGGCGTTTTATCTCGTATAAATAAATGCGACAATTTAATGCACAATTTAATGCACATGAAAGGGTATAACCCCTTTAGCAAGTTGTTCAGTAATTGTAATCATATTCTGGTTACCATGAGACGATTTTGTTGGCTTATAATCTACCTGCAGGACTGAAAGGGGTACAGACGATCATTATTTTAGTACTTTTAGTGAAGGATTTTCTCAAAATCGTGAATTCCAAGACAATTAAATTGTATCATTCACTGTCACATCCGTCATTTTTTCGAAGTTTGTAATCTTGTAGTTCAAATAACCTTTAACTAACCAATAAACAAAGTAAACATAATCCATGCTAGTTCATATTGTGGATGCCAGACTACGGTAAACAAAATCTCCTAAACTTCGCTATTACACAACAAACTCTCTCCCTGACTGAAAGGAGTGAGGAAAGGGGTGGCATGAACGCTAAAAAACTGTTGTAGAGTGACGTAAATGTTATAAGCCACGCCCACCCGCTGACGTCAGACCCTTGTTGCGTGACCCTCAAAACACGTAGCTATTATTTACGTCCTCAACCTGCTGACGTACTTGTTATTATATATATATATATATATATATATATATATATATATATATATATATATATAATATAAAAGGAATGCAAATAGTAGCAGACAAAGAGGCTGCTCGTTTGAAAGTAATATATTGTTCTATGAGTATGAAGGAGACAAAAGGCAGGTTTCCTGTAACGAGTGTATCCTACAAAGCTAAAAGAGTGACAGAGCCAAATTCAAGGGACGTTGGGTCAAAATGCCTGGACAGACGGAGTTTAAAGCAGTTTAAGTCATAGGATGAAGGCAAGATTGATTGAGGGAGAGTTTCAGAGTTCACATGTTGAGTAAAAGAAAGACTGCGAAAATGCGCAGACATATATGAATAACTAATATAATTATTCTGCAAGCAATAACAAACATGAGAGTTGGAGTGCATACATTTATCTATGCGTATTTTGAGAGCCGATACCGTTTCGCAGTAAATAACGTCTCGTGCTAGTTTATTCCAAACGTTACCGACACAGTTGAAAAAGAAATGCTTATCTTGATCTGAATCGAAACGTTGTCCAATAATCTTTCAACTATATCCTCTCGTGTAATTCGACTAGTTAACTCGCCCTGTTTCACTCCATTAGTTTGGAGATTTTACGACGTCCCACCTCACGTGTTTGGCGATTATAAGACACTTCACCCCATTCAGGAGTAATTTTGTTTTAGGCGAGCGAAAACTTATACACTGTGTATATATATATATATATATATATACTGTATATATGCATGCGTGCGTGTGTGCGTGTGTCAATTATTCAACCTTAGGAAGAATTATCAGTGGTGTTTGTAAAGATGCAATAGGCCCATTAGTAGAAGTTACCCATCTGACACTTTTCTCCGATTCGATTGCTTGGTGGCTAGATATGAACCATACTGTAGATACCATGCACTGCTATAATAGATATGAACCATACTGTAGATACCATGCACTGCTATAATAGATATGAACCATACTGTAGATACCATGCACTGCTATAATAGAGATGTAAATAAAGGTATATACGACCATTGGGTATATAGTTAGTGATAGCGATCGATATATTTAACGGGTATATTATTGCCAATATACTTAAGGGGAGGTTTCTAGTTTGTTTCCTACTCCTCCAGCAATCTTAAAATTTCACCCACTTAACCCCCTTTCAAGATAAATTTGTACATTTTTCGGTAGAAAAATGTCCCGGCCGAAGGCCGATTACTCTTAAATTACAGGCTCGCTATCGCTCGCCAGGATAAAATCGACAGCTAAATGGCACGAAAGGTCTTAAAATTGACAGAATGGGGGCGGAAATTCTTAAAAATCACCAAACTAATAGGGCAAACGTCTTAAAATCTGAAAAGCAATGGGGCTAGACATGAGGGAGAAAGGGGTCAAGAAAAAAGTCCCTCAAGTGGAGATCTCCCCTTTAATAAGGGTCAAATATTTAGGACACTTTATTTACCCTTTTTATACCTATATTATTGAGAGTGTACATAATTATACAAGGTCTCATCAATAAAATTACAAAAATCCTTTCTGTTTTTGTCTGTAGAGCTCTGATGGACTCGCTTTGCCAATCCAAGCCATATAACACGTGATTCGAACACAATACACGCATCTGTGACCGCACCTATTGTCCATCCACCGGCCAACAGATGACGTCATGCACCGCTCCCCACTGTGGCTGGTAAATTAACCCTTTCCACTTTACATGGATGCATACTTACGTTCATCATGGTTGTTAGTAGACGATTTTTGAAACTTTATGAAGGAAAGGGTTAGTTGAGACAGCTTTAACCTAGAGTTCTTTCATAAAGTAAAAACAATCGTGCAATCTTAGTCAGAACAAAATAAAAAGTAATCGACGTAATTAAACACACCCACAGAGAGAGAGAGAGAGAGAGAGAGAGAGAGAGAGAGAGAGAGAGAGAGAGAGAGAGAGAGTAACTAAAACGTTGAGGATATGCAGAGCATATAGGGAAAAAAGGTTGAGCTCAGAGTACGAAAAGCTTATACAGTGAAGGAGATAGTACAGAGGGGGAGGTGTAGATAATGGTGTGTGTGTGTGTGTGTGTGTGTGTGTGTGTGTGTGGTACTAAAAGCTTATACAGTGAAGGAGATAGTACAGAGGGGGAGGTGTAGATTATGGTGTGTGTGTGTGTGTGTGTATGTGTGTGTGTGTATGTGTATGTATGTGTGTGTGTGTGTGTGTGTGTGTGTGTGTGTGTGTGTGTGTGTGTGTATGTGTGTGTGTGTGTGGTACTAAAAGCTTATACAGTGAAGGAGATAGTACAGAGGGGGAGGTGTAGATTATGGTGTGTGTGTGTGTGTGTGTGTGTGTGTGTGTGTGTGTGTGTGTGTGTATGTGTGTGTGTGTGTGGTACTAAAAGCTTATACAGTGAAGGAGATAGTACAGAGGTGGAGGTGTAGATTATGGTGTGTGTGTGTGTGTGTATGTGTGTGTGTGTGTGTGTGTGTGTGTGTGTGTGTATGTGTGTGTGTGTGGTACAAAAAGCTTATACAGTGAAGGAGATAGTACAGAGGGGGAGGTGTAGATTATGGTGTGTGTGTGTGTGTGTGTGTGTGTGTGTGTGTGTGTGTGTGTGTGTGTGTGTGTGTGTGTGTGTGTGGTACTAAAAGCTTATACAGTGAAGGAGATAGTACAGAGGTGGAGGTGTAGATTATGGTGTGTGTGTGTGTGTGTGTGTGTGTATGTGTATGTATGTGTGTGTGTGTGTGTGTGTGTGTGTGTGTGTGTGTGTGTGTGTGTATGTGTGTGTGTGTGTGTGTGTGTGGTGTGTGTGTGTGTGGTGTGTGTGTGTGTGTGTGTGTGTGTGTGTGTGTGTGTGTGTGTGTGTGTGTGTGTGTGTGTGTGTGTATGTGTGTGTGTGTGTGTGTGTGTGTGTGTGTGTGTGTGTGTGTGTGTGTGTGTGTGTGTGTGTGTGTGTGTGTGTGTGTGTGTGTGTGTGTGTGTATGTGTGTGTGTGTGTGTGTGTGTGGTTGAGTGTGTGTGTGTGTGTGTGTGTATGTGTGTGTGTGTGTGTGTGTATGTGTGTATGTGTGTGTGTGTGTGTGTGTGTGTGTGTGTGTGTATGTGTGTGTGTGTGTGTGTGTGTGTGTGTGTGTGTGTGTGTGTGTGTGTGGTACTAAAAGCTTATACAGTGAAGGAGATAGTACAGAGGTGGAGGTGTAGATTATGGTGTGTGTGTGTGTGTGTGTGTGTGTGTGTGTGTGTGTGTGTGTGTGTGTGTGTGTGTGTGTGTGTGTGTGTGTGGTACTAAAAGCTTATACAGTGAAGGAGATAGTACAGAGGGGGAGGTGTAGATTATGGTGTGTGTGTGTGTGTGTGTGTGTGTGTGTGTGTGTGTGTGTGTGTGTGTGTGTGTGTGTGTGTGTGGTACTAAAAGCTTATACAGTGAAGGAGATAGTACAGAGGGGGAGGTGTAGATTATGGTGTGTGTGTGTGTGTGTGTGTGTGTGTGTGTGTGTGTGTGTGGTACTAAAAGCTTATACAGTGAAGGAGATAGTACAGAGGGGGAGGTGTAGATAATGGTGTGTGTTACTCAGTTACTCAGTTACTTGTTCGTCAAGGGGAATCCACGCAATGCGAGCTAAGCTCATTATTATCGCGCCTCCTTAACTGGGAATGTATTGCGTGAAATGCATGCTAAGTGTTTTATGTACTGTTGGAATGGCTGTGGATGTGTGTGTAGTCTGTATTTTAGCCAATTGGCGACATCGGAAACGAAGGCTTAGGGTGGATCTGTATGGTACCATTCTCACTATAGACGGTACCGTCTCGCCCGAAGGCTTAGGTAGCCATCAGCTTAGGTGAACCATATCATACCCATCTCGCCTTGTACCAATTTTTGCCAACCCCAGATGGGACGTCACAACGTCGTCCACTTATTCCAGGTACCTATTTACAGCTAGGTGAACTGAGGTTAACACATGAAAGGAGACAAGCCCAATTTGTCTCCGCCCGGCCGGGGATTGAACCCCCGACCCCTCGTGTGTGAGACGAGAGCTCTACCTACTAGGCTACGGGCTGTGTGTGTGTGTGTGTGTGTGATAATGCAGAACATAGGTGTGGAGAGGTAGGTGTGTGTGAGAGAGAGAGAGTTTAAGTGTGTGTGTGTGTGTGTGTGTGTGTGGAGGGGGACACATTGACTGAAACACACAATTCAATATAATAATGTTTCATCACCAACACATTTGATCCGATCAGACAAAGTACCAACATAACATAAGAAGTCCACTAGTCGAACATAGTGACTCTCTAATGAAATATACCAACATTGTTCTCGACCTAGATGGGGTTAATAAACAATGATGATGGGAAAGATGAGGACTACTAAGAAAAACTTCAATCTTTAAACTTGTACTCTGTAGAACGACGCCGTGAAAGATGCCTGATCATATATACCTGGTGAGTTATCTGCTCAACAGGTGGCGTTGTGTGTGTGTAAGTATGAGAGTCCGAGTGTAGGGGATGAGACAGTGAAGCACGGGAACGAGGTGGCTTCAGAGATGGGGTCGTTTCGGGCCATGAGTGAGCACCGTGCCTCATGTGAAGGCAAGATGGCAGGTGCTCGTTGTACTCTACGTGCTTCACATGTCTCACTCCCTAGACTGGAACAAGACCTCACGGGCTTCACTGTTCATTGTAAAGCGGTGAATGTTAAGGCTCTCAGCCTATGCCCGAGAGGAAGTAAGTTGGAATATAGGAAAAAAAAAAAAAAAAAAAAAAATCAATAAATCGTCAACCCGCTGGCCCAAAACTGCTGGGCGAGGAAGAAGAAGAATTGATTATGGGAAATGACAAGCAACAACTGGGCCATAGGTGTATCATCAGGACTATTAAGTGAAGATGGGTCGTTTTTCTGGTCCCCTTTCTTCCTCATGTTAACCCCGTTAGTTTTCAGATTTTAAGATGTTAGGCCCATTAGTTTGGCGATTTTAAGATCTTTCGTCCCATTTCGTTGTCAATTTTAAGACCTATCGTGCCATTTAGGTGTTGAATTTTGCCTGGCGAGCGAAAGCGAGCCTGTAATTATAAGAGGAACCGGCATTTTTCTACCGAAAAAGTATAAATTTATCTTGAGGGTGGGTCTAAGGGATGTTTTCTAAGTTTGAGGGATGTCTAGCGAGAAAACAAGAACATATATGAATAAATGAATTAGTAGGCCAAAAAAGCAGCCAATGTCCCCTTAACTAAAGAATACTGTCAAGAGTCTCCCCTTTTGCTGCGGTTGACATCTTGATACATTATGTCATATTATAGTTTACTGCAGCAGACGACGTCCTGGTATGTTTTGGTATTACCGGCCGACGTTGGTAGTACTGTGCTGCTTCATTTGTTGCCAGAGGAAAAATACGCTTCTACCATTCACTCTGACTGCAATATTAGTACGGTATGCTAAAGGCCTCAGTTGTGAGATGGTTTGTGTCCAATCAAGAGCTGATCTGACATTCAACCAAGAACAGATCTACTTTCATTGATATTTGTGACAGCTATATACCAGATAGGATTGTGAGGTTAATTTTATGTTACGGGCATAACTCATACTATCTAACAAACACATTAGTTGCTAAAATATGTAGCTATTTGATTGAGTTATTGCGAGTGGAGAAAGACGCAAACAGAGAGAATAATATGCTCATTCAGGTGCCCCATAACACCATCATTCCCCACCATCGTTCAAGGCCACAGAAGCTATGAATGAATGGACTGGATTTGTATGGGTAGAATTTTCGTGACATTTTTCATTGTGCATAGTCCCATTCCGCTCACTATAATACTTCTTGCGCTTGGGCGCCATATCTTGAAAAAAAAAAAAAAAATACAAACACCCCGCAGTGGCCTATTTTTCCCTGTAGAAAAAGCAGAAAAAAAGTTACACTCAAGGAAAATGCCTTCTCTACATGGGGTCTGAGGCTATAAAAACCACTATCCAAATGAGTTAGGAACAAATGCTATCCGACGACTAAAATAAATACAAAATAATAAACAAAATCAAATTGTCATCACTGATAGACCAACTCCTATTCCATTTCCAGGTCCGTGATGCCAGCAGCAGCATCCTTTGCCTATGGCTACAGTGGAGGACAGATTGGACATCCACTGCCGACACCACAACGGCAGGGACCATGAGGTGATAACTCAGTCCCTAATTACAACCACAGGTGTGTGTGTGTGTGTGTGTGTGTGTGTGTGTGTGTGTGTGTGTGTGTGTGTGTGTGTGTGTGTGTGTGTGTGTGTGTGTGTGTGTGTGTGAGTGTGTATGTGTGCGTGTGTGTTGTGTCAACAAGCATTTCATGATGCGATAGCGTTGAGGTATGGGTGGCCGCATTTAAACTTGCCTTCGCAGTCTGTATTTGGGGAAACTAACAACCAGGACCACATTAGAATATTGTGTAATAGATTACATGTCACTTGTTTGTTAACACATGCGTAAATATAGTAAATAAAACAATGGAAGGCTAGATCACTTGCACTGCTGTAATGTATCATTAATATACAGAAATGTTAGTTACGCTTGCTCCTGTGCATATAAAATGGCTTACTTAGGAATGGGAAATAGGATGGGACCTTACTCTTTCGAAGTGCATATGTGTGTAAATGTGTACAGTTTGTTTATGTGTATACTGGGTGTATGTGGATGCGCTTATATGTGTCTGTGTCTGTATACGTGCGTCTATGTATGTGTGTGTGTTTTCACCTACAGTTGTAGCTTACAGGATTTGAGTTAAGCTCGGGGTGACCTACTTCTATGTATGAATATGTTTGTGTGTGCGTGCATGTAGTGAGTGAGTGAGAGAGAGAGAGAGAGCCTATCTGCAAAGAAAACTGCAAGTTGTTGCACAGCTTGGTAATTTTAAAGCAATCATCATACACATTTGCATAAGCGGAAGAGAATACGATTGTCTCCTAATTTCAGTAAATAGTTATTTTCCTCTGCCTCCATTATATGCCAGATATTCTAGTCTTGCTGGAGATCCTGTAGTAAAGGAGGTGTTATACGAGGCATTTTTCCGTCAATTTTTACGCGCAATTGTAGTCTGACAGCTTCTAAATATAAGTTCCATAAGAATTAAACCACCTAACATACTCTACCTTCGATCTAGTTTCCGATGCCAATGCGAAAGAGCCTCAAAATAGTACGAGAAAAAACTTGCTCATCGAACATTGCCGGAAAAAGCGTTCGTGTGACACCGGCTTTAGAGAGAGTGGCCATATTTTTCTTTGGACGACATTTTGGAGGGCTATATGCTTTCATTAGTTTATTCAGGTATATTGGGGTTTGTATTTGATATTAATGTTAAAGAACGGGGTGTTACTTATCAAACATATGGCTGATATTTCCATTTTGATCAGGTAAAATGGATAGATGTGTGTGACTGTGTTTTGTCTGTGTTTGTTCGTTGTTTTATGTTGTGTTTTGTGTTTTCCCTGTTCTTGCTTTGTCTTGAGGCTGCCACCCCCAAGAAAATAAAAACAAAATAATAAAATAGAATTAAATACAAAAATAAAAATAAAAAATAGGAAAAGTGGGGATTGGGCCTGAGCATATAGATAGATAGATAGACAGAAAATTGATATCCAAAGGCTTAAGGGTAGATATCCACTTGAGGGATTTTTTTCTTGACTCCTTTCTCCCTCATGTTTAGCCCCATTGTTTTCCTAATGTTAAGACGTTCGCCCCATTATTTTGGCGATTTTTAAGAACTTTCAACCCATTTCTGTCAACTTTAAGACCTTTCGTGCCATTTAGGTGTCGATTTTATCCTGGCGAGCGATAGCGAGCCTGTAATGTAAGAGGGAACCGGCTTTCAGCCGGGACATTTTTCTACCGAAAAATGTACAAATTTATCTTGAAAGGGGCTCAAGGGGGTGTAATCTTAAGCTTGAAGGATATCTACGGACCAAACTAAAAACCTCCCCTTAACTATACCATCACGTTCCAGAATTGCGGAATGTTTATTATGGGTATGGCTCTGTATGATATAAAATAGAGACTAATGATAACAGTGGCACCAAAATGGCAGAGGTTGGTGGATCTCTGGTACTGTAGGGTCTGTATTTCTTGCCGCTGTTTTTAAGGGGGGATGGTTCACTTTTTGGGCGATTTTTGCATGTATTCATTATGTTTCTAGTTTCCTCCCTAGACCTCCATCAAATTTAAAACAAAAACATCCATTAGATCCCCCTTCTAGATTAATTTGTACATTTTTTGGTAGAAAAATGGCCGGTTCTTCCAACATTACAGGCTCACTACCGTTCGCCAGGGGAAAAAATGACACGAAAGGTCTAAATATTGGCGAATAAATGGGGCAAAAGGTCTTAAAATCGACTAACTAATGGTAACATCTGAAAACTAATGGGGCTAAACATGAGAGAGAAAGTGGTCCAGAAAACCGGCCTATTCCCCCCTTATAAGCACGCCCCCTGCTCATGTGGCTATCTATACTAAGCTCCATGTACGGAATGCACACACACACACACACACACACCCACACCCATACACACACACCCATACACACACACCCATACACACACACCCATACACACACACACACACACACACACACACACCCATACCCATACACACACACCCATACACACACACCCATACACACACACCTATACACACACACACACACACACCCACACCCATACACACACACCCATACACACACACCCATACACACACACCCATACACACACACCTATACACACACACACACACACACCCACACCCATACACACACACACACGTATTATACAGTCGCAGTAATTAATTCTGAGACACTTTGAAGCCTCGAAATTATTAAGGGGGTCACCGTTTTTGTTTTATCTTTCTCTCCTTTTCTCTCTTTCTCTGGCTTGTATCCATTCGGCCCCATTCAGCCTACTGTTTTAAGACGTTTATCCCCATCCAAGTGTCGATTTCTTCCTGGCGAGCGAAAGCGAGCCAGCATTGTATGGGAAATCCGGCTTCGCCGGAGAAATATTTCTATCGACAAATGTACAAATTTAGCTTGCTGTCAAAACAAAAATATATATAAGCTGGATAAGGAAAATATTGACACCCGGTTGGGGTAAACGTTTTAAAACAGTAGGCTGAATGGGTCCGAATGGATACAAACCAAAGAACGAGGAAGAGTAGGAGAAAAACAGCGAGGTGGGCTCCCTTAAATGAACCTCCGAAATGCAATTGTCAGATGCATAGTTAATTAGGAGATTCAGTTCAGTCTGAGATAGCTTCGAGAATGTACAGCTACAATTACATGTCGGGAATGTACAGTCACGAGCATAAATGCTGCGACATCAACCAGATAACGTCAACTCCTTCATCACGAGGGGTTTATACTAAGCTGAATAAAATCGTCTGACGATAGCTAGAATGAAATAAAGAAATAATTGTGAGTTTGAATAAAGAGTTTAGCAATACCTTTGAAGACGAAGGGGCGAACATTATCTGGTTGGTGTTGCAGTATTTATGCTCGTGACTGTACACGCAAGGAAAAAAAAAACAATATGTACACTAGCACTCTAAACATTCTGGAAGTGGTTCGAACTCTTGTGATAATACAGAACAGACGTATGTTTGACCCGGTTCATTCCGTTCACCTAAATATATATTCAGCTCACCAGTGTAAAGATTGTTTTTGTTCCTCGACTGTACAAGTAGCTATAATACTACTATATGATAAACTTGAAGCAGTGAACACTAAATGAGGGAAAACACCGACAGGGCCATGTGTCTAAAGGGAATGTTTCGAAATATTGCATTAGCCTGTCAAATTACTTCAATACAATCTAATACATTTTTTTTTTTTTTTTTTTTTGGGGGGGGGGGACTCAACACAGAGCCAGAATAGGGACAGTACAACAGAACACAATGAACATACCAAAACAAAATACGAATTCACACACAGGTACCACATATAATCCTTTCAATAATCAAGGACGCTCGTTCCACTTTATTCTGAGTGTGGAGACAATACAATAATGAAAACAAATATTATCGTCGAAAAAAGGAGTGGCTGTAAAAACAGAGTCAACAAGAAGGCGAAAATCTTCCCTCAACTGCTATACTAGCACAGGATGATCATTATCCCGGACGAAATTGATAGTAGACGTAGGATAACAACATCATTACGCCCACCGATGTACACCAACTCTCATTCACTATTTGTAAATCTTCACACACCACTGGCTTCATCGCTCAGTAGAGAAAGATCAACCACACGCAATGGATCAAAGCCTTTCAAGTTTGTCATATATATGGAGACGGAATCTTTTTCACACTATATTTTTCAATTTTCTACTTCGTTCTTTGCACTCCAGGCACATTGATATTATACAAATATACACTAAAATTAGGACATATAATACTCATTTAGTTTCGTTATTGGGAAATAACACAGCAAACGATGGCACAAATGATCCTTTAATTTCGTTCTTAGGAAAGAGTGTTTGCTCTCTTTTGTAAGACGTTGGAAGATCGGAAGGCAAATAAATGTATCCACAACAAAAGAAAACAAGTTAGAGGAAGATTAAGAATGGAAATATTCTGCTTACTGTCAAAGAATGATGACAGCTATTTTGTTTTCTAATGGAGAAAAGCTATCAGTTTCATCTGGCTTTTGTTGTCGAGGAATAACGAATGAGCTCCAAACAGAGTCTTTTCTAAAGCAGACCACTAATTATGCGAATTAGATGAATTAGACAGAACTTCATACAGCAAATTGTTATAGTCAGTCTGTGCAGATTCACAAACATTAATTGCTCTTTCTTCCGCAACTTTATAATTATCAAAATTAAATTTGGACCGATTAGCTCTCACAGACGAAATGCATCTAGTTTGTCAAGAAAGGCCTGCTTAGATTCCTCTGTAAATTGTGCCATATCTTTGGATTTTCAATATATAACATTCTTTGGTACCCTGGTTGAATAAATAATCATGCGAACAGTGTTTAAAGATTCAATAGGACAAGAATTATAATATACATGTTTCCAATTAATGTTTATAGTTTCATTAATTACGTTAATCCAATCAACTCTTGATTTAAACAAATACTATTCTAGAGTGACATCTGGAACCGAAAAGTCAATTTGAATTGAACAAATTCAGGAAGCTTTGTCCGGAAGAAACCGACATTATTATCAATATCAATATTGATAGAACCCGGAACATCGATCAAAAGTAGATCAAACCTATTACCGGTATTATGTGTAGGTCCCATGACCAACTGTTCACAGCCAGACAGGTTAGCAAAATCAATAGCTGCTATCTGGTGATTATCTGTGTGTGTGTGTGTGGGGGGGGGGAGGAGAGACAGAATCCAGCTAATCCCTATGATGTGCATGTAAATAACCCACTAAGAAGAATGCGGCTTTGTGATCAACTTCCTAAATGATTGCCAAAGAGTTTTAAAGGCAATCATAGATCTTGTCATAAAGATTAGGGTTGCAATGCACTGGGTAGGGAGATTGTAGGCACCAATCGAGCAGGGCAGTAACCAGGGTAGGCTACACAGGCATATGACAAGGAGTTGCCTGGCTTCCTCCAATGTTTCTATTTGTAACTCACCTATACAGAGCGTAATCCAGCTAACTCTCTCAAACACCTCCTCCTCCTATTCATTTCACTACACTTAACAAATACACCACAGTTCTCTCCAACACACCTAAAGTGCCTCTAACGTACCTTGATTTTGGCTCTCTATCACTCGTTCAACCTTGGAGGGGACACTTGTCACAGGCAGCTTTGCCTTGTGTCTTCTTCATACACAGACACAATAATACATACAAAATATTAAAACGGGAACATATTCTTATAATCATTACACAATGACAACCACATTCGTATTTACTCACACAATTAGAACTGAAACTCGATATAATGCAAATACACATACCGCGAGAACGAGGAATTGAACCTCGCATGAATAAAGGTGGTGTGTTATAATGACGGATTAAAATCTCTGAAACATGTCTAAAATTTAATACAAGGGTTTCAGAACGGAAAATTACATCAAACGAAGAAGACAGTAACGAAATCTCATTCAAATCTGACTTTAACCCTTTGATGTTGCTATACATTAACCTGAACGGTGAACGGGTGTTTATCAGGGACCAGGATGAAACGGATAAGAGAAGAATTTAAAAGCAATAAATAAATAACAATCATAATAATGCTAATAATAATAATAATAACAACAATAATAAACATAATAATAATAATATTAATAAGACTTCAAAATCATCAAGCATTACTTACAAACATATAATTTGCAATCTTTACGCAACATACTCCTCAAAGATGCTATCTCGAAAGGGAAACAGTGATGATGGATTTCATAGGAAAATACAAGAAAAACAGAGGAGATAGAGCATTCCTTTAGAAATCCACTAGACAGATAGGTATCCTCGTCAGTCTGCTAAAGCCATAGAGAATGCAATACAGACAAGACAGTGTGCTGTGTAGTACCATTATAGCAGCGAAGGGTGAACAATGTTTAATGGAATACCCCGGTACAAGGGTTATGACTTTAGCCTTATCGGCCATCGTGGCAGGGAACTACCACCTTGTTGCTAAGTGGTCGTTGACCCATATAGGGTTCATACGCCCTCAAATAAGTATTGTTAGTAGTTCTGTTTGATGCCTAGCTACCTTCCTCACCTAGTAAAACATATTGGGGGAGCCGGTTTAGTCGCCGACAATCCGACCATAAGAGAGATGGTATCAGGATACAAGGTACTGATTGCAGGAAAACCTGGAAACAAAAACAGGAAAACCTGACCTGACCTCAGCCGAGTTACGAAGATGAGAACGTGGCATTTAACTGTCAACCGATAAAACAGACTGAACACTCTATTTAACTGTCAACCGATAAAACAGACTGAACACTCTATTTAACTGTCAACCGATAAAACAGACTGAACACTCTATTTAACTGTCAACCGATAAAACAGACTGAACACTCTATTTAACTGTCAACCGATAAAACAGACTGAACACTCTATTTTTCTTTTCCATCTGGCGAAAACTTTACTCCATATGGACAAATAAGACACTTGTATTTATGTGTATCCTATTTATGCGAACTATACAGAACTAACAACATATATGGCTATATAAACACGCTGTAATATATGAATTATGATAAAGGGGACAAGTCAATCTTTCGCCAGGTTAGAATAAAGCAATATATATATAATTTAATTAAAGAATAATAATAATAATTATAATAACAATAATAATAATAATTATAATAACAATAATAATAATAATAATAATAATAATAATAATAATAAATAAATAAATAAATAAATAAAAGAGACTATAATTCTGTACGATTGTAAAGTGACTTAGCTGAGATGTTGGTCGCAAATATAGGAGTTAAAAGTCACCACGATCATGCTACGACCTCGAGCAAAGGTTTAAGTACGTCTCTCTCTCTCTCTCTCGTATATTTTTCTTAATATTTTCACACTCACCATGGATTATATTAACCTTCTTAACTCTTCAGTAGGATGACACGTACTTATAGTATAACTATCCAAAATGCGATAGAATTCAGCTTAGGAAGAAGGGTTGCGTATGATAGTGTTTACATTTCTGATTCCTTGAGATCCTTCTTAAACTGAATAAAAATGTTTACTAATAACAAGAATACAATGAAGAAATGCGTCATCGTATCCTGAATGGGTTAACAGAGAAAGTATTTACCTTTTTTCTATTCAAAGAGTTTTTACCTAAAGCGATTACATATTGAAATATTACCCATATTATTAGGAAACAATAACATAATATTGGACGTGTTAGCGAATAATATACAGTTAACCGTCTTTGGTGCGAGGGGGGTATTATTGAACCTCCCCTATTTCAATCCATTAGTTTTGAGACGCCTTACTCCATTTGTTTGGCGTTGATAACACGCTTCACCCCATGCAGTAATCGATTTAATTCTGGGCGAACGATAACGAGCCTGTAACATAGAAAAAATCGCCTTCCGGTCGGAACATACCGGGTGTTCGTAAAGTACTTGAGTGGTTTTAAATATATTTAACTAAACCCATTAGGGATAGAATGATGCTGTTTTGTGCATAATATGGAGTACACAATAGTTATATTATATGAGTTACACAATAGAGTTTCATTCATTAAATTAATTACACAATAACGTTTTATAAAACTTCAATGTGGCTTCGTTTTGTGGCCCTTAGTAAATTCAACCGACGATCGATTTCTTGCCATGTGACCCCAAGCATATCACCATTTGTTAGCTTGAACAAGGTATGGGTAGGCTGTGTGTGTGTGTGTGTGTTTTTTTTTTTTTTTTTTTTTTTTTTTTTTTTTTTTTTTTTTTGTAACGCCTAGGGGATAAACTAAATTACATTGCTCGAAAATGGCAAAAACAAGCAAAATACTATATAATAATTAAACAACATATCATAAGAACCCATAAGACCTCGGACCGGATAGTGTTAAGGCATAATGCAATGGTCAATACTATAGGTCTTCGGAGCATTCCCATAGCATTTCACTATCTATTTAGATGGTGAAATGCGAAGGGAATTCCCCGAAGACCTATACACTGAAAGTAATTTAAAAGTGGTGTTGATAATGTGGCAAGGGAATACGAGCGAAATAAAATAAGATGTTCAAAATACTGATAAAAACAAGGAATTAAAATATATAAGTTTTCTTATAAACACTAGAAATCGAACAATTATATAATGTTCATTACATAACAAACTAGTAGATTTTGTTTACTTTCAGTTGACTGTAAACAGCAATGCCCTCACCTTAATTAATCAGCAACTAAGACGGTTTTGAAACGATGTAGCTTGTTAGGAAAACTTGGTATATACTGTATATATATATATATATATATATATATATATAAATATATATATATATATATAATGGACAAATGTAGTACTTACATATTGTTCCACTAAGTTTCGAAAATCAGTTGGAAAGGATTCAATTTACCGTCATCTGGAAAACAAAACAAAACAAGAATTATAATGTGAGTTTTGTTCATGAACTAATACATATATCAAACAGGGCTTACTATGCGGCACTGTTTAATATATCAAACAGGGCTTACTATGCGACACTGTTTAATATATCAAACAGGGCTTACTATGCGGCACTGTTTAATATATCAAACAGGGCTTACTATGCGACACTGTTTAATATATCAAACAGGGCTTACTATGCGGCACTGTTTAATATATCAAACAGGGCTTACTATGTGGCACCGTTTAATATATCAAACAGGGCTTACTATGCGACACTGTTTAATATATCAAACAGGGCTTACTATGCGACACCGTTTAATATATTAAACAGGGCTTACTATGCGGCACCGTTTAATATATCAAACAGGGCTTACTATGCGACACCGTTTAATATATCAAACAGGGATTACTATGTGGCACCGTTTAATATATCAAACAGGGCTTACTATGTGGCACCGTTTAATATATCAAACAGGGCTTACTATGTGGCACCGTTTAATATATCAAACAGGGCTTACTATGTGGCACCGTTTAATATATCAAACAGGGCTTACTATGTGGCACCGTTTAATATATCAAACAGGGCTTACTATGTGGCACCGTTTAATATATCAAACAGGGCTTACTATGTGGCACCGTTTAATATATCAAACAGGGCTAAACAGGGCTTACTATGTGGCACCGTTTAATATATCAAACAGGGCTTACTATGTGGCACCGTTTAATATATCAAACAGGGCTTACTATGTGGCACCGTTTAATATATCAAACAGGGCTTACTATGTGGCACCGTTTAATATATCAAACAGGGCTTACTATGTGGCACCGTTTAATATATCAAACAGGGCTTACTATGTGGCACCGTTTAATATATCAAACAGGGCTTACTATGCGACACCGTTTAATTACCCTTGTCTTTGGATCCCATTCCTGGCGGTTTCCCCGGACTAGTTTCTTAACAAAAACATAAATAAAATAAAACACACACACACACACACACCACATCAACAACAGTCCAAACCTGTCTTTTCCAGCCGCCACCTCTGATCAACAGCATTAACAACAACTACAACAATAACATCAACAACAACAAATAGAACACAAATATTATCAAAGCGAACAGTGAAAACATTAACACAGCAATAATATCAACAACTATTATAATTACAACAACAACAATCGATCATTCACAGGCAATAACAATAGAACTACAGTCGTACACAGTCGTTCCCCTGTTAACAAATGGGTTAGATTTTGCAAGAACCACTCGGAAAGCAATATTAGATCGAAAGAAATATTGATTTAATGAGAATAATGGAGTTTGGTTCCAGGACTGATTTTCCCCTCATCCACCTGTATTAACCCGGTTTTTGTTCAATCTGCATCAATATTTGTTCATGTTATGCCTCCCTAACCCGTTTTTCTGGACCCCCTTCTCCCTAATGTTTAGCCCCACTAGTTTTGAGATCATAAGACGTTCGGCCCATTAGTTTGGCGATTTTAACACCTTTCACCCAATTTAATTGTCAATTTTAAGACCTTTCGTGCCATTTAAGTGTCGATTTTTTCCTGGCGAGCGATAGCGAGTCTGCAATTTTAAGAGGAACCGGCCTTCGGCGCGGACATTTTTCTACCAAGAAATGTACACATTTATCTTGAAGGGGGGTCTAGGGGGTGTTTTTCTAAGCTTGATGGAGGTCTAGGGAAGAAACTAAAAAAACATATGAATACATGAATTAATAGACCAAACAAACGGTCAGCCTTCCCTTAATCAACAATTACATCTACAATGCAACATGTATACAGATGACCAAGAAAAACATATAATGCATCTTTATTTGGACAAAATGTAAGAGCACACTGGCGGTTCACACTCACATGCCTATTAACCCTCTCCGACATGACGCGATTTTGAGCCGATTAGGGATACTTTAAAGCCTTTGTTACCATTAGGGGTATTTAGAAACCTTTAGTTTAGTTACTTCAACCTCTGCAGTTGTCTTTGAGTTAGCTGTGGGCAGAAAACTAATTTTGGAGAGGTAATTATAAGAGTGAGAGAACTCTATTTCTTATTGCTAATCTGGCAATCTCTGCGTCATATGAGTCTGAAGGGGTTAACTCTTTCAAGCTCCAATCGCGTTTCTGTTCTGTTTCTGGCTACTATTAGACGATTTTATTCAGATTAGTAACGGTATATGGAAGTGAAAGGGTTGATTGAGATAATCTTTACCCTTTTTTAATACCCACAGATACTTCCTAAGCTGCATAAAATCGTCTAATGATAGCCAAAATAAACTGCTAACACGCGTCAGAGCTTCACAGGGTTAAGCTAAGACAGTCACCAATCGACCTACTCCAATCAAATGTTCACGGTTACAGTTAATAAAGTTTCCTTTGGCCTTTACTATTATCATTATTAACTATAATGTTCTCATAAACATATTAATGTATATTTGTATCTACTCTATCTGTTTACTGTATATTCAATTAATTTGATGTATATTTAATCTATTATTAATGTATATTTAAACATGGTCAAGTGTTTATTATAACGGTGTTTTATTACGTAATAGGAAGCGGCAGATATGACTCAGGTTTATAGACTCCCGCTTGAGACCCAATCCGATCGGTATTATCGATACATTAATATACCGATAAACAGAACATATTAGATGATATGTTCATGAATCGGTTTGGTCAAGATTACTAGGTTTATATTAGTTAATTATGAAATATAGTCTAGCATTATGGGAAGTAGGCGAAAATTACCTGAGTGGATGAGCAGGCGAATAGACATGTAGGCGAAATGACAGTTAGGTTAGGCTAACTGCATATATGAATTAATGATGATATAAGCATATACATGACAAACTTATTGAATAAGGTTCTAGATTTGCAATTAAATCGGCAGATCATAAAACAAAGCAAAAATCGAATCCCATTGTTTATTTCGTCATCACTTCGCCTAGCATTTTGTCTTAATCACTTCACACAAAATAGGAAATACACATTGTACACATTAGGAAATACACATTGTACACATTAGGAAATACACATTAGGAAATACACATTGTGCGAATAATACTGAGTGGATGAGGCAAAATGACATTGTAGGCTATGCTAACCGGTTCAAGTATTTTTCGTAATTATGTATTAATAACAACATTGTAAATATTGTTCTTCCCACGATTTGAGTTGCTTGGGTGTTGAGAAGGTGTGGGCAAAACGTTTGTTAATCGAATTTTGGAATGTGTTAAGCGAGCGAAGGGTAGGTAGTACAGTGCGATGTACGTTAACAGAATGATACTCATTGTAAGAGCCACAGAACTAGCAGCATTATTGACAACATAACCATATACGTAACTAACAAACTAAGCTAACTTTCTATATTACTAGTAATTGACGGTCTCGTTTTCCCTATTTAAGAGAAACATACAGGTAAGGAACCGGCACATTTAACACTATATGTTAACAGTTAAGAGATGGATCTTCATAGGCTATCCCCGTTTCACTCCATTAATTTGAAAGCTTTTCAATGTATTTGTTTAGCGATTATAATACACTTCACCCAGTTCAGGTGTCTTGCTAGGGAATCATAAACTGCAGTATGTATAATCGTATTGTCACGTTGCAGAGTTGCTAGTAAACAGATTGGCATAACAGATGGGTTATGACACGATTTGACTGTTAATTTTGGTTAACATTAGACGATTTTATGAGAATTGGGAAGGATTTCGAGCATTCAGAGGTTTCAATATGATCTCAACTGTCCCTAAAACTCACAAGTCCATCCTAGCCTGAATAATCTAATGATCTAATGATATCCCAAATATGAATAATTGCGTCCGCGAACGTTAACATAATTAAGTTACCGAGATCATGTAACGGCTCCCATCAAAGGTTAATTACATCTCTCTCTCTCTCTCTCTCTCTCCTTTATATATATTCACAATCATCATGGTTTGTATTAACCTCTATAACTCTTCTCTCTCTCTCTCTCTCTCTCTCTCCTTTATATATATTCACAATCATCATGGTTTGTATTAACCTCTATAACTCTTCTCTCTCTCTCTCTCTCTCCTTTATATATATTCACAATCATCATGGTTTGCATTATCCTCTATAACTCTTCTCTCTCTCTCTCTCCTTTATATATATTCACAATCATCATGGTTTGTATTAACCTCTATAACTCTTCTGTAAGATGATAAAATTATGTATTTTCATATTAAGGATATGAAAAGGCGATATAATTTAGCTAACGAAGAACCTGTGGGAATTAGACAGTCAAACCTTTCAGCATTTAGAGGAAGTTTTTTTTGTTCTTCTTTTTTTAATTATCTATAACGATTTTATTCAGTTTAAGGACGACTTTGGTAAGTCAGAGAGGGTTAATTATGATAGTTTTTACCCTCGAGGTCCTTCCTAAACTGCATACAATCGTCAAATAATAGCCATAATATAATGACATAACGCGTCACCGTATCCTGAAGGGGTTATATTTACCTTTCTCTCTTCTAAGACTTCCTTCATAAAGCAATTAATATCTTAAAATGCTACCCAGATTAAAAGGAAACAATAACATATTATTAAACGTTTTCGCGAATGTACAGTAAACCCTATTTAGTCCGAAAGGGGTGAATTTGGCCTTAACTTGTTTCGCACCATTAACTTGGAGAGTTTAAGACGTTTCCCCCCATTATTTTGGCGATAATAAGACACTTCATCCTGTTCACGTGTCGATATTGTTCTATCGAAAATTTAACTTGCAGGGGTTCTGGGTTGGAATATTTTAGTCTGAAGGATGTTTGTCAAGACGTTTTGGTTAGTCTAGCTCGGATAAACTAAAATATATTTCTTGAACATGACAAAAGCAAGAATATCCTCAATACAAATTAAATTAAATATCATAAAAACCCACAAGACCAGATAGGGTTAAGGGGAGATTTCCACTTGAGGGATTTTTTTTATGACTCCTTTCTCCCTCATGGTTAGCCCCATTGCTTTTGATATTATAAGACGTTCGTCCCATTAGTTTGTCGATTTTAAGAACTTTCGCCCCATTTCTGTCAATTTTAAGACTTTCCGTGCCATTTAGGTGTCGATTTTTTCCTGGCGAGCGATAGCGAGCCTGTAATTTAAGAGGAATCGGCCTTCGGCCGGGACATTTTTCTACCGAAAAATGTACAAATTTATCTTGAAAGGGGGTCTAGGGGCTGTAATGTTAAGCTTGATGGAAGTCTAGCGAACTACCTAAAAACCTCCCCTTAAGGCATACTGCAATCGGCAATACTTCAGCAAAAATATGCTGAAATGCGATAGGATTTCACCGTAGACCTAATACCCAACAAGACCGGCTCCACATTGTTGATATACAGTAATCATTATGGGAAGAGAGTATGTCGTACACAAAAGTTCAACATACCGATACATGACATACGCAAATTCACACGTCTTCTGATAAACCCAAGTAGTCAAACAATTATATATTATTGTTCATGAAATACAAATATACTATAGTTTGTTAATGTTCAGCTGACGTTAAATTGTGATGTCCCCTTGCAGCTCTGACGCGGTTGAGCTGTTTATTTTGGCTATCATTAGCCGATGTTATGCATCTCAGGGAGGATATGTGGGTATTACAACGGTAAAGACTATCTCAATCAACCCTCTGACTTCATATACCCTTCCTAATCTGAATAAAATCGTCTAATAATTACCAGAAAACAGAACAGAAATGCGTATTGGAGCTTGAAAGGGTTAATTACTATGCTGTCTGTTTTCTTTCAGCTGACGCGAAATTGAAAAATCCTCACTTTAATTACTCGATGATTACGAGTATTTTGAAGCGAAATACGTTGATGAACATGACATTGTGGTGGTTATGAGAAACAGTACTATTCTACTTTTACATTTAAGGGGAGTTATTTAGTTTGTTCCCTAGACCTCCATCAAGCTTAAAATTACACCCCCTTGAGTCCCTTTCAAGATAAATTTGTACATTTTTCGGTAGAAAAATTTCCCGGCCGAAGGCCGGTTCCTCTTAAATTACAGGCTCGCTATCGCTCGCCAGGATAAAATCGACACCTGAATGGCACGAAAGGTCTTAATATGGGGTGAAAGTTCTTAAAATCGCTAAACTAATGGGGCAAACGTTTTATAATATCAACAGCAATGGGGCTAAACATGAGGGAGAAAGGGGTCAAGAAAAAAATCCCACAAGTGGAGATCTCCCCTTAAGGTCGACAATTAGCTGCTAAGTGATTCCATATACCGTCAGCTGGAAACAAATGACTATAATCTATAATGAAGTTTTGATTCATAATTAACCCATTCAAGCTCCAATACGCGTGTCTGTTTTGTTTTCTGGCTACTATCAGACGATTTTATTCAGATTAGTAACGGTATACGGAAGTCAAAGGGTTGATTGAGATAGCATTTATCCTTTTAATACCCACAGATACTTCCTAAGCTGCTTAAAATCGTCGAATGATAACCAAAATAAACTGCTAAAACGCGTCAGAGCTTCAAAGGGTTAACTAATTAACACATCACACAGGGCTTACAATGCGCCTGCGTGAAGCTACACTTGCCCTTGGACTGCACTCCCTGGGTCTCGCTGAGGCTGGTCCTGCATACAGTACAATATTTCACCTCAACGTGCCAAAAACTATAACAACAATTCTAATTTGTCTTGTTCACCGACCACTTCTGATCCCAAACAACAACACTAACAACAAAAGTATTAATAACAACCGGAACAACAACAATTACAACACGAACAGCCACAACCACAACAACCCCAACAATAAAAACAACAACACATAATAACAACCGGAACAACAACAATTACAACACGAACAGCCACAACAACAACAACCCTAACAATATCAATGCAACACATAATAACAACCGGAACAACAACAATTACAACACGAACAGCCACAACAACAACAACCCCAACAATATCAATGCAACACATAATAACAACCGGAACAACAATTACAACACGAACAGCCACAACAACAACAACCCCAACAATATCAATGCAACACATAATAACAACCGGAACAACAACAATTACAACACGAACAGCCAGAACAACAACCCCAACAATAAACACAACAACACATAATAACAACCGGAACAACAACAATTACAACACGAACAGCCACAACAACAACAACCCCAACAATATCAATGCACAACAACAACAACAATTACAACACGAACAGCCACAACAACAACAACCCCAACAATATCATCGGCCATTCACAGACAAATACAACAGAAAGACATTGACGTATACTGTTAACATTATTCTCTCATTTTAACAGCCACAGGACGGGCAGCACTATTGACAACATAAAAAACATGTACATAAAGGCCACAACTTTAACCCATTCAGTACTGGTAACTAGTAGACGATTTTATTCAGTCTAAAAAGGCCCTCCAGCAATTAATGACCAGGCTTCAAACCATCTCACTTACCCTCTTTTACAACCACAGATCCTTCTTAATTAAGGGGAGGTATTTAGTTAGTTCCCTAGACCTCCATCAAACTTAAAATTACACCCCCTTGAGTCCCTTTCAAGATAAATTTGTACATTTTTCGGTAGAAAAATGTCCTGGCCGAAGGCCGCTTCCTCTTAAATTACAGGCTCGCTATCGCTCGCCAGGATAAAATCGACACCTGAATTGCACGAAAGGTCTTAATATTGGGTGAAAGTTCTTAAAATCGCTAAACTAATGGGGAAAACGTTTTATAATATCAAAAGCAATGGGGCTAAACATGAGGGAGAAAGGGGTCAAGAAAAAAATCCCTCAAGTGGAGATCTCCCCTTAAGTTACAAACATCGTCTAAATATAGCCAGAATAATATTAGAAAGACGTGCCAAGTACAGTAGGGGAGATTTCCACTTGAGGGATTTTTTCTTTACCCCTTTCTCTCTCATGTTTAGCCCCATTGCTATTGAGATTTTAAGATGTTCGTCCCATTAGTTTGGCGATTTTAAGAACTTTCACCCAATTTATGTCACTTTTAAGACCTTTCGTGCCATTTAGATGTCGATTTTTTCCTGGCGAGCGATAGCGAGCCTGTAATTTAAGAAGAACCGGCCTTCGGCCGGGAAATTTTTCTACCGAAAATGTACAAATTTATCTTGAAAGGGGGTCAAGGGGGTGTAATTTCAAGTTTGATGGAAATCTAGGAAACACACTAAATACTTCCCCTTAACTCTCTATATCACTATACCTTGTTTCTTTTCAACTGACGGTAAATTGCAAAGGTCCCATCAAGATTTCCGAGTTAATTTGAAGATTGTGTAGTGAAATATGGTGCTAATTATATAAACTTGGTCTCAATACGATGCAGAGCCATAGTGGTTTCATAAGTTTCCATCGAGTATCGAGAAATTAGCTGTTAAGGGATTCCATTTACCGTCAGATGAAATTAAACCGAGTATAGCTATTGATGGTCTCGTTTGCGTTAAGGGGAGATTTCCACTTGAGGAAATTTTTTCTGGACCCCTTTCTCCTTCATGTTTAACTCCACTGCTTTTGAGATTTTAACACGTTCGCCCCATTATCTTGGCGATTTTAAGAACTTTCGCTCCATTTATGTCAAGGTTAAGACCTTTCGTGCCATATAGGTGTCAATCTTTTCCTGGCGAGCGATAGCGAGCCTGTAATTTAAGAGCAACCGGCCTACGGCCGTGACATCTTTCTACCGAAAAATGTACAAATTTATCTTGAAAGGGAGTCTAGGGGGTGTAATTTTAAGCTTGATGAACACGTAGGGAACAAACTAAATACCTCCCCTTAATCAAGAGCAACATACAGCTAAGAAACTGTCTAATTTAACAAGAGTTGATGCGAGGTGGGTTATTATGGACTTTCCCTGTTTCACACCATTAGTTTACAGATTTTTTAGACGTTTCAACTAATTGATTTGGATCACTTCTTAACTCACTTATCCTAAAACACTTCACTCTATTCAGATGTCAATGTTTTCTGGGCGAGTAATAGCGAGCCTGAAATCAGTCGTTCCTCATATGGTTTAATTCGTAGTCGGGAAAATAATTTGAGTTACTCTTCGTTGTACAATCTCTAGTTTTGAATTGTCCTTTTTATAGTATGGCGACAGAAACTGGACCCAACATTACAATATTCACCATTAGTTTGGCGATAGTAAGACGCTTCACTCCATTCAGATGTCGATTTTTTTTTTTCCTCGGCAAACGATAGCCAGCCCGTAACTTAGAATAAATCGCCCTCCGCGCTCGGTACATTTTGGTATTGAACAATGTATAAATTTAGCTTGAAAGGGGTCTGGGTGGGCATTTGTTTTTTGTTTTAAACAAGCTTGGAAAGACGTTTTTTGTTAGTCTAAAGGACAAACTAAAACACTGAAGAAGCTTGCATGGCGAAACGTTGAATAAACTGGGTCCCTACTCTGCATTTGTGTCTTAAGGGGAGGTTTTTAGTTTATTCCCTAGACTTCCATCAAGCTTAAAATTACTCCCCCTAGACCCACTTTCAAGATAAATTTGTACATTTTTCGGTAGGAAAATGTTCCGGCCATAGGCCGGTTCCCCTTAAATTACAGGCTCGCTATCGCTCGCCAGGAAAAATTTGACACCTAAATGGCACGAATGGTCTTAAAATTGACATAAATGGGGCGAGGATTCTTAAAATCGTCAAACTAATGGGGCGAACATCTTAAAATCTCAAAAGCAACGGGGCTACACATGAGGTAGAAAGGGGTCAAGAAAAAAGTCCCTCAAGTGGAAATCCCCCCTTAATTCCCACATCTGTTGCAGCCAATGCTGTTTCTGCACCACAAACTAAAACACGTTGCTCGAAAAATAGCAAAAGCAAGTAATATCCTCGTTATAAATTAAACATAATATCATAATAACCCACAATGCGTCGGACTAGATAGTGTTAAAGCATAATGCAATCGTCAATACTAGAGACGTTTCAACTTGGCTAATTTATGCAACTCACGATCATAAAACACTTCACCCCATTCGGATGTCGGTGTTTTCTGGTCAAGCATTAGCGAGCATGCAATTTAGGAGACATTTTTATACCAACAACGTACATATTTAGCTTGTTGAGGATCTGGGGGCGATTTATGGAGCGTGAAGGTTTTTGTAAGGAGTATTTTCATAAGTCTATTGGACAAACTAAAAAACTACATTGCTCGGATATGGCAAAAACTCTCATAACCTACTAAAATAATTGTACAAATCATAATAACTCTCAAAATGTTGCATCAGATAGTGTCACTTTGTATGACTAAAGTGGTTAATTACAGTATAATTACAGTATGTCGAGTTTACGATACTTTATGCAATGTATTACATAAAAAAAACAAATAATATCCTGAAAGCAGTCTGATATGAGAATGAATCTTGGTGACAAACCGGGACCATATTGTTGAGTGTTCCTTGTTTGTAATCATTATTATGTAATATTCACAGTTAAAATTATACTCCATAGCTCCTATTGTGCCCATGGAAGTGATTTAATAGTCAATGCAATACAAATTCCAGTATATTTTCCTGTATTCCCTCTCACATTCAACTCAATCCATAAATAACATTGCATCGTTTGCCAATCTGCAATGATTAATGATTAAGGTATCTAAGACCTACATCATCAAAAGGAAACAAAGATTCCTCTAAGGTGATAGTGCAGGTAAAAACTAGAAAACACAATAATCAAACAAATCACGTAATACAGCAAAAATGGTTGAACATGAAGCCAGTCTGATACGAGAATGGATAGCCCTGGATGGAATACACTGCTGGATAAATGGGAGCTATTAATTTAGCTGTCTGAACGAGTGTATGTTTGAACCTATCTGTGTTTGCTAAATATGGTTGTAGGAGGGGGGAGGGAGGGAGGGGTGGGTGTCAGAGAGTTACACCTAGTTAAACAGATACTCAGACCACACAGACCTTGCGGTCCCTACTTGGTGATACGGCCTTAATACTACTAGACAGGAACATTTAATAGTAGAAGAATAGGACAGCAAAGTAGAGAGAGAGAGAGAGAGAGATAATATATGATAAACATACACTTTGAAGCTGTACTTTAAACTTGACTTGTGACATTGACAGTTGAGTAGCAATATATGTTTGTCATGACTATAGTCCTTTTCATTGACAGTTGAGTAGCAATATATGTTTGTCATGACTATAGTCCTTTTCATTTAACCTGGTGAATATGCACTGGGTCACTTTCAGCTACAGATTTCACTGATTGGCTGCTGGTACTGTGTGGTATATGGCTTATGATTGTGCTTACAACTGAAAGACGTTAGTCGAACACAGTACCATCAGCCAATCAGATCGAAATACAGTTCGTCATCTCAGTATTCCTATGTGCAAATTTACCAGGTTAAAAACATGGAATATAGATTATGTATATTGTAGAAAATGTGTATATACAACACAAGTTTATTGAAAATGGCAAGCATGTTATGCAATGAAAGTAAAATATAATTATGAAAATACTACTTGTCGCAACAGACCTTGACCTTTGATCTCGTCCTTTCGTGAAAGTATTTTCGCCAAACCGATTAGAAGGAATAGTGAAGACTTGATTTAACCCTCTCCGACATATGACGCGATTTGAGCCTATTGGGGATACTTTAAAGCCTTTGTTACCATCAGGGGTATTTATGAACCTTTAGTTTAGTTACTTCAACCTCTGCAGTTGTCTTTGAGTTAGCTGTGGGCAGAAAACTAATTTTGGAGAGGTAATTATAAGAGTGAGAGAACTCTATTTCTTATTGCTAATCTGGCAACCTCTGCGTCATATGTGCGTGAAAGGGTTAATCTCAACCCGTGGACTTTTTAATACTGCTTTTCAATGCAAGCTTTATTAAGATGTAAAGTGCAGCTACGTAGACAAACTTTATGGAATAAATATAATCGTCCCCAACCTGTGCTCTAGACCTATGACATTTACCTTATAATATATATCTAGCTGTCCACGAGAAGTTATATAACCATTGTTCCCGTATAATTAAGTACTAATGTTCTACAGCGAGTTAATAATTAAAGTTGTTAATAAGGTGTAAGCAGCGTTATAATTTACCCTTTACTCCTTCTGTGCATGTGTTGTATGATTTTGACTTCTCCAGTTAAGTAGAACCTACCAAAGTCCAATATAAACCCGGTAAAAACCCTGGCATAACAAATAACAATACTTATTATAATACAACAGCAACAACAATAATAATAATATTAACAGTATAAATAACACAAAACAAAACTGCAATAAATCTAAATAATTCATACAAATCTGTATAGGAAAACAATTTGAACCACGAGACGCGATTCGGAGAGGCAATTACAATTCTCAAAACGAATCGGCGTTTTTGGAAATATAACAGAGAGAAAAGGAGAGGGAGTCTTGGCCATTTTTCAGGATTCCAGGAAAGACTGAGAGATGTTATGTACAGTTAGAGAGAGAGAGAGAGAGAGAGAGAGAGAGAGAGAGAGAGAGAGAGAGAGAGAGAGAGAGAGAGAGAGAGAGAGAGAGAGAGAGAGAGAGAGAGAGAGAGAGAGAGAGAGAGAGAGAGAGAGAGAGAGAGAGAGAGAGAGAGAGAGAGAGAGAGAGAGAGAGAGAGAGAGAGAGAGAGAGAGAGAGAGAGGGATAATTACAAAGGCCCACACATGTAAAAATGATGGGGAAATGGAAAGTGGTCCCCGGCAAACTAGGGTATTTATAAGGTGGGATGGTGGTCCGTTTTTCTGGCCCACTTCTCCCTCGTGTTTAACCCCATAGGTTTTTATATTTTAAGACGTTCGGCCACTTAGTTTGGCGATTTAAACAGCTTTTGACCCATTTAATTGTCAATTTTAAGACCTTTCGTGCCATTTAGGTGTCGATTTTTTCCTGGCGAACGATAGCGAGCCTGTAATCTTAAGAGGAATCGGCCTTTGGCCGGGACATTTTTCTAATTTATCTTGAAGGGGGTCTAGGGAGGAAACGAAAAAAATTTAAAAAAAATATATACATAAATGAGCAAATAGATACGCCCATCCACCCTTAAGGGGAGATCTCCACTTGAGGGATTTTTTTCTTGACCCCCGTTCTCCCTCATGTTTAGCCCCATTGCTTTTGATATTATAAAACGTTTGCCCCATTAGTTTAGCGATTTTAAGAACTTTCACCCCATATTAAGACCTTTCGTGCCATTCAGGTGTCGATTTTATCCTGGCGAGCGATAGCGAGCCTGTAATTTAAGAGGAACCGGCCTTCGGCCGGGAAATTTTTCTACCGAAAAATGTAAAAATTTATCTTGAAAGGGACTCAAGGGGGTATAATTTTAAGCTTGCTGGAGGTCTAGGGAACAAAGTAAATACCTCCCCTTAAGGGGACAGTGGCTGTTTGTTTGATCTATTAATACATATATTCATATATGTTTTTAGTTTCCTCCCTAGACCTCCATCAAGTTTAGAAAAACACCCCCTAGACCCCCCTTCAAGAGAGATTTGTACATTTTTCGATAGAAAAATGTCCCGCCCAAAGGCCGATTCCTCCTAAAATTACAGGCTCGCTATCGCTCGCCAGGAAAAAATCGACACCTTAATGGCACGAAGGGTCATAATATTGACAAAGAAATGGGGTGAAAGATTATAAATCCCCAAACTAATTCTTAACCAACGTCTTAAAATCTCAAAACTAGTGGGGCTAAACATTAGGGACAAGGGGGTCCCCCCAAAAACGGTCTGTCTCCCCTTAAAGTTGCAGTTTGAGGGGAGGCGGAGGGGCAAGTCTGATAAAGGGTACACACACAGCTCGAGGTACTGTACACTATAGTCGGGTTTTTTTCCCCAGTAGATGGTAAATTGACTCCTTTAGTAGCGGATTCTTCTGTACTTCATGGACACATGAAACTACTACGTCTCGGTGTCGTGTTCATGCCAAGGTTTCATAATTCATAAATGTTGTCGATACAAATTTTACGTCATAGCCGAGTAATGAAGCTAGTAACATGGCAATTTACCCTCAGCTGGAAAACATAGACTATAGCCACCTATTATTACCTTACATTCCACTCTGTTTGTTATAAAGTGTGTGGACATAATTGAACAGTTGCGAGTTTCGTTCTATGAGGAAGTTAGAGCCTTATGCATCGATAATATACAGAAATACAATAATAAAATCGGGTTTTAATGGGTAGAAAGTACGTTCAATTGGGTTTTACGTATTTATAAATGCACTACGATCGGTTTTTAGCTGATAATTCTGCCATATATCGATGTCTACAGCTCCAACTTCCTTGTAGAACGAAACTCGCAACTGGTCAATTGGCATAATTATACTGTGCCTTTTGCCAGTCCGAAATTATGCATTTGCAGTAATTTTAGACTATCCGGAGAGTTGATGGATGTTTCTCATTGAATCTCATTCTAGCAAATTTGAAAATTGAATTTATAATTAGAAAACGTCTCTTCGTAAATGCCATATTTAACTGAACATAATCATTATGAGAATATCTTGAAGAACGTTTATGAACTCTTTGGATTGTTGAAATTGCTTACGATAATGTTATTTCAGAATGAAAATATGTGTATTGCCTGTTCATAACTTGATATGGACATACTCTACTTTGCATTACTACTATCCAACCCAGGAGTGGTGTTTTTAGACCACCCACTTTATCCCCTATTAGTTTGGCGATTTTAAAAAGTTTCACTACAAAAGTATGGCGAATAAAAGACGCTACAACCCATGCATACAGTCTGTCCGTGTGTCCAGACATTATGGTTCTAACGTACCTTGACTTCGGCTCTCTGATACTCTTTCAACTTTGAGGGAGACACTTGTTACAGGCAGCTTTGCCGGTTGTGTCCTTCATTCACATAGAACAAAAATGCAGGTGTCGATTTTTTGTGGACGAGCGATAGCTAGTCTGTTATTCAGGAGAAACTGGTCAGCTACAACATTCGTTTTTTTTGTTTTGTTTTTTCAAATAGTTTAGGAAGTAAAACAAAAAGTATTGCTCGAAAAAAGCAAACACAATCAAAACCCTGAATAATAGTTAAACAAAAACACACCAATAAATCCTCAAACGTCGTATGGCCTCGTGAAAAGCCATGTTCGTAGACATAGAACAAACGCATGCACACGAAGGTACACTCGGATACCATAGTCTCCACCCCACTCATAAGAATTCCTAGACCCCCTATGTCTTTCTGTGAGCAATTATAACTTTATGGATTGATTTTTGGATGGAACTTGCTTTTCAATAAATCGTATATATAGTTTTGTAGTGGATTTATAGAAACAAATATTCATAAATTGGTTCCCAGAGATATACTTCCATAATTAGAAATAGGGTGAATTAAACGAGTATTTATGAGTGGGCTAGAGACTATGGTATCCGAGCGTACAGTCACGACCATAATTATGTACTGTTACTTAGGCTACACCAATTACAATCTAAAGCATTTGGGTTACACTACAAAACTAGAAAGGTATAATGTAGATATACTGTATACCATATCATTGGGTATCAAAGGTATAATGTAGATATACTGTATACCATATCATTGGGTATCAATGGTATAATGTAGATATACTGCATACCATATCATTGGGTATCAAAGGTATAATGTAGATATACTGTATACCATATCATTGGGTATCAAAGGTATAATGTAGATATACTGCATACCATATCATTGGGTATCAAAGGTATAATGTAGATATACTGCATACCATATCATTGGGTATCAAAGGTATAATGTAGATATACTGCATACCATATCATTGGGTATCAAAGGTATAATGTAGATATACTGCATACCATATCATTGGGTATCAAAGGTATAATGTAGATATACTGCATACCATATCATTGGGTATATTGATAGTGTTAGCCTATATACTATTCGTTTCATGTTAGGGGGGGTCACCGGCATTTTTTGTTATCTTTCTCTCCTTTTCTCTCTTTCCCAGGCTTGTGTCCATTCGGCCCCATTCAGCCAACTGTTTTAAGACGTTTAATCTCATCCAGGTGTCGATTTCTTCCTGGCGAGCGATAGCGAGCCAGCATTGTATGTTGAAATCCGGCTTCGCCAGAGACATTATTCTATCGAAAAATGTACAAATTTAGCTTGCTGTCAAAAACAAAAATATATATATATGCTGGCTCGCTACCGCTCGCCAGGAAAATATTGACACCTGAATGGGGGTACACGTCTTAAAACAGTAGGTTGAATGGGGCCAAATGGATACAAGCCAAAGACAGAGAGAGAGAAAGAAAGAAAAAAAAGCGAGGTGGGCCCCCTTAAACAGATATAATTATTACTGCACACCCACGCACCATACACAACAATGGTGGGTCGGGCTAAAGGGCAAATTTGTGTTAATTTGCATTTATTTGTTCGATTATACATACAAATATTTACTATTTCTAGTTTCATCCCAAGACCTTCATCAAGCTTTGACAAATACCCACAAGATCCACCTTCGAGATAAATTTGTACATTTTTCGGTAGAAAAATGTCCAAGCCGGTTCTACCTAATTACAGGCTCACTAACGCTGGCTAGGAAACAATCGACACCTAAATGGCACAACAAGTCTTAAAAACGCCAAACTAATGGGATTAAACATGAGAGAGAAAGGGGTCCCAAAAAATCATACCTCTCCTTAAGTGAATATCTTCCGTGAACAGAAACAAGCCAGTTAATCGAGTGAGTTGCATCGACATAATTATGGAAGTATATGAAAGCGACTTTATTGCGACCACCCTCTCTCGGGGAATACACTGTCCGGCAATAAATAGATACATATTACTGCCAATATACAACATTTATAAAGGTATCTTAATATGGACACTTTAAATACCCTGTTCATACCCATATCTTTTGTTTAGTGTATATTAAAACATCACATTAACTCGTTTGCGTTCTGCTTCGAATGGGTGCGTCCTCATTAGGGCTCTTGACTGTACATTAACTTTTGAATCTTAAAACAACTAAGGATAAGATGAAATAAAATCCATAACAAAATAAATACTACAAGTAAAATAAGTAGAGAGAGAGAGAGAGAGAGTGAGAGAGAGAGTGAGAGTGAGAGAGAGTTAGGACAGCCCAGGGGAGGAGTGTGGATAAGGCTTAAAGAGAGAAAGACTGGACAGCAGATGTTTCAACGCTTTTCCTCCACCACAAACACCACCACCACCACCACCACTATGTACACTACCACCACCACTACCACCAACACCAACACCACCACCACTACCACCACCAAATGTTCACTACCAACTCCACAACTACCATCAACAATACCACTTCTACCATCACCACCATAACAACACCACCACAACCATCAATAACTCCACAACCACCCATAACACCACCACAACCAACATTATCATTAAAAGACAGTCAACATAAGTACTACAAACCCAAAACATTTACGCAACACAGGGTCCAATAAGGCGGTTAACACAAGCAATAAGGCCGAGTGTTGTTGTCCACTTTGTTTGACTGGTGTGTTGAAATGAAGCAACGTGTACAGTCGTGCTAATAAGTGATGTCTCGGCACCAAGTATGTTTTGATCAATAATGGGTAAGAGCAACATCTAAGCTTCATTTCGTCATATCGAGTGATATATACAAACTTGTTCCTACACTTACCCACCTTATTCAACATCTGACAGACATTAATACAGCACAGAGCAAGCCAAACGTAATGACAGCTGGGACATGACTTATTAGCGCGACTGTACATTGAACATCTTGCCACGGCCGAACAAGGCCATTTATAATGTAAGATTTTGTACAACCCACCAAAGCCTTACTTCAATCCTGTTCTCACATAACTCGGACACCGTGATAACAGTATTGCGCTCTCTCGCTGTGCCCCCCCCCCCACCCCCCCCTCTTACCCTCTCTCTCTCTCTTTCTCTCTGCTTCTCCCTGACTGTTCTTCAGTGTTCTATCCTGGTTGAGGGTTGAAACATTTACTCATGTAACGCACATGTACAATATTTGTGACATATATATATATATATATCATATATATATAATGTATATCTGCCTACCTTGCATATTTTTCTATTCGTCATTCAATTCTCACTAAAGCCGCTTCTCGCCTTAACTCGTCACCATTAGAATACCAACCTATTATATGGCAATCCTACCGACTTAATATTATTATTATACTGTATAATATTCTACGTATAACCCATAGGCATAATATCTACGTATAACCCATAGGCATAATATCTACGTATAACCCATAGGCATAATATCTATGTATAACCCATAGGCATAATATCTACGTATAACCCATAGGCATAATATCTACGTATAACCCATAGGCATAATATCTATGTATAACCCATAGGCATAATATCTACGTATAACCCATAGGCATAATATCTACGTATAACCCATAGGCATAATATCTACGTATAACCCATAGGCATAATATCTACGTATAACCCATAGGCATAATATCTACGTATAACCCATAGGCATAATATCTACGTATAACCCATAGGCATAATATCTACGTATAACCCATAGGCATAATATCTACGTATAACCCATAGGCATAATATCTACGTATAACCCATAGGCATAATATCTACGTATAACCCATAGGCATAATATCTACGTATAACCCATAGGCATAATATCTACGTATAACCCATAGGCATAATATCTACGTATAACCCATAGGCATAATATCTACGTATAACCCATAGGCATAATATCTACGTATAACCCATAGGCATAATATCTACGTATAACCCATAGGCATAATATCTACGTATAACCCATAGGCATAATATCTACGTATAACCCATAGGCATAATATCTACGTATAACCCATAGGCATAATATCTACGTATAACCCATAGGCATAATATCTACGTATAACCCATAGGCATAATATCTACGTATAACCCATAGGCATAATATCTACGTATAACCCATAGGCATAATATCTACGTATAACCCATAGGCATAATATCTACGTATAACCCATAGGCATAATATCTACGTATAACCCATAGGCATAATATCTACGTATAACCCATAGGCATAATATCTACGTATAACCCATAGGCATAATATCTACGTATAACCCATAGGCATAATATCTACGTATAACCCATAGGCATAATATCTACGTATAACCCATAGGCATAATATCTACGTATAACCCATAGGCATAATATCTACGTATAACCCATAGGCATAATATCTACGTATAACCCATAGGCATAATATCTACGTATAACCCATAGGCATAATATCTACGTATAACCCATAGGCATAATATCTACGTATAACCCATAGGCATAATATCTATGTATAACCCATAGGCATAATATCTACGTATAACCCATAGGCATAATATCTACGTATAACCCATAGGCATAATATCTACGTATAACCCATAGGCATAATATCTACGTATAACCCATAGGCATAATATCTACGTATAACCCATAGGCATATATCTACGTATAACCCATAGGCATAATATCTACGTATAACCCATAGGCATTTCTACGTATAACCCATAGGCATAATATCTACGTATAACCCATAGGCATAATATCTACGTATAACCCATAGGCATAATATCTATGTATAACCCATAGGCATAATATCTACGTATAACCCATAGGCATAATATCTACGTATAACCCATAGGCATAATATCTACGTATAACCCATAGGCATAATAGTATGTATAGTCAAATTAGCATTACTACCTCCTCGCAATCATCACGACGATACGCAACCCTCATCCTTAGTCCTCCATCAAGCGTTACAAATAATAATAATTGCATATATACAATATGTACAATATCACCACCTATAATAGTCAACCAACCTATCCTACTATATCGAATTTGCCCTCCTCCACGCTTTCTACTGACTAACTTATCACTAATTTGCCCTCCTCCACGCTTTCTACTGACTAACTTATCACTAATTTGCCCTCCTCCACGCTTTCTACTGACTAACTTATCACTAATTTGCCCTCCTCCACGCTTTCTACTGACTAACTTATCACTAATTTGCCCTCCTCCACGCTTTCTACTGACTAACTTATCACTAATCTGTCCTTGAAAACAAAATAATAAAAAATCAGTATCGTTGTACAACACAAGAAACAACAATCCCACATTGCACCACCTGGGGATTGCACCCTGGAACTGGTGAGCGAGTAGTGCCTGGCGCATTCACTTGTTGAACATTTGGTCTAGGATTCGAGCTCCATTTTGTTCTCCCGTACCACTATTTACATTATTAACTCTTTAAATACGACGGCAGAAATTTAATTACATTGGAGCGACATTTCGTATCTAAGAGTATTATTAAAATTACATTGAACAATTGTTCATACGGTGATAATTTGTTTTTATATGAAATACCCTGACTAACAGATCTTAGATTGTATTAAGCGTAGAGCATGTTTCTCGAAGGGTTTAATATCACAGTCGCTATATATATGCCCCAATTCTAGAACGAAGCGTCAGCCAGACTTGAGGCCTAAGTCGGTCTTATCTGTATCTTATTCGGAGGTGGTCTTTTGGAGCCCCCGTTTCGACACATTAGTTTGTCGATATTAAGAATGTTTGTCCCAGTTAGGAGTAGCTGTTTTCCTGACGAGCGACACAAGCCTGCAAAGTAAGTGAAACTGGGCTTTGGCTGGAACATTTTTTACTACTGAAAAATATACAAATATAGATGTAAAAAAAAAGCAGAGTTTTTCTGATCATGAAGGGGTATAGGAGGCACACTAAGAAATAATTGCTCGCAACTACGAACAAACCCTCAATAATACATTCAAAATTGGCAGAAAATTCCATCAAAACATCAGATCAGCTAGTGTTAAGCCTATTTGTAAACTTCAGGCCTAAGGTGTTGTCTTATCCACACTTGCTCCAAGTATAACCTCTTTATACGCCCAACATCGGTACACAGCTAACACATATACTTCACATACAGATTATACATATAACAGTCTCACACAACCGCCATATATAGCTTTCACACACATGAACAACACACACACACACACATATACCTTTCTCTTCTCCCCAACACTCCTACTCTTACACCCTCTAGCGCTAGTCATCCAACTCTTCATTTACCACAACCATCAACACACGCAGAGAGAGAGAGAGAGAGAGAGAGAGAGAGAGAGAGAGAGACAGAGACAGAGACAGAGAGAGAGAGAGAGAGAAATGTAAGCGATGGTGTGTTTATCGGTACAAACGCAAATCATGCACGCTTTCAATAATGTGTGAACAAATATTATATCGGCTCAATATAGTTTTTACACATAAACCTACATATATTGAGACATTTTTATCCATGAACCCACCAAGGATTGTACGCACACACACACACACACACACACACACACCTGTGGTTCCTGTGGTTGTAGTTGAGGGCTGTCAGTTAACGCCCCATGGTCCACACTGCTTCGACGCCGCCACACAAGTAGGAGTAAAAATGCCATTTCCGTTTTTACATCCGTAGACTTTATTGAAAAAAAACCCCACTGCCATTTTCGTTTTTACACCCGTAGACTTTATTGAAAAAGCCACTGCCATTTCCGTTTTTACATCCGTAGACTTTATTGAAAAAGCCCCTGCCAGAAAAAAAACCCCTGCCATTTTCGTTTTTACATCCATAGACTTTATTGAAAAAGCCCCTGCCAGAAAAAAATGGGTCCAAAATGGCGACGGTTGTCCGGTAGTGACCAGTTAGGGGTAACCTGAGAAGTGTCCAAAAATGGCGACGGTTGTCCGGTAGTGGTGGAAAAGGTGACCTACCTGAGTGGGAGTGGCATCTGATAAATCAGTCCTCGTGGGAATTATAAAAGGCAAATACTGTCACAACTTTCATACATCCTTACTATTTTAAATATGACCGTCTCTCTCTATCTTTCTATCTCTCTCATTGTACACACACACACACACACACACACACACACACACACGGTGCCCCGCCTACTCCTCTGGACCTCATTCGTGATCAAGTGTCAAGATAAACCTAGCCTAGTCTAACCTAGCCTAACTCTTTCTCTCTCTCTCCCTAACCTAGCCTAACCTAACCTAGCCTAGCCTAGCCTAATCTAACCTAACCTAACCTAGCCTAGCCTAACCTAGCCTAACCCTTTCTCTCTCTCTCTCTGTATCTCTCTCTTTCATCATATTTTTCCACGCTATTCTTAGAGTTCAGATTTCAAGATACCAAGCCACCTGATTTCACCCATCTCCGTACCAAAAATACTTTTGGGTCACCTGCTCCCATAAATCAGTCTACTATCTATATCTCTATCTCTATCTATATAGGTCTGACAGCGACCCTTTCTTTCATCATATTTTTTCCACGCTATTCTTAGAGTTCAGATTTCAAGATACCAAGCCACCTGATTTCACCCATCTCTGTACCAAAAATACTTTTGGGTCAGCTGCTCCCATAAATCAATCGACTATCTATATCTATATCGCTATCTATATCGGTCTGACAGCGACCCCTCAGTAGTTTCTCTCTCTCTCTCTTTCATCATATTTTTTCCAACCACCTAACCTAACCTTGCCTAGGCGAGAACATGTGACTACCTGTTATATATAGTCATGCAGCCCACCCCGTGTGAACCCTAAAACATATATAAACATCCCATATATATGCATAAAAACTACCTAAAAATATCCTCTCTCCCTCCCGTACATAAACACAACCTGACCCATCTCAAAATCCATCTCTCTCTCTCACTCTCGTTCTCGTTCTCGTTCTCGCTCTCGCTCTCTCTCTCTCCCGCTCAAGTATCCTACTGTTCTTAGAGTTCAGATTTAAAGATACCAACCTTTATATCTCCTGACACCGCCCCCCTCCGTACCAAAATACTTTCGACCTGCCTGCACCCATAAACCAACATTTACCTCAACTTATCTTATTTCCATATTTATAGTGGGGTCACTATTCTTAATGAGCTTAACCTTTTTTATGTATCTCCTCATCGATTCTCCCTCCACCACCCAAGTTCTAAAAAATAATGTCTTAAAGATCAATAGGCATCCTCTCGCCTTCCCATACATAAAGACAGCCTGACCTACCTCATGCACACAGAACAGAACAAATGAGCGACCTAGTTAGATGTTCCCAGTGTGGGGTACCCTCCACACGGGAGCATCTATGTATCAGATGTTCCTGGTGCGAGGGATATCAACCCCTAGACAACATGGAGAGACACCGTCAAAAATGCATCCCAAACGGCATTGGCATTGGTTACAAAGGAATATCTCTATCTAAGGGTAAGTGTTATACTCTACTTGTTCTATACCGTACCGGTATATATAAAACATTTACATGTGAACCCCATGATATGATTTGTTTAAATTAATGTGAACCCGGTATATATCCAAATATTATAGTTATTATATTATTCGTATAGTACCCTTAGTCCCCTTTTTATTATTATTTATTATTATTATGGGTGCTATTATTATACAATGCATTAGTGTTTATTCACCTAAAAACCCTATTTCACTCCAATTACAGATCAGGCTCAGGTGATATCACAACCAAACAGCCCCAACACCCCCCCCGTCTTCATCGAGTGAAAGCTCGGTCTCACCGTCACCGGTGATTGGCTGGCGTGCTCGCAACCCACCGGTACCACCAGGAAGTCGAAAGAGAAAGAGAATACCCCTACCCACACCTAGTGAGTATTCTTAAATAATCAATAGTAAGAAAATATATCAGTATACACATGTGTACGCATGTGAAATGTGTGTATGTATGTGTGTATGTACTGTATGTATGTGTGTATGCATGCGTGTGTACATGTGTGTATATGTGCGCACGGTATAATGAAATGTTAAACTATTCCAACCATTCGGTTATCATGCAAGTGGACTACATACATAATAATAATATATACCTGTATATACATACATAAAATTACCCGAAATGAATGTCTCACTAAAATACATGATCTGAACTGTAATTGTGATGTAAAACCTTATATTTTCTTTCTCCCACAGATATCCCCAACCCACCAAAATCAGGCTCCAGTTGTAATGCTCCAGGGGGCAGTGCACCCCAACCCGGACCTAGTGGTACTACACTAGGAAGTCAAAAGAGAAAGAGAATAACCCCACCTACACCTAGTGAGTATTCTTGAATATATATCAATAGGAGGAAATATATCTATATACACACGTGTATGTATATGCGCATAGTATAGTGAAATTATCAACTATGCTGTCTTCTTACAAGCGGACAATAAATATAATTACATTAAATGAACGCTTCACAAAAATAAATGTTTTTAGTGAGTATTCTTGAATATACTGTATATCAATAGGAGGAAAATATATGTATATACACACGTGTATGTATATGTGCATAGTATAGTGCAATTATCAACTATGCTGTCCTCTTACAAGCGGACAATAAATATATATACCTTAAATGAACACTTCACAAAAATAAATGTGATTAACTGTAATTGTGATGTAAAGCCTTATATGTTCTTTCTCTTGCAGATATCTCCAATTCACCACAACCAGGGTCCAGCTGTAATGCACCAGGACCCAGTGCACCCCAGCCCGGACCTAGTGGTACTACACAGAATCAACAACAACACCAGCACAGAGGGAAAGAAGGAAGGGGGATCGGCAACGCTTCATCTAAACCAGACGGGGGTAATTCACCACAACCGGGTCCCAGTGGTGTTAAGCCCCCCCGCCGTCATCTCCCCTGTTCTTCCTCAGACTCTGGCTCTGACTCGGAAGGAGAAACCTCTCCACATGTCCGGGAAATAGTAGACTACTTTGACAATGCCATGATTCAAATTGATCTTTCCGTGCCCCCGTGTGATGCAGATGATATACATCTTTTTTTTGCAAACAACAGGGGACACATGGCTTCGATCATAGAGTCAGTATTCAATCGTTACCCCAAAGCTAAACCCCCTGCTCTAAAATCATACGTGGACATGACCCTTCGCTTAATCGCACAAAATCCCGATAGCGATGATCCTACCTACAAAGACAAATTTATACGTAGTGAAATACAGATCATTAGTTTTGACGAAATTGAAAATTATATCGACTACTTGATTGAATATTTTACCACACGTTTCGAACATGAAATGTTAGAGGAAGAGGGTAGTGGCTTTGTGCTAGATGAAATAGTGAATGTTAGGTTTTTCTTCGGCTTAGTACAGCTGAATTCCAGACTCGGGGAGTATGTACCCTACCCCAAGGGTATTCCAGGAAAAAGCCAGATCATTAATCCGTCGGGCCCCACAGATTGCGTTCTCCAGGTCATTTCAGCGTACCAGTACCTAAAAACTAACGTGGACAACCCCATCAGAGGACAATGGGAAAATATTTGCCGTCAATATGTGAATATGGGTAACATTGAAGGCACCGTAGCCTGGGAGGAGCTTCGACAACTTGAGACCCTCAATAATATCTGCATTCGTATTTACAGTCTCGAAAAAGTGGCAGCTAAGAGAGGTGAAATTGTCCTAGTGCGAAAGGGGGCCAAAGACAAGGAAGTTGTTCACTGTTTGCTGTTGGGGAATAGACATTTAGCATTCATTAAAGACTTTAACAAGTACATGAACCTGTTCACACATTCACGGCTACCTAAGAAGTTTTGCAATATATGTCTGCACCCGTGCAACAATGAAAGAGAGTTGGGAGAACACAGAGAAACATGTCCAGTAAGTCTCACCAAGCTAAAATTCCCCCCACCCGGGACTACATTAAAATTCATGAATCCGGGTAAGGCATATGAACCGTCTTACATCGCCTTTTATGACTTTGAAAGCATGCTAGTAAAGCCCCCTATAGATGCAGCCAAGTGCGTTCAACGACAACATTTCGCCATAGCCTATGCTTATATAATTGTAAATAGGGCAGGGGAGACAGTTGAATGTGGATCGTACTGTGGAAATAATGCTGTGAACCACTTTATCGAGACGATGAAACAATCATGGAGAAAGTGGAAATTTTGTAATGGGTATCACAAGATAAAAATGAGTGAGCAAGATCTATTACACCATAAGAATCAAAGTCACTGCGAACTTTGTCAACGAGCATTTCCAAAGGGTAAAGGAAATGGAAGTAAACACCATGATCACGAGAAACCGGGCATGAACTACATAGGTGCATATTGCCGTAAGTGTAATCTTTTAATGAAAAACCAAAAGCTCCAACTCACCCTCATCGCTCATAATGCAAACTATGACCTGTCACTCATATTACATGAACTAACAACCCCCGTGAAAAAAATAAAAATAATTCCCAAGCATTCTGCTCAAAAATACCATGAAGTTATTATTGACGATCTCAGATTTATTGATAGTTATGCGTTCATGTCGGGTTCGCTCGCTGATTTAGCCCAGCAATTTATAAACAGTGAGAATGAACCTAGATACGTGCTTAGCATGCTGAAGGATGTGCCCCCCCGTGCTTTACCCTTACTAATCAAGGGTAAACAAGTGATGTGCTATGATTACCTGGACTCGCAGCAGCGTCTTTCTGAAACTCAACTCCCCCCTCGTGAAGCATTTTTTAACCGTCTCCACCAGACTGAACTTCCACCGAGTGACTATGAGCATGCTCAGACTGTTTGGAAAGAGTCTGGATGCAAAACCCTCAAGGATTATCTAGTCCTCTATGTCAGAGTAGACGTGGGAATCTTGTGTGACGTCTTCCTCGAGTGGCGTGGCATCCTAAAAAACCAGTGGCGATTAGACCCCGTGAACTACGTCTCCCTCCCCGGGTTCGCCTATGACTCTTTTTTGTTGACAACACAGAAGGAATTGGAAGTACTCAGCAACCCTGAAATTTACCAACGCATTCAGAATAATGTACGTGGGGGGTTCACAAGTGTTGTGCGTCGTTACGTGCGAGCCGACAACATTTACACAAACCCCGAGTTCAATCCCAACAGTGATAAGAGTACATTCCTCGCGTACGTAGATTTTAATAGTCTGTACCCGACCGTAATGGAAGAGAAACTGCCTTGTGGGGAAATGCGAGAACTCAATGAAACTGAACTTGAGACATTCCTAAATGTCGACTTAAGCCGGCATGTAACCGACGGTGATGACGGGTACCTCATTCTGTGCGACACTGAGGCCATCTCACGAGAAGTCATCGAGAAGACAGACGATCTCCCATTGATCATCCGGCAGCAAAATATAACAAACCGAGATGTATCACAAACCACCCGGGACTTGTACGCGGAAGAAAACCGTGCAGCACCTAGCAAGAACGTGAAACTAATAGGGACTCACGCGGCTCAAGAAAATATGCTCTTCGCATTACCACTTTTGAAACTACTGATCCAACTCGGGCTTGTTGTCAAAAGGGTTCGTACAGTGTATACGTTCAAACAGGAACCTTTTCTCGCTGATTTTATCAGAGGAAATATAGAAGCCAGAAAAAACGCTACGTGTCCTATCAAGAAGAACGCGATAAAGTGTATTTCCAATAGCATTTTTGGACGCTGTCTAATGAACGTGGCAAAGTATGATGAAGATGTTGAAATTGTAGGTGACCGCGATCGTTTCATGAAATTGGTGCGGAGCCCATATTTTAAACGCGTTATACCTCTTAACCCGGAGCGGGTAGTGGTGGTTCGGAATAAAAAATCCACCATGGTGAATCATCCAAACTACATTGGGTACTATATCCTCGAGCTGTCCAAAGTACGTCTCTATGATTTTTTTTACAATGAAATGAAGGCTAACTACGGTGACAGAGTGAAACTAGTGTACTGCGATACAGATTCTTTAATAATGGTCATTGAAACACCCGACCTATTTGCCGAGTATGCCAAAGAACCACTAAAAAGCTACATGGATACAAGTAACTTTTCCCCCTCTCACCCTCTTTACAGCACAGTCAACAAGGGTAAACTCGGCCTCCTCAAGTCAGAAGTTGGGGAACGGGTCATTTCCGAGTTTGTAGGTGTGCGACCCAAGTGCTACTCTATCCTTTTGACAGACGGCGACCGGTTGAGTTCGGCTAAGGGTGTCCCCAAGTCCATTAAGAGAAAGATAACGCACCAACGGTACAAGGACGCCCTATTCGAGAAGAGACCATTCACTTTTGACTATCATGGATTCACAGTGCGGGGTTCTAGAATGAGCACTGTGAAATATCCCAAAAGGGGTATATCTATCGTAGAGGACAAAAGATACTACATAAATGCCTTGGAGTCACGGTCTTACGGTCACCCCGATAACCTAAATCAAGCCGCGGGGCCAGTTCAAGACATATTGCGGGGGGAGAATCAGAGTCAAGACATATTGCGAGAGGAGAATCAGAGTCAAGATAACGGTAATGAAAGAGAAAGGGAGGCTGTAGGTGTGAGACTGGCCGAGGTAATGGGTAGGCAAGTTGATGGTGAATTGGAGGATAAAACATATGAACTGTGGGCTGAGCGAGATGTTCTAGTTGAGCACTACTTCCCTCCTCAACGTGTTAATGAATGGGGAGGGGGGGAGTGTGAGGAGGAAGAGGATGAAAGGATAGTAGCAGCCGTCGCTCGGGAAGAAGAGTATCAAATGTTAGCAACAGAAGCGGCTCAACTGGAATATTTCCAGGATGATAGTGATAATGAGACGTTAGCCGCGCTAGCTTTCTTGGCAGGTAGCTCATAGGTCATGAGGTCTGAATGCGGTGGTTGACGGGTTAGGGTACCACCAACATGAATGACAAAGGTGGAATACCCACAGTGATATACAGTATGCTGTTTTGTAAATATATGTATGCATGTAGCCTATGTAAATAATAAATTAAGAAAATAAATCATGATTAATATTAAGTTAGTGTCACCAAAATTAAAATATATATTGGTATCAAATGGTGATATTGTATATACTGTATAAACAATGCATAATAAATATTGAATTAGTGTCTCCACACACGTTTTTATACACTTCCTTTATGTATAAGTAATATAAGTGCATTGATAATGAAACACAGAGCCCATTTTAATTGTTTATTTAATTTTATGTTAAATAACAGAGTTACAAATATATCTTCACTAGAAAGTATGGTACTTAAGAATATTAAAATGCTAACTAGACAATGTACAGAAATACATTAAGGAAATTCTCCCATAAAGTTAAGAAGTTTCATTCACGACCCATGGTGCTATTGTAAAGTTGCAATAGGTCGGGTGACGGTATAGTCACGGCATCCTCAGCAGCGAGCGAGTGACTATAGTGAACCGGGGGCGGGGGGCGGGCGGGCGGGCGGCGGGCGGGCGGGCGGGCGGGCGGGCGGGCGGGCGGGCGGGCGGGCGGGGCGGTTCACGATCTAGAGTGGAGAAAATTAGGGTTAGAGAGAACGGTAATACGGTAGAATAATTACCCCTCAATTCATATACCTTAAGAGCGAGATTTAATGAATATAAGCAGGAGAGAGATACTAGAGTCTTCTGTGTACTTACGGGCATGTGTTGAAGGTCTGTTGACAGGTGGGCATGCTAAACTTGTTATATGCAAAACGCAAGACACGCTCATCATTCCCAGAGTAGTCGGTCTTGGAGAACTCGTTGCGTATCTTCCCTAACGTTTCTCCGGGGCCCGCATGGGTGATGTGATAAGTAAAATACATGGCATAGGCCCCGCACACGTCGCTACGGGTTCCCTGGAGTCTAAATGCATTTTTAAATATGGGGACCCCGGGTCTCTCGAGTCGTTTAAAATAATCAGAATATACTCGAGGGTCTAGGCTGTAGCTATCCAGACATACTATTCTATGAGCATCGCGGTAGATACAGAGCCAGTGTCCCATATTTTTTTTAGACCAACTCGGCAGAGTGTTGATTATACACACAGCGGGTTTCCCCGCGTGTCCTCTGAGTAATGTCTCGACCTCGTCCGCTAATAGTACCCCCAGAAACACCGCCTCCTTTCCTAGACTCCCCCTTACCCCCCTTTCAATTTCAAAGTTGTTCATCCCTATCCCATCAGGCCCGCACGTCACACTGCAGTCTTCTGTCAGCGTTTATAGTTAATATACCAACCGTCTCACCGAATAATAAAACTAGGCAATTACTATCCTGGCCTTTGCTCATATTTAGGTTGAGTCGAAGTCCCCCATTCATTTCCACGGGCATATTATCATTCAGGTTTTCAGCTCTCAAATCAAAGCAGCAAACCGTGGCCCCATTGGCAAAAGCCTCTTTAGTAATTGAATGCTCTCGGTGGAGACCCAGAGCATCCAGCGTACGGTAATACAGCTCGGAACAGGCGTGGGGGAAACCGCTGGACACGTTATAGACCACGCGACCGTTAGCCATCACGCTAGCCCTACTTAAGTTCCCGTGTGTCAGATACAGGGGGTTAAGCGTATAATCGCCCGCTTGGGCAGACATGCCCATCATGACCATCGTTAGCTTTTCAGGGATGACATTACCCCATGGCTGGTCATAAGTGGCGGAGGTCTGATCCTTGGCCAGCACGTAGGTTTTAAAGAGAGTTTTGGTGAATGTGGATTTTATAACAGACCCGCCGCTCAACGAGGAGTTTAGAGCGTGTAAGGCGTTGGGGTAGGGGAATAACCTCGTATAAAGCAATTTGGTAGAATCTACGTGGAGTCGTGCCTTATCTCCATTACTAGGTACGTTCATTAGCCAATCGTTACTCGCCAGTTCGAGGCGGAGTCGTACGGGAATGCCGTCGGGTAGATAACTGTCTAGCGAACTAATGTCGAGGAATAAAGGAGCGCATAGCTCCAGACCGTGGGTCTTGAGTTGTTTAGAGAAGTCCTTTCGAGCGGGGTAAAGTAACTGTCCTCTATCTTCCGGGTGAAACCATCGGGGGGACACGCGAAATTAGCCAAGGACCCAATTGTGTTAATTTTGCCGGGTGTCAAGGTGGTGAGGGCTTTAACGTAGGAGCTGTAACCGTAGAGAACATTGGTTTCGACGGGCACGTCGCCGAGAAAACACTGCACGGATTTGAAAAGACTGTGGGCCGTGTTATTCGAGAGTTCAATGTTCACGTCGTCCCCGAGGGGGGTCGCATTATCCTCTTGGGTTAGCCGCAGAGTGGTGTGTATGACCAATTGACCCAAGTCAATAAAGCTCCCCGGAGTCCCAGGGATGAGGAAATCAACGTATCGGTCAGTTAACTTCATGTTGAAACCTAGATTGCTAGGCAACACGTCGGCATCTTGCCGGGAGGCTATGGTGGCTTCCAAAAGTCGGGTCTTGTTGGGACGGGGAAATAATTCACTGACGCCAGCAGCGTATTGACCTACGGGGGCCTGCTGACCCACAGCTCCCTCCACGGTCGCGATGCTCGCCATCTCGACGCTAGCCCGATACTGATTTACAGCGAGGAAAATATGTCCTTCTTATAGTACCCCTTCATTGTCTTCTTTTTAATTTTCCTTTTAACCTTTACCCTCTTCCTATTTCTACCACCTCCCCTCGCCGCCTTTACGGCAGCGTTCTTCAGAGCGTTCAGACCGTGTCTTTTTAGGGACTGCCTTAGGTTATTACCCTGAGAGATATCCTCCATGACATTGTTTCCAAACTCGCGTGCGGAAGGAGCTATGACATTTCGTACTAGAAACGGGAAGGCTCTTTTAGCGAGACCCGCTAATGTAGAGAACAGACCCCCGCCCCGACGGTAGCTGGGCTCGTAGGCGAGGGTGGTAATATCGTTGACGCCACCCCCGTGAGATACTCTCTCCCCACGAGCGAAAAGAGAGCGATACTCCCCCACGGAGGGGGGGATGAATGTAACTCGCATGCTGTTAGGGAAAAGACTGTTGACACGAGGCTAGACGAGCTATTAATATAGTCTGACAGCGCGAATGTGAAGTAAGCACGTCACGTGCTGACCCTCTTCAAAATACATGGGGCGACCCTTCTGGTCTGTGATTTTAATGGAAATGGTATCTATAGTTTTAGGTTTGAGTGGTTTATAGACGATAGGATGCACACCTTTCGATTGCCCGTCGGAGAGGGAAAAGGCGTCGAGAATATTTACATTTACCCCGGCGAATCTCGAAGGGTTGACCAGGTCACTGTATATGAGCACGCACTGAGCATCGCCGTTCCTTAAGACAGGAAACGGGCTAGTATGATATAGAAATGCGTCGTCTCTTTCGCTGAGAGCATCTCGGGGGGAGGTAAACACGTCATAGGCTTCTAAGGGGCTTAAGCCGAGAAGTCGGGCTACCCGCTCTTCGAGCTGTATCTTCACGTATGAGATGATCGGATGGGGGTCGCGGAAGCAGCGTACCGTAACGTGTTGGCTCAGGTTCATACGACCGAGGGAGAGTATTTGAGATGGGTTGGCTAGGCGGTCAAAGGCGCTAGTGTTAGGAAGCCCGGGGTAGGCTTCATCGTGGGGATGTCCGACGTAGGTTCTGTCGCGGTTAAGGAGACCCCTTAGTATAGCCCCTATTTTATTATTAACCCGGTCGATAAGGTATTCAATGTCCGGACTCAAGATATTTTCCCAAATAGTCACAAGCACCTTACGCTTTTCAATAGCGCCTGAAGAAGTAAGCTGCCCGTACTCTATATGTATGGCGCATTCTGCTTCGTCTCTCTTAATAGTATAGTAACGTTGAGGGAGTATCACATTTAACAGGCCAACTTCGTATTCCACGTCCCTGTGTAACGTTAAGGTTTGTAAGTTGTTGGTAAAACTACTGCTACTATTGGGGTATATGACACTGTCTGCAGCGCTTGTAACGTAGATATGGTGTGACTCCATCTTGGAACAGCAAGGGACTAATGCGAAGTTGGCTCGTTTCTTATATTTATAGCTACCTACAAGGACGGGAGAGTAATACACGATAGGTAATGCTTAGGTATTTATTTACAGAGAGAGAGAGAGAGAGTCATTAAAGGAGATTATACACGCATTATTAGGAATTGAGAGGGTCTTGCGTCACAACATCGTAGTCTTCATCCACGTCGCTGTTCCTTAGCTTCTTCTCACTCGCCTCCCTGGGGTTGGTGTTGATCGATTTGCCCTCCTCCTCCAGGTGTGGGCGTTTTTGACCCGGGGTGAACCCTGCGTTGTCATTCACAGTGGTTAACCCCATCCACCACTTGTCCAAGATGACACAGGATATATTGCGGGTCCTAAGATTCCCGGCTGCATGGTTTAGGATAGGCAGGTAATCCTGTGCCCATACGTGAGAGGGGAGGCCCGCAGCACCGCATTTGAAGGGGAATACAATACGTGTCATCTCATGTTGAATAGCCCAATCGACGAGTTTAGTAACACAGACATTAAACATTTTAACACGATCCTGGTGGTGGTCCTGCTTTAACCCTTGAATGAATTGGACGTCGCGAGAACTGAGTAGGTACTTCTGGTTAATCTCATTCAGCTCCAGCATCTTACCGGGGGCGTATTGAGCTAGAAGACAAGCAACATGGGGAAGACTAGGATCAGGGGACTCGCGAATTATAACACTCCCAGGCACACCCCTGTCTTTCCAGCAGCATCGGTTTAGCCGATAAATAGACACTCTTTCAGCGTATAGGTTACTATATGGATACGTTTGGTGTAGAAGCGCAGTGAAGCCGGAGGTCTCCCGACAGGCCGTGCAGCTGTGAACACCGGCAATGATGGTTTTATCATTACGATAGCGGGAGTCACCGGGAACCCCTTCCTCGTAGCTGAGCGAGTAAGCATCACTTTCTCCACAGGCCTCCCCTTCATCCAAGAAAGAGTAGAGGGAAGGACACTCCTCCTTCTCGCGTTCGGGCTGGGCAACGTCCTGAGCCCCACCGCCAGTCACAATCGATGAAGCCATTACCACTCTCCCCCAACGTGAGGGGGTGTCCACTACGTCCATTTCTCGAGGTGTTGATTGGTCGTCTAGGAAGCTATTGCGGTGGATGGAGGTCTTGTCGTCTGGAACTGCCGTAGTTGGCTCACAGTTGGGGTAAGAGAGTATGACGGGTCTGGGCTGTCTCGGCCGATTTTTATACCACCACGAGCGGTTGCCAGCTATTAGTTTAATAGGCAACCCACGGGAAGTGTGGCTCACGATGGTTCAATAGGATACCCACCCGTGGGTTGTCAGTGCGGGTATTTTAGACGAGAGTAGACTATTTATACCTCCACCGTATTGCTTTTTGATCTGAGTGTTTACAATATGAGAGGGATGAAGACCCGTTGCTCTAATAATTAGATCTACGTCATCATGCTGGGCTTTGGACGGTGTAGCCCCCTTAGCCGAGAGTAGTCCCACGATGTCTAGAACGTTGTTGTTGCTAGCTGAGTCCAGTAGCCATCCATCCTTGTCCCATCTAATTAAGGGGTTGTTTTTAACTCGCTCCAGAAGCCCTAAAGCGTATGGTGTCTCATTATATTTTATGTGGGCGGGCAGAAGATGTGCTAGACTGGGATTTTTGGAAGCATTCCCCATTACAGAAGTGGCTTTCATTAGCATGGGTGGTGGGAGTTTGGTTTTGCGCATAGCCCTCATTGATTTCTTGTTATAATGTGAACACGGTGTTGATTTCTTTCTCTTTTTCCTCGGGGGGGTCTTAGGAGCGGGCTGTGGGGGGAGGCGGGAGGACGAGCTTGCTGGAACGTGTTGTCCGGGGGAGGGGGAGGGGGAGGGCGGTGTAGGTGAACCCTCGATGCTTGTTAAAACACGCTTGGCTGTGGATTCGGGGAGGAGATAATAGCTACGCATTATGAAACAGTTTTGAAAGTAGACCGGCAACTGCAGGGAGAAGGGCGGCTAATATATTACCTCCAGCCTTACTAGTTAGAATTAATATCTTTTTGGCCAGAGATGTTTTCTTCCGGGCAACGGCTCGTATATCCTCACGATGGTGTTGTAGCTTTCTTATAATTTTACTATTCAGGGTGAGATGTTTCTTTAGAAAGTTGGAGAATATCTCAGAAATACAATTTAAATGCTCGCGTCCTAGTTGTTTAATGAGGTTCTTCCTTTCCTTGGGGTTAAGTTTTTTAAGTAGCCGTACAAACTTTTTATGTACACCGAGTAGGGGAAGCTTACTGTTCATCTTTGCACGAGGTCAGAGACATTAATCCAGCTGTCAAAGGAGGTAGGATATCCAACCCAATGTACAAAATATTGTTTTTCCCCTTTGCTTTTGCGGGTTCTCAGGATATTAATATCGAATGACTCGGGCAAGGAACTTGCCACCAGTTCTGACCCGTAGAAGATGCCCTCTATGGGCTCGCCGGATAGGTCTTCCAGGAGATAGGTTTTTGGTTGATGTTGGTGTTTTATTTCTCGAATTTGGAATAGCTCGTGGGTGTTCTGCTGGGTGTATCCCTTATGGAAAGCGGATGAACGAGTGCTACCCACGAGACGTACAATCTCTCCAACAGCTAGCTCGGTACTAATGCGTCTGAGGGGTTTCTGGGGGTTTTTATACATTAGATGGAATTGCCGTGCAGTGTCGGATGGTCGAGTTAAATTATGTACGATTGTGGGGGTTTGTCCCTTTTTTAGTCCAGAGTGGGGGGAATTATTGTAGGCACTGACCATGTCCTGGAGGTGGTTAATATATCGGGGGGAATTCCGCAGTGTAATAAAGCGGTACATGCGGGATTTCAATGTGCGAATGGCTCGTTCGGCGATGGAAGCTTTAATCTCACTAGAATGAACGCTATATAGCTTAATCTTGCGGGATGTTAGATATTCCTTCACTTTTTTATTATAAAACTCGGTGCCTAGATCAGTGTTCAATCTTCTCACACCCCTGGATTCATCTGTTTCCATAACCCTCTTAACAGCCATTAGCATGGAAGTCGCATCTTTCCTGTGAAAGGGTACTACCTGCATGAAACGGGAAAAGACGTCCACGCATACTAACAGGTATGATATATTGTCGTTGTCTTTCTTTAAATGACGCACGTCGGCTAAGTCGGCAGCCATGATGATCTTGGGCTTGGGGGAGAGAACTTTCTGGCGGGGGAATTTCTTTGGCTGTAGCTTATGTAGAGTGTAGGTTTTGCTGGTCCTGAGAAATCCTGTCACATCTTGCAGTTTTATGGAAGGATCAATGTCTCGAGCCTTATCCCATAGTTTCTTTTGAGAAGACAGTCCGTATGGCTGGTCGTGACGACCGTAGAGAACATTTAATAGCTCTCGATGCTTAGAACTCACCATTGGAATACACGTTCACAGGGTGGTTCACCCACTATATTTGTGCGGAATTGCAGGGCTTCGGGAGTATTTATACCTAAGTCAACGAGGAGATAGCCAAAGGGTTTAGAGAAAACGGCAGATTTGTATATTTCAACAAAATCGCTGGCTCGGTCTTTGCCGAATATTTGCCTTCCAAGTAGTTGTATTTGCAATAAGTCACGTTGTCTCAGTAATAGGAAGTGAGAACAGTTGAGACTAATATTCCTCGCATGTTTACCGCCCATGTATAGGTTTTGGGTTATGAAGATGCATGAAATGTTATTATGCCGACCGCGGGTAAAAGCGTCAACGACTACTTTATTCTTTACAGCTTCGATAAATAGATCGTCAAGGATGAATAAGGTTCCTCTTTGATCGTAAATATCCTCATCGCTTATAGGGTTCACTATTTCTGGAGATACGGTTACCTTAGGTCCTATTTCTTTATCATGCTGTAGGGGGTGCGAGAGAAGACCGCATATAACAATCTTTTTAAATTTATTATGATGCTTGGATATAAGTTTCTTGACGAGTTCTGATTTGCCGGAATTGCTGTATCCCGCTACTATTATGCGAGCGGGGTGTTTGAATATGTCGAGAGCATCGGAGGTAAATGCTTCCGCCATGTTGGTTTCTATTTAACTAATACCTTTACGAGGTTTGAATGCATATATATATGTTTTAGGGTTCACACGGGGTGGGCTGCATGACTATATATAACAGGTAGTCACATGTTCTCGCCTAGGCAAGGTTAGGTTAGGTGGTTTGAAAAAATATGATGAAAGAGAGAGAGAGAGAAACTACTGAGGGGTCGCTGTCAGACCGATATAGATAGCGATATAGATATAGATAGTCGATTGATTTATGGGAGCAGCTGACCCAAAAGTATTTTTGGTACAGAGATGGGTGAAATCAGGTGGCTTGGTATCTTGAAATCTGAACTCTAAGAATAGCGTGGAAAAAATATGATGAAAGAAAGGGTCGCTGTCAGACCTATATAGATAGAGATAGAGATATAGATAGTAGACTGATTTATGGGAGCAGGTGACCCAAAAGTATTTTTGGTACGGAGATGGGTGAAATCAGGTGGCTTGGTATCTTGAAATCTGAACTCTAAGAATAGCGTGGAAAAATATGATGAAAGAGAGAGATACAGAGAGAGAGAGAGAAAGGGTTAGGCTAGGTTAGGCTAGGCTAGGTTAGGTTAGGTTAGATTAGGCTAGGCTAGGCTAGGTTAGGTTAGGCTAGGTTAGGGAGAGAGAGAGAAAGAGTTAGGCTAGGTTAGACTAGGCTAGGTTTATCTTGACACTTGATCACGAATGAGGTCCAGAGGAGTAGGCGGGGCACCGTGTGTGTGTGTGTGTGTGTGTGTGTGTGTGTACAATGAGAGAGATAGAAAGATAGAGAGAGACGGTCATATTTAAAATAGTAAGGATGTATGAAAGTTGTGACAGTATTTGCCTTTTATAATTCCCACGAGGACTGATTTATCAGATGCCACTCCCACTCAGGTAGGTCACCTTTTCCACCACTACCGGACAACCGTCGCCATTTTTGGACACTTCTCAGGTTACCCCTAACTGGTCACTACCGGACAACCGTCGCCATTTTGGACCCATTTTTTTCTGGCAGGGGCTTTTTCAATAAAGTCTATGGATGTAAAAACGAAAATGGCAGGGTTTTTTTTTCTGGCAGGGGCTTTTTCAATAAAGTCTACGGATGTAAAAACGGAAATGGCAGTGGCTTTTTCAATAAAGTCTACGGGTGTAAAAACGAAAATGGCAGTGGGTTTTTTTTCCAATAAAGTCTACGGATGTAAAAACGGAAATGGCATTTTTACTCCTACTTACATGAAAGAAGAAAAAAGAGAAAACGGAAGGTCCCAACCCTTTCCCACTCTTAAGGGGAGACTGACCGTTTGTTTGGTCTATTAATTAATTGATTTATATATTTTTTTTTAGTTTCCTCCCTAGATCTCCATCAAGGTTAGAAAAACACCCCCTTGACCCCCCTTCAAGATAAATTTGTACATTTTTCGGTAGAAAAATGTCCCGGCTGAAGGCCGATTCCTCTTAAAATTGCAGGCTCGCTTTCGCTCGCCAGGAAATAATCGACACCAAAATGGCACGAAAGGTCTTAAAATTGACAACAAAATGGAGCGAAAGGTGTTAACCCGTCCAGCACCAGCGACGCGTCTGGCGCGTCGGCAATGTATGTAACGCACAGCCCCAGCGACGCGTCTGACGAGTCACCCTAATTGCTCCGACCGTAACCTCAGGTGTAGCCACTCGAGAGGGCTCAGATTTGTATGGGAACTGTGTACGTATCCCACGCAACCGTGCCGATGGTTGAAAACTCTCAAAGTCCACGTGCGTGCGCGTGAGCGCGCAATAACCTGGTTTTGGGGGGAAATTGCCTTCAATTTTTTACTCTTGTAAAATCCGTTTTCGGGTGCTCTGTAGGACCATTTTTTGAGCTTTTTGATCGGGTTTTCGTGGTTTTTCCTTCATTCCTAACCCATTCGCTATTGTTTCTGGAATAAAAAAAAAAAATCAAAACCGGCCGGGTTCTGGCTGTACATTTATTAATAATCAGCCGGGGCTCGACGGGTTAAAATAGCCAAACTAATGGGGCAAACACCTTAACATTTGAAAACTAATGGGGCTAAACATGAGGGAGAAGGTGGTCCAGAAAACCGGCCCATCCCCCCTTAATTAAGCCATTTAAGATTTACAGAAGAGTGACCGTTACTTACATTACTGTTTGGGTTAACCCTCTCAAGCTCCAAGACGCGTTTCTGTTCTGTTTTCTGGCTACTATTAGTCGATTTTATTCAGATTAGTAACGGTATATGGAAGTCAGAGGGTTGATTGAGATAGTATTTACCCTTTTAATACCCACAGATCCTTCCTAAGCTGCATAACATCGCCTAATGATAGCCAAAATAAACTTCCAAACCGCGTCCGAGCTTCAAAGGGTTAACCCCTACGGTACAGGCGACGTCTTTTTCATTGTATTCTACCTGTATTTAGACGATTGTAGGCTATACAGTTGTGGTAGACAGTTTTTCTGGACCCCCTTCTCCCTAATGTTTAATCCCACTAGTTTTGAGATTATAAGACGTTTGGCCCATTAGTTTGGCGATTTTAACACCTTTCGCCCCATTTTGTTGTCAATTTTAAGACCTTTCGAGCCATTTAGGTGTCGATTATTTCCTGGGGAGCGATAGTGAGCCTACAATTTTAAGAGGAACCGGCCTTTGGCCGGGAAATGTTTCTACCGAAAAATGTACAAATTTATCTTGAAGGGGGGTCTAGGGTGTGTTTTTCTAAGCTTGATGGAGGTCTAGGGAGGAAACTAAAAAAATATATGAATAAATGAATTAATAGACCAAACAAACGGCCAGCCTCCCCTTAAAGGGGAAAATTGAGATAGTTAGCAGGGTTTTAATGCCTAGAGGTCCTTCCTAGCATAAATTGAGATAGTTGTCAGGGTTTTAATGCCTAGAGGTCCTTCCTAGCATAAATAAAATCGTCTAATAGTAGCCAGAATCACAATTAAAAAGACGTTGCCAGTACAGAAAGGGTTAAGTGTAATAAGAGGAGAATATCAGGACCAATGGCACCAAGATGGCGGAGGTTGGCCGATCTCTGTTACTATAGGGTCTTAAGAGAGGGTACGTGCCCCCCCCCCACCACCCCTCTCAGGATAGACCATTGGGCTAATAACATCATCGTACTACATAGCATAATACAGTATGCGCCGATATTTTTTTTAAATTTTAGTTGACGATAAAAACTTCATTTTCTTATACGCATATCAAAGAAAACGAATATATTTAAATGGGTAACTAAATGATAATTCATATTAGTCTTCAATATTATACCGTATATTACCAATAAATGCAAGTTAATCCAGGTAATTTTTGCGTTTTAGAAGTCAGAATGAATTTACATACAGTAAATAACGTTAAGTATTAACTTAATGTGGACGAGAATATCAACAAGCAGTTAGGCTATGTAGATATTTTAGGCTGTTGAAGGTATCAGATCGCTCGAGAGAGAAGTTCAGAGAACACTCGTTTTCAAATTGTCTATCGTGTAAGTCGTACAAGCAGGCCTAGGTTGTTAATCTTGTATTAACTCTTATACTTACACTTTGATATTGCTTTTGTTGTGACACATTTAAGTTACACACATATTATTAGTGTGTAATGAACACCAACGTATACAAAATGAAAAGCTACGAGATCCGGGCGAAGGTGTCGAACGTTGGTGCGGTGTTAGGCTGTGGGGCTTATGGCATGGTCGCTGAGGTCGAGTTTGATGGTAAACCAGCCTGCCTAAAGGAAGGCAAGAACATGGCTGACCTCTCCCTTTTCCAACGGGAAGCCCGCATGCTTAGTCGTTTGGATGGTATTGGTGGGGCACCGGTTTTGTTTGCCGTAGCGTCGGACAAACCTGTTATTGTCATGTCGATCTGCAAGGGGAAAACAGTCCTGGACTTATTTAATGATAAGGACACACCGTTTGGGACATGGCTTAAAATTATAAAAGACATTGTCCATAAGGTTTGTGAAATTCACTCTCGGAACATAGTGCATAATGATCTCAAATTAAATAATTTGATTGTTAACAAAGAAAAAGTGTCGGTTATAGATTTTGGTTTGTCTAGCTTCTCGGGGCCAAACCCATGTTTTCCCACCGGAACAAAAGAGTCGTATAAAAGGTATAAGCACTATGCACCTGAACTGTACCTGGATGGCATAAGCTCCACTCAGAGTGACACTTGGTCGCTCGGAGTGATAATTAACAAAATCTTAAAAGGTGTTGACATAGATGATGACCTCCTTGGAGTTACTGATTCACTAAAATCTCTTGTGCGGGATATGAAGTGTAAAAAGATAATTCGCCGACCTAGCCTACAAGTGGTATACGACAAATTATCTGACATATTGGATAGTTGGCTAGATATCAATAGTTGGTGGCCTGCTGAATCTAGCGAGGAGTTGGATTCCAATTGTAGTGAACCAGAGAGTAAGGTTGGGGTATTGTTGCAAGATAATGATGATTCAGTCTGTGGGGTCAAGCGCATGGTTACACAAAAGAGAAGGAGGGAGTCAGATGACACCGAGGAGGAGGTTGTTGGGGTTGCCAAGAGGTTCAGGAATAATCGATACCGTCTGTGTTATTCTTCCTGAGGTTTTAAATAATATGAAGAAGTGTGTTTTGGAAGCTGACACCCAAAATACTAATTTGTTTATTTTATTTTATTAGGAAGCTGTTTAAAAATATGGTTTTGTTTTTATTGTGAATTTTTTAATGGTAGTTTAGTTTTTGGTTAAGGATTTACGGTATATGTGGAGGAATTATACCCACATGACGGAAAAACATTTTATTGTAATGGTGCGACAAGCTTGGACTCACCTGAAGAGAACTCCAGGGACAGTCCAAACTTGTCGTGTCATCAAAATAAATCAGTTTTCCGTCATGTTGGTATACTTTCGCCATTCAAGTATTCACGGCGCTTAATTTCTCTTCCTGATGTACTATATATATGGTTTATATTTACAGTATACTTAACCTGCATTTCTCTTCCTGATGTACTATATATATGGTTTATATTTACAGTATACTTAACCTGCATTTCTCTTCCTGATGTACTATATATATGGTTTATATTTACAGTATACTTAACCTGCATTTCTCTTCCTGATGTACTATATATATGGTTTATATTTACAGTATACTTAACCTGCATTTCTCTTCCTGATGTACTATATATATGGTTTATATTTACAGTATACTTAACCTGCATTTCTCTTCCTGATGTACTATATATATGGTTTATATTTACAGTATACTTAACCTGCATTTCTCTTCCTGATGTACTATATATATGGTTTATTTTACAGTATACTTAACCTGCATTTCTCTTCCTGATGTACTATATATGGTTTATATTTACAGTATACTTAACCTGCATTTCTCTTCCTGATGTACTATATATATGGTTTATATTTACAGTATACTTAACCTGCATTTCTCTTCCTGATGTACTATATATATGGTTTATATTTACAGTATACTTAACCTGCATTTCTCTTCCTGATGTACTATATATATGGTTTTATATTTACAGTATACTTAACCTGCATTTCTCTTCCTGATGTACTATATATGGTTTATATTTACAGTATACTTAACCTGCATTTCTCTTCCTGATGTACTATATATATGGTTTATATTTACAGTATACTTAACCTGCATTTTGTTTAAAGTTTTATATATTTTTTAAATGAATAAGAGGAACCATAGAGTGTATTGATTACGGATATATATTAGGTTAATTTTAATAAACAGTGTAATTGCTATAATTAATTTTATATTCTCTATATTTGTGTAAGGAACTAATTTGGAGTGAATTTCTTAGATCAGGCCGAAGGCCGATTCCTCCTTAATGGCAGGCTTGCTATTGTTCGCCCGGAAAAAGTCGACCCCTAAATGAGGTGAAGTCACTGAAGTGCTTTATACAGCAAAAGCGAAACTATTGAGTGAATTGTCTTAAAATCTCCAAACTAATGGAGTGAAACAGGTTAGCCCAAAAAGCCACGTCTCACACCAAAGAGGGTTAAGGCTAAGAGGGTGGTTTATAATGTGGGGCATTAATGTGGGTGTACACCGTCCCTTAGTTAACGACCCCTCCTGGTATATAAATGGGTAGATTATAATGGATGCTGTACTTATACTCAGCGGCTCGCTTGGTGTAGTGACTAGCGTCTTGGACTTCCACCCAGAAGGCCCGGGTTCGCGCCCACGCTCGGCGCATTAAAGATTTTTCACAAGCACTGAGTCGTTACCATCCCTCATGAGCAAAGGGATGGGGTAGTAGTACAGGACCCCAATGGAAATACGCCTAATCGGCCTTATTGAGCTATCCTTAGCTAGCTTAGCATGCGCTAGCTTTAAGAACTATTATTATTATTATTATTATACCATTTTTGTTTAACATGTACTCTTTCTCTGTTCTCAGCGGCATGGTAATGGGTAATGGGTATTTATAGATGGACGCTTTATTTACCCATCAATTTTTAACATGTACTCTTTGTTTTCAGCGGCCTGGTTTTGACTGGATCGCACGCTGTCCCATCCGGAGTGTCGAGTGGTGTACAGTTTCTTACAGTAGATCCTCTGGAAAAAGGCAAACTAGGCCTGTGTATCCAGCTCAGTGCCAGTACTTGCACTACTGCGGTCGTTCACTGTGTTGGCGGCGGCGGCAGCAGACGCAACATTTTTACTATGCTGTAATTTTACTTTATAATCAAACTTCAAATCTTGTCTTCCCCATGCTTTATCAAGATTACTTTCAAACTTCCTTATTGATTCGGAATCGACTACATACTGGGGCAGCGCGTTCCACTCATTTACCACTCTATCACAAAATGAGTTCTTTGCCTTTTCAAGCTTATTTCTTTCTTTGTAAATTTTCTTAGAGTGTCCTCTCGTTCTTGTTCCCTCCCGCATCAAGAAGATACCTTCACACACATCATCATCATACTTTCCTCACTTCCATTGGTTATAACTTCAGGTAAGTCGTTGATAAATATAACGAACAGTAGTGGTCCCAACACAGATCCCTGAGGTACCTCACTTGTAATTTCCCTCCACCCCGAGCCTATTCCATTCACCAGTACCCTCTGTCTCCGATCTTTCAGGAAGGCTTCTATCCATTTCACACATTTCTCCCCTATATTATAGCTTCTAACTTTCTCTATTAACCTTTTATGTGGGACCTTATCGAAGGCCTTCATAAAATCGCTATATACCACGTCTATTACATCACCATCCTCCAGAGTTTGCATCCAATCATCTTCCACCTTAATTAGCTGTAGTACCGTCGACCTCCCTGGCAAGAATCCGAACTGTCTCAAACTGAAAAGTTGGTTTGATTTCATATGCTCCATTATTCCTTCTCTAATTACCGTTTCCATTAGTTTACACACAACACTTGTCAAACTGACTGGTCTATAATTTCCTGGGTCATTTCTCTTTCCCTTCTTAAATATAGCTGTTATGTTCGCCTCTCTCCAGTCCGTCGGGATTTGTCCTGTATTAAAAGATACCTCAAATAACATTTTTAATGGCTCTACTAACAACTCACCTCCTTCCTTTATGATTCTTGGATGTATCCCATCCGGTCCCGGGGACTTACTTCTGTTCATTTTTTCTATAGCCCTCCTTATTCTAGCATGGGAAAACTCTATTAGTTCTAGTGCTGGTGCCTGTTTGATGGGAATAGTAGGCACTGCATCAACCGACTCCACTGTTAGTACCTCCCCAAAGTATTTCCCCAGCACCTCTGCTTTCTCCTTATCAGTTTCTGCTCTATTCTAAATGGGTAGATTATTACGAACGCTATACTTAACTATATTTTTTTAATGTCTACTCTTTCTCTGTTCTCAGCGGCATGGTTTTCACTGGATCGCACGCTGTCCCATCCGGAGTGCCGCGTGGTTTGCGAGGGAGCGGGGGTGACGTGCGAGAGCTACCAGCACCGGGTTTGTCTGGCGTCGGTGGGGTTCTCCCGCGGTCGACACTTCTGGCAGTTCACCATCGACTCCTACGACACCAACGCTGATGTGGTGTTCGGTGTCGCTCGGAGTAATGTCGACAAAGAGGCCATGTTGGGTGAGTGGACCCCCGCCTTTGGCGGGGGGATAGCTCCCCTATTTCAACTCCTTTCGGAGTTGGGCACCCGCCTAAAATACACTTGATCCGAGTGGGATCGAACACTGGTTTTCAGCGTCAGAAGCAGGAGCTATATCGACTGAGCTACGGAGCGAGGGTTGATTGAGATAGTCTGTTCCCATTTATTTTCTATTATTATTAAACGATTTATGCAGATTAGGAAGGGTATATGGAAGTCAGAGGGTTAATTGAGATAGTCTGTTCCCATTTATTTTCTGTTTTCTGGATATTATTAGACGACTTAATTCAGATTAGGAGGGGTATGTGGAAGTCAGAGGGTAAATTGAGATAGGCCTAGTCTTTACCCATATAAATCCCACAAATCCTTCCAAAAGTGTATAAAATCGTCTAATGACATCCAGAATCACCTGTCAAAATGCGTAATAATCCCGAGAGCTACATTGGCTTGTGATGGCAGTGTCTTATTTAACCCCTTCTGTACCGGCGACATCTTTTTGTTTACATTTCAGCTCCATTCAGACGATTTTGTGAAGCTTAGGAAGGATATATGTAGCTAGAAGGATGGATTGGGTGAATTGCTCGTTTAAGGGGAGATGGTTCACTTTTTCGGCGATTTTTGCATGTATTCATTATTTTTCTAGTTTCCTCCCTAGACCTCTATCAAATTAAAAAAAAAAAAATCATCATTAGATCCTCCTTCTAGATTAATCATTAGATCCTCCTTCTAGATTAATCATTAGATTCTCCTTCTAGATTAATCATTAGATCCTCCTTCTAGATTAATCATTAGATCCTCCTTCTAGATTAATCATTAGATCCTCCTTCTAGATTAATCATTAGATCCTCCTTCTAGATTAATCATTAGATCCTCCTTCTAGATTAATCATTAGATCCTCCTTCTAGATTAATCATTAGATCCTCCTTCTAGATTAATCATTAGATCCTCCTTCTAGATTAATCATTAGATCCTCCTTCTAGATTAATCATTAGATCCTCCTTCTAGATTAATCATTAGATCCTCCTTCTAGATTAATCATTAGATTCTCCTTCTAGATTAATCATTAGATTCTCCTTCTAGATTAATCATTAGATTCTCCTTCTAGATTAATCATTAGATTCTCCTTCTAGATTAATCATTAGATCCTCCTTCTAGATTAATCATTAGATCCTCCTTCTAGATTAATCATTAGATTCTCCTTCTAGATTAATTTGTACATTTTTCGGTAGAAAAATGTCCCGGCCGAAGGCCGATTCTTCCAACATTACAGGCTCACTATCGTTCGCCAGGGAAAAAATCGACACCTAAATAGCACGAAAGGTCTAAATAATTACGAAGAAATGGGGAGGAAAGTCTTAAAATCGACTAACTAATGGGGCAAACATCTTAACATCTTAAAACTAACGGGGCTAAACATGAGGGAGAAAGTGGTCCAGAAAACCGATCCATCCCTCCTTAATGTACAGTATATATGGATGGTGTGGTGAGGGAGGTAAAAACCGGTCCATCCCTCCTTAATGTACAGTATATATGGATGGTGTGGTGAGGGAGGTAAAAACCGGTCCATCCCTCCTTAATGTACAGTATATATGGATGGTGTGGTGAGGGAGGTAAAAACCGGTCCATCCCTCCTTAATGTACAGTATATATGGATGGTGTGGTGAGGGAGGTAAAAACCGGTCCATCCCTCCTTAATGTACAGTATATATGGATGGTGTGGTGAGGGAGGTAAAAACCGGTCCATCCCTCCTTAATGTACAGTATATATGGATGGTGTGGTGAGGGAGGTAAAAACCGGTCCATCCCTCCTTAATGTACAGTATATATGGATGGTGTGGTGAGGGAGGTAAAAACCGGTCCATCCCTCCTTAATGTACAGTATATATGGATGGTGTGGTGAGGGAGGTAAAAACCGGTCCATCCCTCCTTAATGTACAGTATATATGGATGGTGTGGTGAGGGAGGTAAAAACCGGTCCATCCCTCCTTAATGTACAGTATATATGGATGGTGTGGTGAGGGAGGTAAAAACCGGTCCATCCCTCCTTAATGTACAGTTAATATGGATGGTGTGGTGAGGGAGGTAAAAATGAGAACCATGGGTAGAGGATTGGGTTTAGTAGGAGAGAAGGGTGGATAATGGGAGTTAACACTATCTGGTGCAACGTTTAGTAAGAGAGAAGGGTGGATAATGGGAGTTAACACTATCTGGTGCAACGTTTAGTAAGAGAGAAGGGTGGATAATGGGAGTTAACACTATCTGGTGCAACGTTTAGTAAGAGAGAAGGGTGGATAATGGGAGTTAACACTATCTGGTGCAACGTTTTTTAGTAAGAGAGAAGGGTGGATAATGGGAGTTAACACTATCTGGTGCAACGTTTAGTAGGAGAGAAGGGTGGAGAATGGGAGTTAACACTATCTGGTGCAACGTTTTGGGGGTTATTTTGGTATTTTGCTTAATTATTATTGAAGATTTTATTTATTTTTCCAACAATATATTTTTAGTTTAGTTTAGACTTAGGAAGGTGTATTTCCAGACTACCTTCAAACTAAATAATCTTCCCCCAAACCCCTTCAAGCTAAGTTTGTACATTTTTCGGTAGAAAAATTTCCCGGCCGAAGGCCGGTTTCTCCCAAATTGCAGGCTCGCTATCGCTTGCCCAGAAAAAATTGACACCTGAATGGAGTGAAGTGTGTAACAATCACCAAATTAATAAGGTGAAACGTCTTAACATCTCCAAACTAATGGAGTATAACAAGGAGGATCCAAATAGTACCGCCCTGCATCGAATAGGGTTAAGCCGGTATCACACGAGAGCTTATATAGTCAACATTCAATAATCAACATTTTTTAAGCAACTTTTCTGGAATATTTTGCACTGGTATCGGAAACTATACTGATGATAGATGAACTTAGGTGACCTGACGTATTTCCAATGTTAACCTGATAAGCTGCCAGACCAGTGTTGTGGGAAAATGTTGAGGGAAAAATCGCTCGTGTGATACCGGTTTTAGACTATATTCTGGTGAACGAGAGAGAATCGACAATATCACAAAATTATCCCTTAACTTCAGCAACATTTTATGAAGATTTTATGAAATTTAAGAAGGATGAAGGTTTTATGTATTGATGAATTTACTACGACTGTATTTAAGAAGGATGAAGGTTTTATGTATTTATGGATTTACAACGACTGTATTTTAGCTGGTAATTCTGTTAAATATCGATGTTTACAGCTCCAACTTCCTTATAGAACGCAACTCGCATGTCGGCAATTGACAACCTCCCTCAGTTATCCCTTGATTTCAGCTACGTTTTATGAAGATTTTATGAAGTTTTGAGAAGATGTCGGGTAACTAAAAGGATTAATTGAGATAGTTTGTAGCCTTTTAATGGGTGGGTGTCCCCTTCAGTTTCCTAAAGGGCCTCCAGCAATTAATGGGCTTGGAACTATCATACTTAACCCTCTTTGCTACCACAGATCCTTCTTAAACTGCACTAATCCCTAGCTAGAATAACATTAACCCTTTCACGCATTTATGACGCAGAGGTTGCCAGATTAGCAATAAGAAATAGAGTTCTCTCACTCTTATAATTACCTCTCCAACATTAGTGTTCTGCCCACAGCTAACTCAAAGACAACTGCAGAGGTTGAAGTAACTAAACTAAAGGTTTCTAAGTACCCCTGATGGTAACAAAGGCTTTAAAGAATCCCTAATAGTCTCAACACAGCTAACTCAAAGACAACTGCAGAGGTTGAAGTAACTAAACTAAAGGTTTATAAATACCCCTGATGGTAACAAAGGCTTTAAAGTATCCCTAATAGGCTCAACACAGCTAACTCAAAGACAACTGCAGAGGTTGAAGGAACTAAACTAAAGGTTTCTAAATACCCCTGATGGTAACAAAGGCTTTAAAGTATCCCCAATAGGCTCAACACAGCTAACTCAAAGACAACTGCAGAGGTTGAAGTAACTAAACTAAAGGTTTATAAATACCCCTGATGGTAACAAAGGCTTTAAAGTATCCCCAATACGCTCAACACAGCTAACTCAAAGACAACTGCAGAGGTTGAAGTAACTAAACTAAAGGTTTCTAAATACCCCTGATGGTAACAAAGGCTTTAAAGTATCCCCAATAGGCTCAACACAGCTAACTCAAAGACAACAGCAGAGGTTGAAGTAACTAAACTAAAGGTTTGTAAATACCCCCGATGGTAACAAAGGCTTTAAAGTATCCCCAATAGGCTCAACACAGCTAACTCAAAGACAACTGCAGACGTTGAAGTAACTAAACTAAAGGTTTCTAAATACCCCTGATGGTAACAAAGGCTTTAAAGTATCCCTAATAGGCTCAACACAGCTAACTCAAAGACAACTGCAGAGGTTGAAGTAACTAAACTAAAGGTTTCTAAATACCCCTGATGGTAACAAAGGCTTTAAAGTATCCCCAATAGGCTCAACACAGCTAACTCAAAGACAACTGCAGAGGTTGAAGTAACTAAACTAAAGGTTTATAAATATCCCTGATGGTAACAAAGGCTTTAAAGTATCCCCAATAGGCTCAACACAGCTAACTCAAAGACAACTGCAGAGGTTGAAGTAACTAAACTAAAGGTTTCTAAATACCCCTGATGGTAACAAAGGCTTTAAAGTATCCCCAATAGGCTCAACACAGCTAACTCAAAGACAAATGCAGAGCTTGAAGTAACTAAACTAAAGGTTTCTAAATACCCCTGATGGTAACAAAGGCTTTAAGGTATCCCCAATACGCTCAACACAGCTAACTCAAAGACAACTGCAGAGGTTGAAGTAACTAAACTAAAGGTTTATAAATACCCCTGATGGTAACAAAGGCTTTAAAGTATCCCCAATACGCTCAACACAGCTAACTCAAAGACAACTGCAGAGGTTGAAGTAACTAAACTAAAGGTTTCTAAATACCCCTGATGGTAACAAAGGCTTTAAAGTATCCCCAATAGGCTCAACACAGCTAACTCAAAGACAACAGCAGAGGTTGAAGTAACTAAACTAAAGGTTTGTAAATACCCCTGATGGTAACAAAGGCTTTAAAGTATCCCCAATAGGCTCAACACAGCTAACTCAAAGACAACTGCAGACGTTGAAGTAACTAAACTAAAGGTTTCTAAATACCCCTGATGGTAACAAAGGCTTTAAAGTATCCCTAATAGGCTCAACACAGCTAACTCAAAGACAACTGCAGAGGTTGAAGTAACTAAACTAAAGGTTTCTAAATACCCCTGATGGTAACAAAGGCTTTAAAGTATCCCCAATAGGCTCAACACAGCTAACTCAAAGACAACTGCAGAGGTTGAAGTAACTAAACTAAAGGTTTATAAATACCCCTGATGGTAACAAAGGCTTTAAAGTATCCCCAATAGGCTCAACACAGCTAACTCAAAGACAACTGCAGAGGTTGAAGTAACTAAACTAAAGGTTTATAAATACCCCTGATGGTAACAAAGGCTTTAAAGTATCCCCAATAGGCTCAACACAGCTAACTCAAAGACAAATGCAGAGCTTGAAGTAACTAAACTAAAGGTTTCTAAATACCCCTGATGGTAACAAAGGCTTTAAAGTATCCCCAATACGCTCAACACAGCTAACTCAAAGACAACTGCAGAGGTTGAAGTAACTAAACTAAAGGTTTATAAATACCCCTGATGGTAACAAAGGCTTTAAAGTATCCCCAATAGGCTCAAAATCGCGTCATATGTCGGAGAGGGTTAATAAGACGTCGCTGGTACAGAAAGGGTTAACCAATAAATAAATAAACCATATCATTAAACCCTTCAGTACCGGCGACGTCTTTTTTTACTTTATTCTGGCTACTATTAGACGATTATAATCAGTTTAGAAAAGGGCATCCAGCAATTAACAGGCTTCAAACTAACTCGCCTTAAACGGGTTCACACATACCCGTCCTGAGCTCCCGTCCTTCCCCGACCACTGAAAACGTATGCAATCGTGCAAGGACTCCTACATAAACGGGTATGGTCTGTTCATGAACGTACAGTGACACCACAACACGGGCCGCGGCGGCGAAGGAGCCGAACATTATTGACATACCTAAAATAAACGGATCAGGACGGACCAACCGCCAAAATTGGTTCAAGGGCGGGTCACCCACGTGTTACGTCCTGGGATATAAACACTGGGCTCTTTCTATTGGGCTAGGTATGCGGCAACAAGCAACAACGGAAAACGCTAGATCCAACCCTTATCTATAAACCCAGGCAACAAACCACCCTAAACCGTCAAGAGTCCTGCCTGGACAACAAGGTATCCTATGACTCGGTTACAGGGTGCACGCACTATAGACTGCTGATAGTCAAGCAGGCTATATAAAAGATCACACAATTAAGTTGACTTAAAGCTTCAAGGAAAAGATAGATAACGGAATTAAATTGCAGAAACAATTTAATAACAAACTAGAAGAAAGTACATTTAACGTTACGTTAATTAATACAACTAATCACCCCTGCGTGAAAGAAGGTGAAAGCAAACAGTCCTCAAAACATCGTACCGGTAGACAAGATGCGGGGTTCTAAACTGCATGCGGCTACTGTAGGATCTGATGCTTAGCAAAGAAAGTACGTTACGGATTTAGAGAACTCTCAACTCATAAGCAGGAATAAATACTAGTGATAGGACCTACAGTGTATAATGGCATAGGTATAATTAAATAAAGGCAGCAACTCGCAACATAACCACATACAGGTGTGCTTCTCACTCTTAGTCAGGCAAGCCTGCTCGGACAGAGTCTCTAAGCCACACCCTGACTCACAATGCTCACAAAAACGGTAAACTGTGGCACAATAACAAGCATACAGAAATAATAAACCCCTAGCTGTTAATCTGCCAGGCGGCAGAGGTCTAGCCGGAAGGATATAGGCTTCGGATACCCGGGCTGAGCCACCTGCTCTAGCCTAGGGACGTTCCCAAGTCTGTGCGCCAAATTACTCTAATTGAAAGGGTGCTCTCTTGAGAGACTCAGATCGCAAGTATCTGACTCTCTCCTGGCGACCCTAAAACAAAAGCAAGACGTGCTAGCGCAGTGCTGAGTGGACTAGGCAAGGGCCCTCACACAACACAACACTAGACACACAGGGACACAGACAAGAAAATGCCCCCAGACTCCCACGGGTATCCTAGTAAAGTCGTGCGGGTCCACAGGACTCGCACCAGCAGACTTTACTTAACACCTTACGAGCGGCCTATGCGGTTTATTTATATGTACCGCCCAGCGGGGTGTTTTTAGCCAAAATAGGGCTGTTTACGTGATCATTTTCATGCCTAAATAAGACCCAGAACGTAAAACAAGTACCTATCCCTGAAAGGGCATAAACAGAGCTTTCGAATGACACCATAACGATCCTTTTATGATGGCTAGTTTTCTTGCAATAACCGTGCAATGCGAGTGCAAAAAGCATGTAATTAGCCACTTTCCCGATATAATTCCTTATATAGCGAGTGAGAGAGGGAGGAGGGAGCTGGGATTCGTGTCAGTATGTTCGCCGCGGTGGTCTGGAGCAGTCATACGCTCGCTACTCTCCTGGCACCACTTGTCTCTCTCTCTCAGCAACATTACGTGCTGAAATTGCCACTCGAGTTATGTCGAGCGCCGCCACATAGTCCAGCTTTATTTAACTCGACTTATGTGGTGAGCCGCTAATTAAGGGTTAAAGGATCGCAAAAAGCCTCCCCTCCGGTCTAGCCCCTGCTAACCTGACACAAGAACACACTAGCAAGCATGAAACCACCAAATATGAGACAACAAAAAAGCTTCCTAGGTCTCATTAACAATTACATCTCTGCATAAGGCCCTAAATCCTATCTAGTTATCTGAGAGCTCGTCGTTAATACAATAATAGATATAAGGTCTATCAAGGGGATGGGATAATTAAATAGATTGGTGAAGTAGTGGAAGGAAGGTATACAAAGTAAGAGAGAAAGTTTCTAAGTGGGGTTGAGAGGGATAGATATCAAGGGGGTCCGAAGGGTACGACAGTGAGGTGAGCTCTGAGTCTTGAATCTGTCTGGACCCCGCCCTAGGCATGCAGAATACATCCCAGGCTTGGCAACACTCAACACAGTTGCCGGGTCAAAATCGTCTACCCCGTGCGTGAGTCGAAACTAAGCCTAACGTTGAGATCAAATGCATATGGCAACATCAGGCTCGTCCCAAGCTGAACTCTCCGCGCGAAGCAACGTCCCCCAGCCGGTCTCTCTCTCCCGCTCGTCTCCTCCCACTCTCACTAGACTTACATCTTATATATTATAATGAAACAATCAACTATCGAGAATAAACTATACTAAGATGCGTTGGTTAAGAATAAGGGCAGCTACAAGCTGTGAAACAACATAAGAATATCCCAGACATTAGTTACATTGTCGTAGGATATATACTAAGGAAAAGCCGGCCGGCCGGCCGGCTGCCGCCAGCCGGTTTCTAAACGGCTGGGCAGCCGACGCGCGCGCATCCCCGCACGTGGCTACTATGCAGAAGCGTCACACCTCCCCCAAGATATAAGACCCTTGACTAAGTTCTTCATATCTAACAGAAAGCTTCTCATAGTACCACACACTGTGGCGACACAAGGCACTATATATAAAAAAAATAAAGACTGTTGCGCTCCACCGAGCAAGTTCAACTAACTTAGCGACAATAAGCGAAAACATTCAACTTAGATACTGCTACAACATCTTATACAAAATTCTACACGTTATAAAAATAAAGAGTTTATATAAGGTTTTTGCGTTTTTAATTTTTTTTCCGGCTGAACTACAGTGACAGCCTATTTTCCTCCACACTCAACCCTCAATCCTGTGGCAGTCTAACCAACATCATCCACCCTTGATAGACAATCCGCTATCACGTTATCAGAACCGGCAATATGGCGTATGTCCAGATTATACTCCTGAAGCATGAGTGACCACCTGGTCAGCCTCATATTCCGGTTATGAAACTGATTCAAGAATTTCAGAGGGTGATGATCGGTATAAACCACTACGACTGGTCCGAAAGCAGGAACATATACATCGAAGTGCCTGAGCGCCAGCACTATCGCCAGGAGTTCTTTTTCAATTACAGAGTAATTCCTTTGTGCACTATTGAATTTTTTACTGTAAAAACTCACTGGATGTTCGATACCTTCATCATCTGTCTGTAACAAGACAGCCCCAGCCCCTACGCCACTGGCATCAGTCGCCAGCTGAAAAGGTCTGCTGAAGTCTGGGGCCCTGAGTATGGGGTGGGTACATAACAGGTGTTTCACCAAGGAAAACGCCTCTGCACACTCAGGAGACCACCGGAACTTCTTGTCCTTAGCTAATAAGTCAGTTAAAGGTGCAAGTACAGTCGAATAGCCTTTGATGAAGCGACGATAATAGCCTATCATACCTAGAAACCGCATAATTTGTTTCTTAGTCGTAGGCTGGGGAAACTGATCAATGGCTTTGATCTTTGTCTGTGGAGGGCACACCTGACCCATCCCCACCTCGAACCCCAGCTACAAAACTGTGGCTTTGACAAAATCGCACTTACCCAGGTTTACCACCAAACCTGCTTCATTCAGTTTATTAAAAAGCTGTCCGATGTGAGCACAGTGACTGTTAAAATCATCGTCGTATATTATGACATCATCTAGGTACACCGTACAGTTGGGAATGTCGGCTACAATGTCGTTCATTAATTTCTGAAACGTTGCAGGGGCATTTTTCAGCCCGTATGGCATAACATGGCAACGATATGTGGCATCGTCCACCACAAACCCACACACCTCTCGCGCTCGCTCAGACAAGGGCACTTGCCAATAACCCTTAACAAGGTCTATCTTAGTGAGGAACTTAGCCTTTCCTATCTTATCCACACTGTCGTCCACGCGAGGGAGAGGGTAGGCATTTGTGGGGGTTAAACCATTCAACCTGCGGAAATCTATACAAAACCTCACCTTGCCATCTGGTTTGGGCTGCAGTGTGACTAGGGAAGTCCACCAAACTGTACCCTCAGAAATCAGCCCACGTTTCAGCATATAATCCAGCTCTTCCCTAAGTGCTGGTAATTTAATAGGGGGAACACGGTATGGCACTGATTTAAAGGGTGGGTGGTCCCCAACATCGACATCGTGCACCGCTTGAGTAGTGAGGCCAGGATGCTCCGCGGAAACAGCTGGGTTTGAATCAAACAAGTGCTGCACAGGTACACGCTGTTGCTCAGGCAGGTGCAATATTAACTCGTGAGCCACTTGTCTAGAATTCCCCGCCCACTGATCCGCGGAAACATGACAATCCCAATTATCCTCCCCCGCAGCTTGACTGTCCCTTCCTCCTTCTCCACCACGATCGCTGCAGATCAACACCGGGACAGTGAGAGGCTCGGAGGGGCGCCTCACATACTCTTTCATCAGATTTACATGGCAAAGTTGGTTCTTTTTCTTACGATCAGGAGTAGCTACTAAATAGTCGAGATCAGAAACCTTCCTTACAACCCGATACGGACCAGAATACTTGGCAGACAAGGGGTGTCCCACCAGAGGCAGTAGTATCAGTACCTCCTGATCTACTTCAAACTCCCTCAGCTTCACCTTCTGGTCGTATCTGTCCTTCATCTGAGCTTGTGAACTCTTAAGGTTCCGACCTGCTACCTCCAAGCTCTTTAGCATTCTCTCACGGCTTTCAACTACATACTTTAGAAGCGAGCATGGCTTTGTGACTCCCTCCCAGATCTCCTTGACTATGTGGAGGGGCCCCCTGACCCTGTGTCCAAAAACCAACTCGTTCGGGCTAAATCCCAAGCTCTCCCCAGGTACTTCTCTCGCAGCAAATAAAACGTATGGGAGACCTAGATCCCAGTCCTTCCCATTTTCCATGCAATAACACCGCAACATACTCTTGAGAGTCGAGTGCCACCTTTCCAAAACTCCCTGACTCACGGGATGGTAGGCAGATGACACCACAGACACTATCCCATGTTGCTGCATGGTCTGCTTAAACAGAGCAGAAGTAAAATTGGATCCCTGATCAGACTGGATCTCCTGAGGGTAGCCATAACGAGAGAAATAGACAAGTAGGTTTTTGACAACAGTCTTAGCCATCCCGTTGCGCATGGGGTAAGCATCTGGATACCGTGTTGCTACATCCATTACAGTTAGTAAAAATTTATTGCCGGCACTAGTGGGGGGCAATGGGCCAACCATATCGATAACTACTTTGCTGAAGGGCGGCCCAATAACAGGGATGGGTTGTAACGGGGCTCTCGGGATGACCTGATTGGGTTTCCCAACAACTTGACAAGTGTGACACTGTCACACCCATGACACGACACTCGCCTTTAACCCAGGCCACCAGAAAAGCTTGCTCAGAGCTGCCTCCATCTTACGTGCCCCCAGGTGCCCTGCCAAAGGCACATCATGAGCTAATCTCAATAAGCTCTCACGACACACCCTCGGTACTACTAACTGGTCCACTAATCCTGACCCGCCATCCCACTTAATCTTGGGATCCTGATGTCTCCGATACAAGATCCCCTCGGACAAGAAAAAATCACCAGGCTGCGCATCCCCATCGCTCTCCAGTTCGACAGCACCATTACCACACGCCCTGACTTCAGCATCTTCCAGCTGCAAGGAACATATATCAGCAGGTGCGAGATTATCCAAGTTCATCTTAAATAATTTATTTCCACCTCCAATGTCCCGCTGAGCCATCCTTTCCTCACGCTGCGCATAACGATGCTGTCGCAGAGTCTCTTCCTGCCCTGCACCTGCACTAGCGGTGACAGGCCCCGGGGCCTCTCCAGACTCTAACATAGGTGCCAATAATGAGTCACCAAGAAACACTGCCGGCTCAAAACTCTCCAATTGACCAACACTTCCCGTTTTCTTGTGACCTTTCCTCCGCGGTTTGATAGACTGAGGTGGTGGCTGCAAGGCTCCGGATGTCTGAGAATGCGTCACAACACACGCCATGGTTTGTACGCTACACTTCTCAACCCACTCATGTTCCTCCCTACTAACGTCGGCCGCCTTCTCGGCAACGACCAAGGGTGAAACCTTAGAAGCAGGCATCGCAAAGTCGTTGCCGAGGAGGAGGTCGACGCCCCCAACAGGCAAGTTCTCTACAATTCCGACATCCAGCTCCTTCGCCACACCACCCACCTCCAGCTCCATCCGCACCAGCGGGTAGGACTTCGTAGCATTGATCCCCTGAACTACCACCACCCGAGCAGCGTTAATCGGTCTACCAGTAAAGTTCCTTAACAAGGTCTGAGAAGCCCCAGTATCACGCAATAGCTTAACTCCTCGCCTTTCGCCAGCCCACCTCACAAAACCATGCCCTCTATGACCCCCAAAGACGTCGCGGACAGGGTTCGAGCCTTCCGGACTCTTGAACACAGGCTGTGTCCCACCCTCTGACGAACTACCCTTGGCAAACTCAGAAGATATAGGCGACACCCCTATGCTGCGGGCCAATGACACAACCTTGTTTGGTGGCTTGTTCGGACCAGCATTTGCAAAGTGACCCTCCTTGTGACATGCAAAGCACTCTTTACTCTCTGGTTTCCCTTGGGAGTGGGAGGTACCATTAGACTTCTTATACGGGACGGTATTTGGTTTATGTTCAGTTTTATTGTCAGTGCTAGATGGTTTTGTGTATTTATGTGTATCAAAATTCTTGGGAGGGGGAGGGGTACGATCCTTTGCACCCGACTCACTCCTAGCTGCTGCTTCGCACCCTCGAATTAATGACAGTCGGCGGTCAGCCATTTCTGCTGCCTCCTGGAGAGTTCTAGGATTTTTTTCCTTTATATTTAATGTTAAGTCCCCGCCTGTGCACTTAAAGAACTGCTCCAAGAGAACCAGCTCACTCAACTCCTCAAAAGTAGCTGCCCTCTCAGAACGCAGCCAATGTCGTAGTGCATCAGACAAGTCCCGGGCGTGTTCTAGGAAGGTACTATCCTTGCCCTTAGTAACACCCCGAAACTTCAAGCGGTAAGTTTCTGGTTGTAACTCATAGGCCCGTAGCACAGCCTTCTTTAGCTCATCATAAACTACACAGGACTCTAAAGGTAGTGCATCATACGCTTTTAGCCCCTTTCCTAGTAGTCTTGATGAAACTAATGCTGCCCACTTTTCCTGAGGCCACTGGTGTTCCTGACACTTCTTCTCAAATCGCATAAAAAACTCAGCCACACCTAATTCATCGAACACAGGAACTAGTTTAAGCAGGTGCGACAATGATTGGTCCCGATGTCTGTTACCTCCCCCAATATTTCGCCCTGTTACCTCCACTCGAGATCTCTCCAGCTCCCTGTCAGCCCGATACCTAGTAGACTCTGCCTGCAGTTCAGCCTCTCGTATAGCTGTTCTCTCTGCAGCCTCAGCCGGAGCTCTAGCAACCTCAGCCTGCACACTAACTTGTCTTTCGGCGGCCTCAACCTGAGCTCTAGCGGCCTCAACCTTGGCCATCTCAAGCCGAAACAACAAATCTGGAGTCAACCCTTGAGGAGGGGAAGGTGCATTTAATGGAGAGGGTCCCTGTGATTGAATTCCACGCTGCCATTGACCATCAACTTGGGGGTATGTACTAAATTCAGGCACCCTGACGTTTGATACGGGGGTGAGTGGAGGGGGGGCTGGGGACCGGGGCCCCCAGTCGCCTCTCCACCCAGGTCTCTCCCTTCTAAACCCAATATCAAAGTCCTCAGTTGATCTTTCCTCATGCCACTTAAACCCTGGTGACCCTGAAGACCTGCCACACACTTTAAGCCATACTTATTCAGCTTCAACACCCTGGCAGCGGTAAGGGGCACCTCTAAAAATCTTCTAGCACCCTCCTCGCTATCGACTAGCCACTCCACAGGCCTTTCTCCCTCCGAGCCCGTATCGTGACCTGACCCACCACTGTGTTCTGATGTATTAGACATGTTTGTGTACTGCAGTAATTATCACGGTTATAGAATGTGCCTTATCTCCTATGCAAGTATGTATATACTAATGTTATTTAAAGTCTTTAATGTGTTATATTGGTTGCTCCAAAAAAAAAACTCTATGTCCACTGTATTCCTCTAATCATAAGGAATCTCAAAACAAATGACCACTATATTCCTCTGTTCAGTAAATCCTATGCAAGGTCGCCATTTGTTACGTCCTGGGATATATAAACACTGGGCTCTTTCTATTGGACTAGGTATGCGGCAACAAGCATCAACGGAAAACGCTAGATCCAACCCTTATCTATAAACCCAGGCAACAAACCACCCTAAACCGTCAAGAGTCCTGCCTGGACAACAAGGTATCCTATGACTCGGTTACAGGGTGCACGCACTATAGACTGCTGATAGTCAAGCAGGCTATATAAAAGATCACACAATTAAGTTGACTTAAAGCTTCAAGGAAAAGATAGATAACGGAATTAAATTGCAGAAACAATTTAATAACAAACTAGAAGAAAGTACATTTAACGTTACGTTAATTAATACAACTAATCACCCCTGCGTGAAAGAAGGTGAAAGCAAACAGTCCTCAAAACATCGTACCGGTAGACAAGATGCGGGGTTCTAAACTGCATGCGGCTACTGTAGGATCTGATGCTTAGCAAAGAAAGTACGTTACGGATTTAGAGAACTCTCAACTCATAAGCAGGAATAAATACTAGTGATAGGACCTACAGTGTATAATGGCATAGGTATAATTAAATAAAGGCAGCAACTCGCAACATAACCACATACAGGTGTGCTTCTCACTCTTAGTCAGGCAAGCCTGCTCGGACAGAGTCTCTAAGCCACACCCTGACTCACAATGCTCACAAAAACGGTAAACTGTGGCACAATAACAAGCATACAGAAATAATAAACCCCTAGCTGTTAATCTGCCAGGCGGCAGAGGTCTAGCCGGAAGGATATAGGCTTCGGATACCCGGGCTGAGCCACCTGCTCTAGCCTAGGGACGTTCCCAAGTCTGTGCGCCAAATTACTCTAATTGAAAGGGTGCTCTCTTGAGAGACTCAGATCGCAAGTATCTAACAAAAGCAAGACATGCTAGCGCAGTGCTGAGTGGACTAGGCAAGGGCCCTCACACAACACAACACTAGACACACAGGGACACAGACAAGAAAATGCCCCCAGACTCCCACGGGTATCCTAGTAAAGTCGTGCGGGTCCACAGGACTCGCACCAGCAGGCTTTACTTAAAGGATCGCAAAAAGCCTCCCCTCCGGTCTAGCCCCTGCTAACCTGACACAAGAACACACTAGCAAGCATGAAACCACCAAATATGAGACAACAAAAAAGCTTCCTAGGTCTCATTAACAATTACATCTCTGCATAAGGCCCTAAATCCTATCTAGTTATCTGAGAGCTCGTCGTTAATACAATAATAGATATAAGGTCTATCAAGGGGATGGGATAATTAAATAGATTGGTGAAGTAGTGGAAGGAAGGTATACAAAGTAAGAGAGAAAGTTTCTAAGTGGGGTTGAGAGGGATAGATATCAAGGGGGTCCGAAGGGTACGACAGTGAGGTGAGCTCTGAGTCTTGAATCTGTCTGGACCGCGCCCTAGGCATGCAGAATACATCCCAGGCTTGGCAACACTCAACACAGTTGCCGGGTCAAAATCGTCTACCCCGTGCGTGAGTTGAAACTAAGCCTAACGTTGCGATCAAATGCATATGGCAACATCAGGCTCGTCCCAAGCTGGACTCTCCGCGCGAAGCAACGTCCCCCAGCCGGTCTCTCTCTCCCGCTCGTCTGCTCCCACTCTCACTAGACTTACATCTTATATATTATAATGAAACAATCAACTATCGAGAATAAAATATACTAAGATGCGTTGGTTAAGAATAAGGGCAGCTACAAGCTGTGAAACAACATAAGAATATCCCAGACATTAGTTACATTGTCGTAGGATATATACTAAGGAAAACCCGGCCGGCCGGCATGCCGCCAGCCGGTTTCTAAACGGCTGGGCAGCCGACGTGCGCGCATGCCCGCACGTGGCTACTATGCAGAAGCGTCACACACGTGACTGGTCAGCGCATAGGCGCCGTGTATAAGCGTCTATGCGCCGCCTAGATGCTACCAGACGTAGTCTATGCCCCAACCAAAATATTTGAAAGTTGAGACTGCGACGTGCCAACGTCGCCTCACGTGATCACCCCGCGGGCCCCCCCCCCCCCCCCCCCCCGCCCCCCGCCAGTCCCTGCCCACCAAGCGTCCATAAAAGAGCCAGCCGCGTGTGGTCCTATCTCAGTTCCCAAGCCGCCGTCAAAATAAAAAATCCCTCAAGTGAAAATCTGCCCTTATTAATACTGTATAGTAGCATGCAGTTGGCTTGCATAATACTGTATAGTAGCATGCAGTTGGCTTGCATAATACTGTATAGTAGCATGCAGTTGGCTTGCATAATACTGTATAGTAGCATGCAGTTGGCTTGCATAATACTGTATAGTAGCATGCAGTTGGCTTGCATAATACTGTATAGTAGCATGCAGTTGGCTTGTATAATACTGTATAGTAGCATGCAGTTGGCTTGCATAATACTGTATAGTAGCATGCAGTTGGCTTGCATAATACTGTATAGTAGCATGCAGTTGGCTTGCATAATACTGTATAGTAGCATGCAGTTGGCTTGCATAATACTGTATAGTAGCATGCAGTTGGCTTGCATAATACTGTATAGTAGCATGCAGTTGGCTTGCATAATACTGTATAGTAGCATGCAGTTGGCTTGCATAATACTGTATAGTAGCATGCAGTTGGCTTGCATAATACTGTATAGTAGCATGCAGTTGGCTTGCATAATACTGTATAGTAGCATGCAGTTGGCTTGCATAATACTGTATAGTAGCATGCAGTTGGCTTGCATAATACTGTATAGTAGCATGCAGTTGGCTTGCATCTTCGTAGGTTTAATTGTTAATTTGTACATTTGTTGGTAGAAAAATTTCAATTTTAACCCGATGAGTGCCAGGGACGTATATATACGTCCTCGCCGAAAAAAAATCGTAACAGCGAAACGACTGCACCTATGGCTTTCATATTTTTACCACATGTACCTTACCATTTTGGCTACCCACCACAAAAATCCCAAATTCCTCCTCCCACCCACTCGCTGACTGTCGGTCCTGTCAGAAGGAAAAAAAAGGAAAATCTGTGGCGGCGAAACGACTGCACCAATCGGTTCCATATTTGTGTGACAAGTCCCTTACCATTCTGCCTTCCCCCCACCAAACCCCCAACCGCCTCCAACCACCCACTTCCAGCGTATCCGTACGAAGATAAGGAAAAAAAAGGAAAATCCGTGGGGGCGAAACTACCTCACCAATCGGCTTCATATTTGTAACATGAGTCAATTACGCTTCTACCTTCCCCCCACCATCCTCCAAACCACCCTCCCACGACCCTCCTACCCATACATTCCGATACCATAAAAGTCTCTGTAGTCTATAGTGTCTTTTCAGCTACTTTCGGGACCATCGGGGACCTGATTTCTGGCGAAAATGGACAAGGGGAGTGTTTTTTTTACCATTATCCTTCCTTTCTCTCCCAACTTGATAGATTTAGCCAAAAAAAAAAAAAAAAAAAAAAAACTCTGGCACTGGCAGAAGCACACCGTCAAAATTGGCTGGCACTCAGCGGGCTGGTTGAGACTGAGGTGTCTCTGTGCCGTGCCCCAATATATATGCATGATGGGGGCCATCGCCGACGACACTGCGTCCATCATATTGTGGTCTCAGTGTCGTCGCAGTGCCGTCACAGTGCGTCTCAGACAGGTCGTATTCAGACTTATTAGGTCGCCTTCCAAAGGGACTGGTCGTGGCACCAAGTCGCCGCCCATGATCCGTCTGCCGGGGCGGTCACGTGTTGAGATCTCCGTCCACTAGCCGTGCATGCGCCGTCTTCCGGGGCGGTGGTGACGTGTTGAGGTCGGGCATCAGGGCCACACGTGGCCACTCGGGCCCACTCGGGACACAAGGTCATCCGTTTGATGCCGTCCAACAGTTTTTGGTGGTCGGGGAAGGACGGGAGCTCAGGACGGGTATGTGTGAACCGAGCTTAACCCTTCTTGACTACCACAGATCCTTCTTAAGCTGCACAAAATCGTCTACAAAGAGCTAGAACAAACCCAAAAGCCGTCGTTGGCCCAGAAGGGGTTAAGAAGGATCTGTGGTACTAAAGATGGTCAAGTGAGATAGTTCCAAGCCTGTTAAGGGGAGACTGGCCGTTTGTTTGGTCTATTAACCCGTTGAGACCCAGCGTCGCACGTGTTGCGTCGGCAGTCTTTGATCACCAACTCCCAGCGACGCATCACGTGCGTCCGACATATAAAAAACACTTTCGTGGCTCGTAAGGTAGGAAATGGCGGGAGAATAGGAGGGGGCGGTACCGTAGTGTGTGGGGGAGCCGGGCCAGTAGGTGTGAGCGGGCCGAGACAGCCGCGCGGCTGGTGGTGGTAGGCTTAGTGGGGATAGTTTACACCCCTAGTTTACCGCCACTTTGAACCTTCATTACTCCGGTCGTATGGGAGCTAGAGGCTTGAGATTTATGTGAGATACTCCTTAGGATGTATGCCGTACAATGCCATACTCAGTTTTTACCCTAGTGCTCCCGGGCGGGTGGTCATGCGGGGGGGACGAACTATTGAATCCCCCCCCCCCGCCCCCCAAATGACCGAAATGAGTTTTTTTTTAATTGTGTGTTCATTTCTCACCATTCTCTTCCATTTTGGCTCAACAAATTTTTTTGAAGCTCCCCCCCCCAACCCCCCACCGGCCCCCCCCAAAAAAAAATGTCAGAGGTGATTTTTTTTTGTTTTTTTTTCATTTCTCATCCTTGTCTTCCATTTTAGCAAACAAAAAAAATAAGTGAAAATGGCTTGGGACTGGGGTGAACAAAATATTATAACTAGCCGGGGCTCAACGGGTTAATTCACTTATTCATATATTTTATTAGTTTCCTCCCTAGACCTCCATCAAACTTAGAAAAACACCCCTTAGACCCCCCTTCAAGATAAATTTGTACATTTTGCGGTAGAAAATTCGGCCGGTTCCTCTTAAAATTGCAGGCTCACTTTCGCTCGCCAGAAAATAATAGAAACCTAAATGGCACGAAATGTCTTAAAATTGACAACGAAATGGGGCGAAAGGTGTTAAACTCGTCAAACTAATGGGTCAAACGTCTTATAATCTCAAAACTAGTGGGGCTAAACATTAGGGAGAAGGAAGTCCAGCAAAACAGTCTGCCTCCCCTTAAGTGAGATAGTTCCAAGCCTGTTAATTGTACGAGGCCTATTTTAAGCTGAATAAACTCTTCTATTGGTAGCCAGAATAAAGTAAGGATACAGAATGGGTAAACATGAAAACAAAAATGAGGCGAAGGGTCTTACAATCGCCAAACTAATGGGGCGAACGTCTGAAAATCTCAAAACTAATGGCGCTGAACATGAGGACAAAGGAAGTCTAGAAAAAAACAAATATATAAATAAAACTCAAGTGGAAAACTCCCCTTAACATGATCTAGTGCAACGTCTTGGGGGTTATTTTGGTATTGTGTTTAATTATGGAGGGTTTTAATTGTTTTGGACATTTTCGAACAATGTGTTTTTAGTTTACCCCGAGACTTAGAAAAACGCCTCTCCAGACCCCCTTCAAACTAAAAAATAACGTCCCCCAGACCCCCTTCCAGCTAAAGGTGTACATTTTTCGGTAGAAAAATGTCCAGGCCAAAGGCCGGTTTCTCCCAAATTGAAGGCTCGCTATCGCTCGCTTAGGAAACATCGACACCTTATTGGGTTGAACCATCATATAATCGCCAAACTAATGAGGTGAAACGTCTTAAAATCTACAAACTAATGGAGTAAAACAGGGAGGATCGAAATTGGCCCGCCCTGCACCTAAAGACTCTAAGAGAGGAGAATATCAGCAACAAAGGGACCAAAATGGCGGAGGTTGGCCGATTTCTGTTACTATATTGGTCTCTAGGGAGGGTACGTGCCCCCCCCCCCCCATTGAGCATTGAGCTAACAAGTTAACACCACCACCATTGTACAAAAATACGTACTGTACATATCCATTGATCGTATTTTATATTTTAGTTATCGGTAATAATTCCGTTTTCTTATAAGCATATTTAAGAAAACGAATCTATTTAAATGGGTAACTAAATGATAATTCATATATGTCCTCAATATTCTACAGTATATTACAAGTAAATGCAAGTTAAACCAGCTAATTATTGCGTTTTATATGTCAGAATGAATTTACAAACAATAAACGTTAAATATTCCTTAATGTGGACGAGAATATCAATAAGCAACTTATGTAGATATTTTAGGCTGTTGAATGTATCTGATCGCTCGAGAAATAACTCATTATTAAGTTGTCTGTTGTGTGCGTAAGGTGTGAAATTAGGCGTTGGTTATTAATTTTACTTTTTAACTTTTATATTTTCAGTTTGTGTTTGATTTAACCTATAAACATTGTAATAAATACAATGAACAACAAGATACTAACAAATTGTGAAATCTGGGCGAAGGTATCCAACATTGGCGCGGTGCTAGGCAGTGGGTCCTATGGATCGGTCACTATGGTTGACTTTGATGGAAAACCAGCGTGCCTAAAGGAAGGCAAAGAACTCCACCACCGCTTCCTATTCCACCGTGAAGCCCGAATGCTCAACCGTTTGGATGGCATTGGAGGGGCCCCGATCTTGTTCGCCGTGGCGACGGACAAGCCGATCATAGTGATGTCCCTGCGCCCGGGAAAACTCTCAATGGTATGCTAAATGACAACATCCCAATTTGGCAGTGGCTAAAGATCCTGAATGGTGTCGTCATTACGGTTGACGAAATCCATTATAAACAAATTATTCATAACGACTTAAAATTAGATAACATCATTGTGGACATGACTACTGAAGATTGTAAGGTGTCCATAATAGATTTCGGTTTGGCTAGCTTGTCTGGACCAAACACATTTTTTCCCACTGGAACTAAGGCAAGATATAAGAAATTTAAACATTATGCGCCGGAACTGTACCTTAATGGCGTAAGTTCCACTCAAAGTGACACCTGGTCACTGGGCGTTATGATTGCCAAAATTTGTATGAGATTCCAAACCGATAGCGATACCTTTCAAATGACTAGTTCCCTTAAGCCTCTCGTATGCGGTATGACGTGCAAAAAGGCCATTTGCCGCCCCTGCCTTTTAGATGTGCATGTCAAACTGGCTGACATCCTGCAAGGTTTTCTAGCTGTCTTGAATAGTTCACCGGCTGAGGAATCTAGCATTGAGTCGGATTCCAATCGTAGTGAACCGGACACCAAAGCTGGAGTATTGTTTGAAGATAATGATGATTCAGTCTGTGAGATCAAGCGCAGGGTTGCACACAAGAGAAGGAGGGAGTCGGATGACACCGAGGAGGAAGAGGTTGTTGGGGTTGCTAAGAGGTTTAGGAATACTGATCGATACCGTCTGTGTTATTCCTCCTGAGATTTATAATAATATAAAGAAGTGTGTTTTGGAAGTCTATACCCAAAATGCTGATGGGTTTAGGTTATTCTAGGAAAATGATTAATATGGGTTTGTTTATATTGTAGACTACCAGGGGTACCCGGCGTTGCCCGAGTAATAACCATAATCACCATCACTACTACCACCACTACTACTACCATAATCACCATCATCAATCACTACTACCACAATCATCACAATACTACTACTACCATAATCACCGGCCTCGACCTCCCTGTGCCTCATTAAACGGCGACCTCGATTTCGGCCGCTAAATGACCTCCGATTTAGGATCTGACCTCATCCGTACCCCCATTTTGGGGGGCTGCGAACAACTTTCGTTCCATACACCTTTTCGATCGGAGGCCTCCTTCTGCCCCAAACGGTAATTTTTCCGATTTCGCGCCCATTTTCTCCGTCCCTTTCACCCTGGGGAATTCTATTTGTTCACTAAAACCTGCCAAGGGACCCCCTTACTATGCATACCAAGTATGAACGCTCTAGCTTAAAAAATGTGGCCATGCATAAAGAACACACAGACAGACACAGACAATTGAATTTATAATATAGATTATTTAAAGGTAGCTTAGTTATTGGTTAACCCTTTCTGTACCGGCGACGTCTTATTAATGTTATTCTAGCTAGGGATTTGTGCAGTTTAAGAAGGATCTGTGGTAGCAAAGAGGGTTAAGAAGGATCTGTGGTAGCAAAGAGGGTTAAGAAGGATCTGTGGTAGCAAAGAGGGTTAAGAAGGATCTGTGGTAGCAAAGAGGGTTAAGAAGGATCTGTGGTAGCAAAGAGGGTTAAGAAGGATCTGTGGTAGCAAAGAGGGTTAAGAAGGATCTGTGGTAGCAAAGAGGGTTAAGAAGGATCTGTGGTAGCAAAGAGGGTTAAGAAGGATCTGTGGTAGCAAAGAGGGTTAAGAAGGATCTGTGGTAGCAAAGAGGGTTAAGAAGGATCTGTGGTAGCAAAGAGGGTTAAGAAGGATCTGTGGTAGCAAAGATGGGTTAAGAAGGATCTGTGGTAGCAAAGAGGGTTAAGTATGATAGTTCCAAGCCCCTTTAATTGCTGGAGGCCCTTTAGGAAACTGAAGGGGACACCCACCCATTAAAAGGCTACAAACTATCTCAATTAATCCTTTTAGTTACCCGACATCCTTCCTAATCTTCATAAAATGTAGCTGAAATAAAGGGATAACTGAGTGAGGTTGTCAATTGCCGACTTGCGAGTTTCGTTCTATAAGGAAGTTGGAGCTGTAAACATCGATATTTAACAGAATTACCAGCTAAAATACAGTTGTAGTACATTCATAAATACATAAAACCCAATTCAACACACCATTTATCCATCACAAACCTACATTATTATTGCATTTCTGTTTAATGTCGATGTTCACGGCTCCAACTTCTTTATAGCCTGAAACTCGCAAGTGGTCAATTGTCACTCGTTCACCAGTATACGGTCCAACTCGGGTATATGCTGACCCTTTAAGGGGAGGTTTTTAGTTTGTTTCCTACTCCTCCAGGAATCTTAAATTGTCACCCCCTTGACCCCTTTCAAGATATATTTCTACATTTTTCGGTAGAAAAATGTCACGGCCGAAGGCCGGTTACTCTTAAATTACAGGCTCGCTATCGCTCGCCAGGATAAAATCAACACCTAAATGGCACGAAAGGTCTTAAAATTGACAGAATGGGGCGGACATTCTTAAAATCACCAAACTAATGGGGCAAACGTCTTAAAATCTCAAAAGCAATGGGGTTAGACATGAGGGAGAAAGGGATCAAGAAAAAAGTCCCTCAAGTGGAAATCTCCCCGACCCGATTACTCATTTCTTTTCTGTTTTCTGGTGTGGTGGAGTGGTCTTGCCAGTGGACTGGTAATCCAATGGACCCGGGTTCGAATCCCGATATGTCAATGGGAAGATATTTTTGGGATGGAGTTTGTGCTGTACCTAGTGTGACGCACCCCAGTGCTGTGCAACGCAACCTGATTGTACTCCTTGGTACTCGACTGTACCGCCCGTGATCTGGCTACCGTCAGCCGCAATGTATATTGAGTGTGACAACTTATAACTATGTTCTTTGTATCTCTGCAAAGGTCTCATGTGCTAACCAGTGGTGGGTTTTGTTTTAAGCCATGTCGAGACCTTCCATTTAATATGTAGTATCAATAGAGAAGTTGATAGATAAGACAATGGGAGTTCAGAGAGAGAGAGTGAGTTAGGCTTCAGAGCAAGAGGGTAGCAATGCGCCGCGCTGCCGGCCGGGTGGTTGCCAGACGTATGGACTGGTTGGCAGCCTTGCGCTTATAGCTAGGCGCGACAGGGTTGGTAGTCCATTGTTGCTGGCCCATGTTGTCGTACAGCACATTGCCTGGAGGCTGGCTGCGTGTTCCATGACCAGGTTGCCTAGAACCTTTGAGATTCTAACATCCCTTGCCCTCTCTCCCAACTTCTCACGGTTGCACTCTTTCTCTCTGACGACATTACTCTCATTTCATTCTTCTCTCTATTTAAATGCATAACCTTCCCTTGAGGTCCTAAAGGAGTTTCAGCACTCACCTCTCGTATTACTCTTAGGACAAGCATATATTTACATGTATTAGATTTAAGGGGTTAATGTGAACAGCGATCTTCTTGATGAGGATAGTTGGTGAACGTTCTACATGTTCACGAGTTATATGCCCCGCTCATCATCCCATTTGTGACTAGACTGGTGCCATGTGTAAGAGCCCGACCATGCCCAGGAGTTGTCTGTAGAGGGACGAGGACTTAGCCTTGATTTGCATACCGAGCCAGGAGCGAGTGTAGCACCCGAGACTACAGCTCGCTCGTAGTGCCGGTATAGTAGAGTAACGTAATTTATCTGTCCTTGTGTTCTCTACAGTCTTCTCCTGGGTTCTCGCTTTCGGTGCTGGGACTCGTTGTTCCTGTGACTTGGCCTGCTAGCTAGAACACATGGGGATGATGAGTGGGATATATCTTTATTTTACTATGCATTGCAGCTCTCTTTAAGTATATGTATGTAACCCTTTACAATACACATTACTCACACACAAGACAACACTATTAATACTTTCATGTATCAATTAACTGCACTGTCGTTTTGCTGCTGTGTCCGGAGTTCTGTTGCGTAGGGCGTATGCGGACTCGGAGGGGAGACAGAGTGAGAGAAGCGAAGTAGCCTATGCGGTAGTAGGCTACCGGCGCAGTACTGTTGCCTGCAACCTTTTAGTTATTCCAAGTATAGATTCATTATTATAATAAGTGACTACTATTTATGTTCCTCCCATGTGTATTATTAGGTATCTACTGGATCATGAACATCTTGTATGCTACATGCTAGTGCATGTTAGTAGGGGACAGTTAGTGTAGTGCACGCGCTTTCAAGTAGGCGTGTACATTTGTCATTTAGCATTTCACTGTCATACCTTTAGCCTGCTTCTATTCTACATTATTAGAGGCTTAATATTAACGTAGTTTCTTGAGTATTGCATTTCTTTAGTAATAACGTAACCTATAAATGTCTGAGGGAGTTTAGCCTCATAGCCTACCCCTGTTGTACACTTTCGCCGAGTTAAGGTACCTCGTTACCGTAGACGATAACTCTGTAGGGCGTTGGTGCTTTTGTTGTCTGGAGCATATAGTATTTGGGACTGGAATCGAGCGTGTCGTTGTCACTTAAGCCATTTCTGTCCTACGATCAAGAATCCCGAATATGTATTGCCGATCCAGCCGTAACAAAATGGCGACCTTGCACAAGATTCAGTAGTATCCTATCACATGTTTTTTGGAGAACTATTCTATGCTACCTAGTAGAGCTGGCTAGGATTTTCTTGCATATTGGAGGAATTTTTATTGTGTCATTATTGTATTGGTGGACGATTGTTTCGTTAGGTGTCTAGAGTAGAGTCATTCAAGCATCATTAACATTTTGTGAGTCGAGACTTCAATTAGTAATAAGCACTTTTTTTTTTTTATGAACAGCAATTGTATAACCAGCACTATGTCTAATGACTCATCATTTACGGGGGAGGATAACACGGTACAGCCTAGTGACCAGCAAGTACAGCAGATATTTAGGGAGGGGAGTGTTATAAGTGGAGAGAGGGATGCCCGGGCATTTTTGCAGACACCTTTGACCGAACAGCGCCTGCAGGCTATTGATTGTTACGGTCTTCGCTGTTTAGCCACGGTTTTGGGGCGGGACTGTCCTGACAGTTGGCCCAAGAAGAATTTGGTGGCATGTTTGTTGGGTGATGGCGATGGGGCGGTGGGTGGAGTGGGGTCTTGGGGGGTTCCCTCCAAGCCTCCATTCCACTCTACCCCTGAGCTGGGCCCTCAGCCAGCGAGTCTTAGCACGATGCAGCAGGAGGGTTCTCAATGGCAAGCTGGCTTACCCGTAAACACGTCTCGGTGTGGATCCCCCATTTTGTGCTCTCCCCCCCCAGGCCTGTCTCCTGAGATGTTATTTCAGCTAGAACTAGCTAAGCTTAAGTTGCGAGAGAGTCAACAGGCTAGTATAGAACGGATTAAGCTGCAGGAGACTCAGATACAACAGGCTAGTATAGAACGGATTAAGCTGCAGGAGACTCATATACAACAGGCTAGTATAGAACGCATAGAGGTTGCTAGAATCCAAGCCAATCAGGATGCAACCAGGTACCAGGCTGAAATGGATGTCGAGAAGTCTAGAGTAGAGACCACGGGGCGTCATCTCGGTGGTGGGCACCGGGTTACAGACTCACTTTCGCATTTAATTAAGTTAGTACCCGCATTTGATGAGACAGCAGTGACTGAGTTTTTGCTCGTTTCGAAAAGAAGTGTCGTGAGTATGACTGGCCGGAGGTTAAATGGGCAGCATTAGTTTCATCACGTCTAGTGGGTAAGGGGTTGAAAGCCTACGATGCACTGTCACTGGACGAGAGTGTCGTGTATGGACTGGTGAAGGAGGCTGTGCTCCGGGCCTACGAACTGCAACCCGAAACTTATAGATTGAAGTTCCGTGGCGTGAATAAGAAGAGCGACGTCAGTTTTATGGAGCACGCACGGGACTTAACAGATGCATGTAATAACTGGTTTCGGTCCGAGCACGCAGAGTCGGCTGAGGAAATTAAGCAACTTTTCTATCTGGAACAGTTTTACAAATGTACTGGAACCGATCTAACGCTGAACATTAAGGAAAAATGTCCCAAGACAGTAGAGGAGGCTGCCAAGATGGCAGACCTCAGATTATCATTGATTCGTGGTTGCGGTGCCGCTCAGAGGGCTGAGTCAGGGCAGAAGGGGCGCTATACCCCACCCACCAGAGTTTTCGATAATAACAAATCCTATGACACACATAACCACACTAAAAGCATTGCACCTAATAACACCTACAAACACAAGCCTCTCCCATTTACTAAAGGTCAGGCCCCTTCTTCGCCCGCACAAGGGAAGAAGCCCATTGGGGATGTGAAATGTTACAAATGTCAGAAGCTAGGCCATTATTCACGTGAGTGCCCTAGTAACACTCCCGCTAAGCCGGTGTCATTGGTTCACAGTATCGGTGTGTCTCTGAAGGCTGCAGCAACTGCCCGGGGTAGGTTGTCAGCAGCTGAGGCACACGCGGTAAAGAAGCGTACGGAAGGCTCGACACCTGTCCGAGACACTTTCTGTAGCCATCGGGGACACGGGTTTGTGAGCTGGGGGAGTGAACTACGGAGGGTTGACTTGTTGAGGGATACGGGGGCTTCGCAAACTTTGTTGGGAAACTTGACAGGGAAACCGATAAATGCGGCCAGAGTTGTTGTGGTGCAGGGTATAAATGCTACGAGGTCATACCCACTTGTGAGGTTGGAGTTGAGAGTGGGAGAGGTGTGCAGGGAGCTGGATGTAGGGATCGTTGAGTGTTTGCCAGTTGAGGGCGTCGACCTTCTTCTCGGCAACGACTTTGCGGTGCCCACTTCCGGGACTCCACCCTTAGTCGTTGCCGAGAGGGCGGCCGACGTGGATGGTGAGAATCGGGAATGGGTTGGGAGGTGCCAACAGGATGAGATGGCCTGTGTGGTAACCCGATCTCGCTCTGCGGCTCCTGCACAGCCTAGCACTCAACCTCGGGGACAGTGGAGGAAGGATCAGGAGAAGGTTGCTAAGGGCAGGAAAAGGGACATTGATTCTGCTGCACTTCTCGGTGATTCGGTACTTGGACCTATAATAAACACGGGAGTTGACTCTGGCCCAGATATGGTGTGTAACAAGGCAGAGTTGGGTAAGACTTCGCGTGAGGCAAGAGCTGTAGCGAGAGCCACTAAGGCAGTAGAGCCTACTAGCCGGGGTAATGTCTTATTACAAAACCATCTTGATGCATTGACGCCCGGGGACATTAGTGAGCAGCAGCTGCAAGACGCTAGCCTAGCTCGTTATAGCAATGGTGCCATAGAGTTGGAGGAAGATGGGGATGCGAAGCCGGGAGATTTCTTTAGGCTCAACAGGATATTGTACCGCAGATTTCTAGACCCCAAATCGAAGTGGGAGGGCGGTGCGAGGGTAGTAGACCAGGTGGTTGTTCCAAATAAGTATAGAGAGTCCTTATTGTGTCTGGCGCATGATGTGCCGGTGGCGGGTCATTTGGGGGTAACAAAAACATTGGCGGCATTGGGCAGGTTTTTCTGGTGGCCTGGGGTCAAGGCTGATGTCTGTGCATGGGTGGCTGGGTGTGCGACCTGCCAGACAACGGGGAAGCCTAACCAGACAATCCCGAAGGCACCTTTGTTTCCCATACCTGTCACCGGGCCTCCGTTCAGCAAAGTTGTAGTAGATTTGGTTGGCCCTTTCCCGCCTACTAGTAGTGGCAATAAATTCCTGTTGACAATCATGGATGTGGCTACGAGATACCCGGACGCATACCCCATGAGAAACGGCTCGGCAAAGGCAGTTGTTAGAAACTTATTATTGTTCTGTTCCCGTTATGGATTTCCACGTGAGGTGCAGTCAGACCAGGGGAGCAATTTTACATCCAAATTGTTCAAGCAAACCCTTCAGTTGCACGGTATATGTTCTGTAGTGTCGTCAGCCTACCATCCCGAGAGTCAGGGAGTCTTGGAGCGGTGGCACTCGACCCTGAAGAGTATGCTACGCTGTTACTGTGCAGAACATGACACTGATTGGGATTTGGGTCTGCCGTATGTTCTGTTCGCTGCACGTGAAGTCCCAGGAGAGAGCCTGGGGTTCAGTCCAAATCAACTAGTCTTTGGCCATAATGTGAGAGGACCTTTAAGTATGGTGAAAGAGATCTGGGAGGGCGAAGAGAAGCCGGGGTCTGTACTTAAATATGTCCTTGAGAGCCGGAGAGACTTATAGGTTGCATGGCAGCGGCAGGTAATAACTTGGTTAATGCACAGGCGGTCATGAAGCACCAGTATGACGCCAAGGTGAAGCTTCGGGAGTTTTCGGTGGGTCAGGAGGTAATGTTGCTTTTACCTTTGCCTGGACACCCCCTTTCTGCCAAGTTCATTGGGCCGTATGTGGTGGCTAAGAAACTGTCCGACCTTGATTATCTCGTTGCAACACCTGACCGTAGGAAAAAACATCAGTTATGTCATGTTAACCTCATGAAAGAGTATGTGAGATGCCCCTCAGAGCCTCTCACTGTCCCTGTGCTGGCCTGCAGCGGCCAGCGTGGAGAAGGAGGTGGGGACAGTCATGCTGCTGAGGAGGATAGCTGGGACTGTGTCATTTCCGCGGAACAGTGGGCGGGGAATACTGAACAAGAGGCTAGGCAAGCTGTAAGTCACCTGCCTGAGCACCAGGGTGCTGCTGTCCTAGGCCTGTTCAGGTCATACCCCTCTGTTTTCGCCGAACACCCAGGTCTCACTACTCAGGTAACGCACGACGTGGACGTCGGTGATAATGTGCCCTTCAAGTCAGTGCCCTACCGTGTGCCCCCGGTAAAGTTGCCAGCTTTACGGGAGGAGTTAAAGTACATGGTTGAGAGAGGGATGATCACTGAAGTGGACATCACCCGTCACGTTGCAGCCAAAACCTGACGGCAAGGTGCGGTTCTGCATAGATTTTTGTAGGCTAAATGGCTTGACCACTACCAACCCTTACCCTTTGCCTCGAGTTGACGACAGCGTGGACAAGATAGGGAATGCAAAGTACCTTACTAAAATTGATCTTGTAAAAGGCTACTGGCAAGTACCCCTGTCGGACCGAGCTAAGCAAGTTTGTGGTTTTGTGGTAGATGGCAAGACCTACCAATGCAACGTAATGCCTTATGGGCTTAAGAACGCACCTGCCACGTTTCAGAACCTGATGAACGATATTTGTGACGAAATCCCTAACTGCACGGTCTACCTTGATGACGTGATAGTGTATGATGACGATTTTGAAAATCACCTAAGGCACTTAGAGACCCTGTTTGGGAAGTTGCACGATGCTGGGCTGGTGGTGAACCTGAGGAAGTGCGAGTTTGTAAAGGCTACTGTGCAGTATCTTGGCTTTGTGGTCAGGTTAACCCGGGTGTGCCCCCCCCTGAGCAAGATACAGGCTATCAATATGTTTCCCAGGCCCACCACTAACCGCCAGGTCATGCGGTTCCTAGGTATGATAGGCTATTATAGGCGCTTCATCCGGGGATACTCTACTGTCTTAGCACTGTTAACTGATCTACTGTCGAAGTCAGTGAAGTTCTGTTGGGCTGCGGAGTGTCAGAGGGCTTTCGACCTAGTCAAGCACCTGCTGTGTACACATCCGATTTTGAGGGCCCCAGACTTCTCCAGGAGTTTTCAGCTGGCGACTGATGCCAGCGGTGTGGGTGCCGGGGCAGTGTTACTGCAGACTGATTCCGAGGGCTTGGAACACCCAGTGAGCTTCTTTTCTCGCAAGTTTAATTCGGCACAAAGGAATTACTCGACTATAGAGAAGGAGCTTCTGGCTATCGTTTTGTCGCTCAAAACATTTCGAAGTTTATGTTCCAGCCTACGGCCCGGTAGTGACGATTTATACGGACCATCATCCCTTGAAATTCCTAAATCAGTTTCACAATCGGAATATGCGGTTGACCAGGTGGTCTCTAATGCTCCAAGAGTATAATCTCAACATTCAGCATATTGCCGGGAGTGAGAACGTGATAGCAGATTGTCTATCAAGGGTTGATGATCCAAGATAGTCGTGCACGGTGTGTGGGTTGAGCAGGAGTAAAATTAGGCTATCATAACGCCGTCCAAAAAGATTATAAAACAATAAAATAAACGAGAAAACTCTTTATTTTTTTTTAGTTTTGTAAGTCTTTATTGTTGTAGCATGATGCATGCGATATTGTGTTTTATGTATAATTCACACTTCAGTTGTTGTGCACTTTTTGCAATTAGTGGCAGCTAAGGGTAGCAGGTCGGTTGGTTGCCTGTCAGATTTTGATAATGCTTCTAAGGTCGATTATCTAAAATCTTGGGGGGGCTGTGACGCACCCCAGTGCTGTGCAACGCAACCTGATTGTACTCCTTGGTACTCGACTGTACCGCCCGTGATCTGGCTACCGTCAGCCGCAATGTATATTGAGTGTGACAACTTATAACTATGTTCTTTGTATCTCTGCAAAGGTCTCGTCATGTGCTAACCAGTGGTGGGTTTTGTTTTAAGCCATGTCGAGACCTTCCATTTAATATGTAGTATCAATAGAGAAGTTGATAGATAAGACAATGGGAGTTCAGAGAGAGAGAGTGAGTTAGGCTTCAGAGCAAGAGGGTAGCAACGCGCCGCGCTGCCGGCCGGGTGGTTGCCAGACGTATGGACTGGTTGGCAGCCTTGCGCTTATAGCTAGGCGCGACAGGGTTGGTAGTCCATTGTTGCTGGCCCATGTTGTCGTACAGCACATTGCCTGGAGGCTGGCTGCGTGTTCCATGACCAGGTTGCCTAGAACCTTTGAGATTCTAACATCCCTTGCCCTCTCTCCCCAACTTCTCACGGTTGCACTCTTTCTCTCTGACGACATTACTCTCATTTCATTCTTCTCTCTATTTAAATGCATAACCTTCCCTTGAGGTCCTCAAGGAGTTTCAGCACTCACCTCTCGTATTACTCTTAGGACAAGCATATATTTACATGTATTAGATTTAAGGGGTTAATGTGAACAGCAATCTTCTTGATGAGGATAGTTGGTGAACGTTCTACATGTTCACGAGTTATATGCCCCGCTCATCATCCCATTTGTGACTAGACTGGTGCCATGTGTAAGAGCCCGACCATGCCCAGGAGTTGTCTGTAGAGGGACGAGGACTTAGCCTTGATTTGCATACCGAGCCAGGAGCGAGTGTAGCACCCGAGACTACAGCTCGCTCGTAGTGCCGGTATAGTAGAGTAACGTAATTTATCTGTCCTTGTGTTCTCTACAGTCTTCTCCTGGGTTCTCGCTTTCGGTGCTGGGACTCGTTGTTCCTGTGACTTGGCCTGCTAGCTAGAACACATGGGGATGATGAGTGGGATATATCTTTATTTTACTATGCATTGCAGCTCTCTTTAAGTATATGTATGTAACCCTTTACTATACACATTACTCACACACAAGACAACACTATTAATACTTTCATGTATCAATTAACTGCACTGTCGTTTTGCTGCTGTGTCCGGAGTTCTGTTGCGTAGGGCGCATACGGACTCGGAGGGGAGACAGAGTGAGAGAAGCGAAGTAGCCTATGCGGTAGTAGGCTACCGGCGCAGTACTGTTGCCTGCAACCTTTTAGTTATTCCAAGTATAGATTCATTATTATAATAAGTGACTACTATTTATGTTCCTCCCATGTGTATTATTAGGTATCTACTGGATCATGAACATCTTGTATGCTACATGCTAGTGCATGTTAGTAGGGGACAGTTAGTGTAGTGCACGCGCTTTCAAGTAGGCGTGTACATTTGTCATTTAGCATTTCACTGTCATACCTTTAGCCTGCTTCTATTCTACATTATTAGAGGCTTAATATTAACGTAGTTTCTTGAGTATTGCATTTCTTTAGTAATAACGTAACCTATAAATGTCTGAGGGAGTTTAGCCTCATAGCCTACCCCTGTTGTACACTTTCGCCGAGTTAAGGTACCTCGTTACCGTAGACGATAACTCTGTAGGGCGTTGGTGCTTTTGTTGTCTGGAGCATATAGTATTTGGGACTGGAATCGAGCGTGTCGTTGTCACTTAAGCCATTTCTGTCCTACGATCAAGAATCCCGAATATGTATTGCCGATCCAGCCGTAACACTAGTATCAGTGCATTACCACAAAGCCCACCGAAACGCCAAATAAATACCCTCATTGTTCCCTGATTATATAGCACTGTATGAATATTCCCATATTCAAAATATGCTACAGGGGGGCAATGCTTAGTGAGTTCATTGCTCAATAGGTGGCGTTCTGAGAGTGAGGGTCCGAGTCTATGGGGTGAGATAGCTCCAGAGATGGGGCTGCTTTGAACCGTGAGTTGGTGCTTCACATGTCTCACTCCCTAGACTGGAACAAGACCTCACAGGCTTCACCGTGTTGAGCGGTAGAATGTACAGACTCTCAGCCTATGCCCGAGAGGGAGTAGTTGGAATATATATATTTAAAAAAAAATAAAAAAAAAATAGTAAGGGTATATGGAAGTCAGAGGGTTGATTGAGATAGTCTGTTCCCATTTATTTTCTATTATTATTAGACGATTTATGCAGATTAGGAAGGGTATATGGAAGTCAGAGGGTTGTTGTTGTTGTTGTTGTTGTTCCCTAAGCAGCCTGGCCGAACAGCCCCGAGTCCCTGAGAAAGGCCATGGCCACGATCGGGCTTTCCCACAGAGCTCTCATTGAGTGTAGATTGTGTTGTTGGCGTAGTGGTTGTGAAATGCAGTCTTCTATGATGTGTTTAATGGTATGAGGTGCTGTGTTACATCCCGGGCAGGCGTCGACAACAGAGTCATCCAGTCTCTTCTGATAGCTCAGGAGAGCTGGATGGTGTCCGCATCTCAGCCTGGCCAGGTGGACTCTGTCCTCGCGAGGAAGGGAGGATTCGGAAGGATGGATTTCGGGAGGTCGTGCATGCAGCTGCGTGTTGTCTGTGAGTGAGTGGATGGATCGGTGAGAGATATGAGTATGGATGTGCTTTTGGAAGTTGGTTCGGGGTGGGCAGGGAGGGAGAGAGGACAATAATTGTGTGTGATACCGTGTGCTGGGTGTTGTTTTGATATTTCTTGGTGTCTGTGGGTGTGTTGCCATGTAGTTTAGTGGGTGGTCTTGTTTCGTGGAGGCTGCTGCCAGGAATTGAGTGCCTCTCATGTCCAGATGGTCTTTGACTTTGAGGATTTTGGTTTCTTGATGTAGATGATCTGTGGGTGAAGTAGCTGTGCAGCCTGTAATGATCTTCAGGGCTTTGTTTTGAATAGTCTGTAAGGTCTTATGATGTGTTTCAGCTAGGTTAGAAGCCCAGGCTGGGCTTGTGTATTCCATCACTGATCTTATGTATTGTTTATATACTGTGGTGGTAGTTTCTTTGTTGTGTCCAAATTTTGTGTGAGCAAGTGACCTGAGGGCGTTAAGTCTGGGTGTCAGTTTCTTTTTAATGTTTGTGGTGTGCTGTTTGAATGTCATATGAGTATCATATGTTACTCCTATGATTTTGGGTGTGTGTGTATGTGTTAGGGGTGTGTTGTTTATGGTGAGTTGAGGGATGTATTCGTGTTCTCCTGTCCAACTTGTGAGCAAGGTTGCGGTGGATTTGGCTGGGCCTAGATTAAGTCTGTTTGTAGTGCACCAGCCATGTAGTGTGTTGAGATAGGGTTGAAGGAGATCTGTTGCTCTTTTTGGGTCATGGTGTGTGCATGTGAGTGTTATGTCATCTGAATAGGAGGCTAAGTTTATTTGGGGCGTATTGGGTGTAGTTGTATCGTGCATGTACAGATTGAAGAGTGCGGGCGATAGGACGGATCCTTGTGGGACTCGGTTTGGAAAGTTTCTGATTTTAGATGACTGACCGGCAAAAGATACGTGTGCACATTCTGCCTGCTAGGAAGTTGGCCAGCCACCTTTTTGTGTTGTTGTGCATGTTTGTGTTGTAGATTTTGTTTGTTAGGTTGTGGCGGGGTATGGCATCGAAGGCTTTACTAATGTCGAGTGTGGCTAATATTGATCTGTGTGGTGGTCTAGCTGAGTTGATGCCGTCGAAAGCTCTTTGTGTAAGGTCTGTGAGAAGAGTGTTTGTGGAGTGCAGTGGCCTAAAGCCATGTTGTGTTGGAGCTAGGGGTAGGTCAGGTGTAATTAGTTGTAATACTAGGCGTTCCATGACTTTGGAGGGGGAGCAAAGGAGTGTGATGGGGCGGTGCGAGGAGGGTAGCATGGGGTCTTTGTTGGGTTTGGGGAATGTGATGATGATACCATGCTTCCAAATGTCTGGTATTGTGTTGTGTGAATAGCTGTAGTTTGATATGTTAGTGAGTGCTTGTATGCCTTGTGGTCCCAGGTGTCTGAGGTGTATGTTGCTTATGTTGTCTAGGCCACAGGTGGGTGAGTGCTTGAGATTGTTGATGATATGCTTTGTCTGGTGATTGGTGAAGGGTGTATAGTCAGGGTCTGTGGGGAATTGTCTCTTACGTCGGATGACACGTCGGTCGTCTTTGTGAGGTTTTAGGTGGCTGACATGTGAAAAGTGATTGATGAGAGTGGTCCCTTGTTGTTTACATGAAGGAGTAGAGTCTGTTGTTGTGATTGCAGCATGTGATTGTGTTGTGTTGCTGTTGGAAAGTGTGATGCTGTTTAGTGTTTTGTAGAGTTTTTGGGGTTTGTTTTGTGATCAAGTGTTTGTAGGAAGTTATTCCAATTTAGTTTTTGTTGTTCTTGTATTTTGTTGTTAGTTTGGGTGTTGAGTGCTTGAATTTGTTGTGTGATGTCTTGTGTGTGGGGTGCTGGGGAGTGTTTCAGTATGTCGCGTTGTCTGATGAGGTTTTGAATTTCTGGTGTGAAGTTGGGGTTGTCTTTTTCTGTTACCTCTTGGAATGTGTTTCTTGTCATCGTTTTGTATAGTTTTATTGAGTATGTGTACAGCATTGTTGATGTTAGTGATGGGTGTACTGTTTAGAGTTGTGAAGTGTTGTTCTGTCTCATTTGTGAATGCTTCCCAGTTAGCTCTTTTATAATTGGTGTATGTGTGTTTGTGGCTAGCTGGGGTGAGTCTGGTTTTGGTGGTGATAATGATCGGGAGGTGGTCAGAGCCTAAGGTTCTGACCACCCTCCAGGATGTTGTGGGGGCGAGCTCTGGGGAGCAAAAGGTGATGTCTGGAGATGATGGGTTATAGAGGGCTTGGTGAGGAATATGGGTATGTTGATGGATGTCGTTAAGGATGATGAGGTTATCTGTTTGGTTTTGTAGTACCAGCCCTCTGTCTGTGTCGGGGTTGTCGACAAACAGTCAGAGGGTTGATTGAGATAGTCTGTTCCCATTTATTTTCTATTATTATTAGACGATTTATGCAGATTAGGAAGGGTATATGGAAGTCAGAGGGTTGATTGAGATAGTCTGTTCCATTATTTCTATATTATTAGACGATTTATGCAGATTAGGAAGGGTATATGGAAGTCAGAGGGTTGATTGAGATAGTCTGTTCCCATTTATTTTCTGTTTTCTGGATATTATTAGACAACTTAATTCAGATTAGGAGGGGTATGTGGAAGGCAGAGGGTAAATTGAGATAGGCCTAGTCTTTACCCATATAAATCCCACAAATCCTTCCAAAAGTGTATAAAATCGTCTAATGACATCCAGAATCACCTGTCAAAATGCGTAATAATCCCGAGAGCTACATTGGCTTGTGATGGCAGTGTCTTATTTAACCCCTTCTGTACCGGCGACGTCTTTTTGTTTACATTTCAGCTCCATTCAGACGATTTTGTGAAGCTTAGGAAGGATATATGTTAGCTAGAAGGATGGATTGGGTGAATTGCTCGTTTAAGGGGAGATGGTTAACTTTTTCGGCGATTTTTGCATGTATTCATTATTTTTCTAGTTTCCTCCCTAGACCTCTATCAAATTAAAAAAAACAAAATCATTAGATTCTCCTTCTAGATTAATCATTAGATCCTCCTTCTAGATTAATCATTAGATCCTCCATCTAGATTAATCATTAGATTCTCCTTCTAGATTAATCATTAGATCCTCCTTCTAGATTAATCATTAGATTCTCCTTCTAGATTAATCATTAGATCCTCCTTCTAGATTAATCATTAGATTCTCCTTCTAGATTAATCATTAGATCCTCTAGATTAATCATTAGATTCTCCTTCTAGATTAATCATTAGATCCTCCTTCTAGATTAATCATTAGATCCTCCTTCTAGATTAATCATTAGATTCTCCTTCTAGATTAATTTGTACATTTTTCGGTAGAAAAATGTCCCGGCCGAAGGCCGATTCTTCCAACATTACAGGCTCACTATCGTTCGCCAGGGAAAAAATCGACACCTAAATAGCACGAAAGGTCTAAATAATTACGAAGAAATGGGGAGAAAAGTCTTAAAATTGACTAACTAATGGGGCAAACATCTTAACATCTTAAAACTAACGGGGCTAAACATGAGGGAGAAAGTGGTCCAGAAAACCGGTCCATCCCTCCTTAATGTACAGTATATATGGATGGTGTGGTGAGGGAGGTAAAAACCGGTCCATCCCTCCTTAATGTACAGTATATATGGATGGTGTGGTGAGGGAGGTAAAAACCGGTCCATCCCTCCTTAATGTACAGTATATATGGATGGTGTGGTGAGGGAGGTAAAAACCGGTCCATCCCTCCTTAACCCGGCAAGCGCGATAGGCCTCACGGAAGGCTTCCTATAGGGAACGCGATAGGCCTCACGGAAGCAGGACCATAAAAAAAAAGGGCCTATCAAAACAAAGGAATTTGTCTCTAGGTGAGATAATTCCCCTCCAGTACTCATCCATGTAAATCTCACCCACCCCCCTCCCCTCCTTCCCCACCTTATTCCCCCCTCCCTCCCCCCTCCTCAATTATCACCTATTTTTCCTCTTATTAATCATTATCGGTATTTCTCTCGATAATGTAGCACAAGTGGGTTGCATAAAAGATCGTATGCAACACCCAGACACCGGCACACACCGCCCTCGTCTCAGTTGACTCCCAGACAGCGAGAGGGGATGCTCCTCCTCTCGGCTGAGATTATGACCGGGTGGCCAATATCTTCGTTTTTCACCACCCAAATGCTTTTCCCACTTATTTTAGCACTCTTGAAGGTTCATATATACATCATATATGTAAAAGCATACCGAAAACAAATAATGGTTTATATTGTAAATATAACGAATTCTGTCAGAATCCAGGGCTAGAAATGCACAAATAACTACCCTAGCACCTACGTCTATATCGCGCTTGTCAGGTTAATGTACAGTATATATGGATGGTGTGGTGAGGGAGGTAAAAACCGGTCCATCCCTCCTTAATGTACAGTATATATGGATGGTGTGGTGAGGGAGGTAAAAACCGGTCCATCCCTCCTTAATGTACAGTTATATGGATGGTGTGGTGAGGGAGGTAAAAACCGGTCCATCCCTCCTTAATGTACAGTATATATGGATGGTGTGGTGAGGGAGGTAAAAACCGGTCCATCCCTCCTTAATGTACAGTATATATGGATGGTGTGGTGAGGGAGGTAAAAACCGGTCCATCCCTCCTTAATGTACAGTATATGGATGGTGTGGTGAGGGAGGTAAAAACCGGTCCATCCCTCCTTAATGTACAGTATATATGGATGGTGTGGTGAGGGAGGTAAAAATGAGAACCATGGGTAGAGGATTGGGTTTAGTAGGAGAGAAGGGTGGATAATGGGAGTTAACACTATCTGGTGCAACGTTTAGTAAGAGAGAAGGGTGGATAATGGGAGTTAACACTATCTGGTGCAACGTTTAGTAAGAGAGAAGGGTGGATAATGGGAGGTTAACACTATCTGGTGCAATGTTTAGTAAGAGAGAAGGGTGGATAATGGGAGTTAACACTATCTGGTGCAACGTTTAGTAAGAGAGAAGGGTGGATAATGGGAGTTAACACTATCTGGTGCAACGTTTAGTAAGAGAGAAGGGTGGATAATGGGAGTTAACACTATCTGGTGCAACGTTTAGTAAGAGAGAAGGGTGGAGAGGGAGTTAACACTATCTGGTGCAACGTTTAGTAAGAGAGAAAGGGGATAAGGGAGTTAACACTATCTGGTGCAACGTTTAGTAAGAGAGAAGGGTGGATAATGGGAGTTAACACTATCTGGTGCAACGTTTAGTAAGAGAGAAGGGTGGATAATGGGAGTTAACATATGGTGCAACGTTTAGTAAGAGAGAAGGGTGGAGAATGGGAGTTAACACTATCTGGTGCAACGTTTAGTAAGAGAGAAGGGTGGATAATGGGAGTTAACACTATCTGGTGCAACGTTTAGTAGAGAGAAGGGTGGATAATGGGAGTTAACACTATCTGGTGCAACGTTTAGTAAGAGAGAAGGGTGGATAATGGGAGTTAACACTATCTGGTGCAACGTTTAGTAAGAGAGAAGGGTGGATAATGGGAGTTAACACTATCTGGTGCAACGTTTAGTAGAGAGAAGGGTGGATAATGGGAGTTAACACTATCTGGTGCAACGTTTAGTAAGAGAGAAGGGTGGATAATGGGAGTTAACACTATCTGGTGCAACGTTTAGTAAGAGAGAAGGGTGGATAATGGGAGTTAACACTATCTGGTGCAACGTTTTGGGGGTTATTTTGGTATTTTGCTTAATTATTATTGAAGATTTTATTTATTCTTCCAACAATATATTTTTAGTTTAGTTTAGACTTAGGAAGGTGTATTTCCAGACTACCTTCAAACTAAATAATCTTCCCCCAAACCCCTTCAAGCTAAGTTTGTACATTTTTCGGTAGAAAAATTTCCCGGCCGAAGGCCGGTTTCTCCCTAATTGCAGGCTCGCTATCGCTCGCCCAGAAAAAATTGACACCTGAATGGAGTGAAGTGTGTAACAATCACCAAATTAATAAGGTGAAACGTCTTAACATCTCCAAACTAATGGAGTATAACAAGGAGGTTCCAAATAGTACCGCCCTGCATCGAATAGGGTTAAGCCGGTATCACACGAGAGCTTATATAGTCAACATTCAATAATCAACATTTGTTAAGCAACTTTTCTGGAATATTTTGCACTGGTATCGGAAACTATACTGATGATAGATGAACTTTGGTGACCTGACGTATTTCCAATGTTAACCTGATAAGCTGCCAGACCAGTGTTGTGGGAAAATGTTGAGGGAAAAATCGCTCGTGTGATACCGGTTTTAGACTATATTCTGGTGAACGAGAGAGAATCGACAATATCACAAAATTATCCCTTAACTTCAGCAACATTTTATGAAGATTTTATGAAATTTAAGAAGGATGAAGGTTTTATGTATTTATGAATTTACTACGACTGTATTTAAGAAGGATGAAGGTTTTATGTATTTATGGATTTACAACGACTGTATTTTAGCTGGTAATTCTGTTAAATATCGATGTTTACAGCTCCAACTTCCTTATAGAACGCAACTCGCATGTCGGCAATTGACAACCTCCCTCAGTTATCCCTTGATTTCAGCTACGTTTTATGAAGATTTTATGAAGTTTTGAGAAGATGTCGGGTAACTAAAAGGATTAATTGAGATAGTTTGTAGCCTTTTAATGGGTGGGTGTCCCCTTCAGTTTCCTAAAGGGCCTCCAGCAATTAATGGGCTTGGAACTATCATACTTAACCCTCTTTGCTACCACAGATCCTTCTTAAACTGCACTAATCCCTAGCTAGAATAACATTAACCCTTTCACGCATTTATGACGCAGAGGTTGCCAGATTAGCAATAAGAAATAGAGTTCTCTCACTCTTATAATTACCTCTCCAACATTAGTGTTCTGCCCACAGCTAACTCAAAGACAACTGCAGAGGTTGAAGTAACTAAACTAAAGGTTTCTAAGTACCCCTGATGGTAACAAAGGCTTTAAAGAATCCCTAATAGTCTCAACACAGCTAACTCAAAGACAACTGCAGAGGTTGAAGTAACTAAACTAAAGGTTTATAAATACCCCTGATGGTAACAAAGGCTTTAAAGTATCCCCAATAGGCTCAACACAGCTAACTCAAAGACAACTGCAGAGGTTGAAGTAACTAAACTAAAGGTTTATAAATACCCCTGATGGTAACAAAGGCTTTAAAGTATCCCTAATAGGCTCAACGCAGCTAACTCAAAGACAACTGCAGAGGTTGAAGGAACTAAACTAAAGGTTTCTAAATACCCCTGATGGTAACAAAGGCTTTAAAGTATCCCCAATAGGCTCAACACAGCTAACTCAAAGACAACTGCAGAGGTTGAAGGAACTAAACTAAAGGTTTCTAAATACCCCTGATGGTAACAAAGGCTTTAAAGTATCCCCAATAGGCTCAACACAGCTAACTCAAAGACAACTGCAGAGGTTGAAGTAACTAAACTAAAGGTTTCTAAATACCCCTGATGGTAACAAAGGCTTTAAAGTATCCCCAATAGGCTCAACACAGCTAACTCAAAGACAACAGCAGAGGTTGAAGTAACTAAACTAAAGGTTTGTAAATACCCCTGATGGTAACAAAGGCTTTAAAGTATCCCCAATAGGCTCAACACAGCTAACTCAAAGACAACAGCAGAGGTTGAAGTAACTAAACTAAAGGTTTGTAAATACCCCTGATGGTAACAAAGGCTTTAAAGTATCCCCAATAGGCTCAACACAGCTAACTCAAAGACAACTGCAGAGGTTGAAGTAACTAAACTAAAGGTTTCTAAATACCCCTGATGGTAACAAAGGCTTTAAAGTATCCCTAATAGGCTCAACACAGCTAACTCAAAGACAACTGCAGAGGTTGAAGTAACTAAACTAAAGGTTTCTAAATACCCCTGATGGTAACAAAGGCTTTAAAGTATCCCCAATAGGCTCAACACAGCTAACTCAAAGACAACTGCAGAGGTTGAAGTAACTAAACTAAAGGTTTATAAATACCCCTGATGGTAACAAAGGCTTTAAAGTATCCCCAATAGGCTCAACACAGCTAACTCAAAGACAACTGCAGAGGTTGAAGTAACTAAACTAAAGGTTTCTAAATACCCCTGATGGTAACAAAGGCTTTAAAGTATCCCCAATAGGCTCAACACAGCTAACTCAAAGACAACTGCAGAGGTTGAAGTAACTAAACTAAAGGTTTCTAAATACCCCTGATGGTAACAAAGGCTTTAAAGTATCCCCAATAGGCTCAACACAGCTAACTCAAAGACAAATGCAGAGCTTGAAGTAACTAAACTAAAGGTTTCTAAATACCCCTGATGGTAACAAAGGCTTTAAAGTATCCCCAATACGCTCAACACAGCTAACTCAAAGACAACTGCAGAGGTTGAAGTAACTAAACTAAAGGTTTATAAATACCCCTGATGGTAACAAAGGCTTTAAAGTATCCCCAATAGGCTCAAAATCGCGTCATATGTCGGAGAAGGTTAATAAGACGTCGCTGGTACAGAAAGGGTTAACCAATTAATAAATAAACCATATCATTAAACCCTTCAGTACCGGCGACGTCTTTTTTTACTTTATTCTGGCTACTATTAGACGATTATAATCAGTTTAGAAAAGGGCATCCAGCAATTAACAGGCTTCAAACTAACTCGCCTTAAACGGGTTCACACATACCCGTCCTGAGCTCCCGTCCTTCCCCGACCACTGAAAACGTATGCAATCGTGCAAGGACTCCTACATAAATGGGTATGGTCTGTTCATGAACGTACAGTGACACCACAACACGGGCCGCGGCGGCGAAGGAGCCGAACATTATTGACATACCTAAAATAAACGGATCAGGACGGACCAACCGCCAAAATCGGTTCAAGGGCGGGTCACCCACGTGTTACGTCCTGGGATATATAAACACTGGGCTCTTTCTATTGGACTAGGTATGCGGCAACAAGCAACAACGGAAAACGCTAGATCCAACCCTTATCTATAAACCCAGGCAACAAACCACCCTAAACCGTCAAGAGTCCTGCCTGGACAACAAGGTATCCTATGACTCGGTTACAGGGTGCACGCACTATAGACTGCTGATAGTCAAGCAGGCTATATAAAAGATCACACAATTAAGTTGACTTAAAGCTTCAAGGAAAAGATAGATAACGGAATTAAATTGCAGAAACAATTTAATAACAAACTAGAAGAAAGTACATTTAACGTTACGTTAATTAATACAACTAATCACCCCTGCATGAAAGAAGGTGAAAGCAAACAGTCCTCAAAACATCGTACCGGTAGACAAGATGCGGGGTTCTAAACTGCATGCGGCTACTGTAGGATCTGATGCTTAGCAAAGAAAGTACGTTACGGATTTAGAGAACTCTCAACTCATAAGCAGGAATAAATACTAGTGATAGGACCTACAGTGTATAATGGCATAGGTATAATTAAATAAAGGCAGCAACTCGCAACATAACCACATACAGGTGTGCTTCTCACTCTTAGTCAGGCAAGCCTGCTCGGACAGAGTCTCTAAGCCACACCCTGACTCACAATGCTCACAAAAACGGTAAACTGTGGCACAATAACAAGCATACAGAAATAATAAACCCCTAGCTGTTAATCTGCCAGGCGGCAGAGGTCTAGCCGGAAGGATATAGGCTTCGGATACCCGGGCTGAGCCACCTGCTCTAGCCTAGGGACGTTCCCAAGTCTGTGCGCCAAATTACTCTAATTGAAAGGGTGCTCTCTTGAGAGACTCAGATCGCAAGTATCTGACTCTCTCCTGGCGACCCTAAAACAAAAGCAAGACATGCTAGCGCAGTGCTGAGTGGACTAGGCAAGGGCCCTCACACAACACAACACTAGACACACAGGGACACAGACAAGAAAATGCCCCCAGACTCCCACGGGTATCCTAGTAAAGTCGTGCGGGTCCACAGGACTCGCACCAGCAGGCTTTACTTAAAGGATCGCAAAAAGCCTCCCCTCCGGTCTAGCCCCTGCTAACCTGACACAAGAACACACTAGCAAGCATGAAACCACCAAATATGAGACAACAAAAAAGCTTCCTAGGTCTCATTAACAATTACATCTCTGCATAAGGCCCTAAATCCTATCTAGTTATCTGAGAGCTCGTCGTTAATACAATAATAGATATAAGGTCTATCAAGGGGATGGGATAATTAAATAGATTGGTGAAGTAGTGGAAGGAAGGTATACAAAGTAAGAGAGAAAGTTTCTAAGTGGGGTTGAGAGGGATAGATATCAAGGGGGTCCGAAGGGTACGACAGTGAGGTGAGCTCTGAGTCTTGAATCTGTCTGGACCGCGCCCTAGGCATGCAGAATACATCCCAGGCTTGGCAACACTCAACACAGTTGCCGGGTCAAAATCGTCTACCCCGTGCGTGAGTTGAAACTAAGCCTAACGTTGCGATCAAATGCATATGGCAACATCAGGCTCGTCCCAAGCTGGACTCTCCGCGCGAAGCAACGTCCCCCAGCCGGTCTCTCTCTCCCGCTCGTCTCCTCCCACTCTCACTAGACTTACATCTTATATATTATAATGAAACAATCAACTATCGAGAATAAAATATACTAAGATGCGTTGGTTAAGAATAAGGGCAGCTACAAGCTGTGAAACAACATAAGAATATCCCAGACATTAGTTACATTGTCGTAGGATATATACTAAGGAAAAGCCGGCCGGCCGGCATGCCGCCAGCCGGTTTCTAAACGGCTGGGCAGCCGACGCGCGCGCATGCCCGCACGTGGCTACTATGCAGAAGCGTCACACACATGACTGGTCAGCGCATAGGCGCCGTGTATAAGCGTCTATGCGCCGCCTAGATGCTACCAGACGTAGTCTATGCCCCAACCAAAATATTTGAAAGTTGAGACTGCGACGTGCCAACGTCGCCTCACGTGATCACCCCGCGGGGGCCCCCCCCCCCCCCCCCCGCCCCCCGCTAGTCCCTGCCCACCAAGCGTCCATAAAAGAGCCAGCCGCGTGTGGTCCTATCTCAGTTCCCAAGCCGCCGTCAAAATAAAAAATCCCTCAAGTGGAAATCTGCCCTTATTAATACTGTATAGTAGCATGCAGTTGGCTTGCATAATACTGTATAGTAGCATGCAGTTGGCTTGCATAATACTGTATAGTAGCATGCAGTTGGCTTGCATCTTCGTAGGTTTAATTGTTAATTTGTACATTTGTTGGTAGAAAAATTTCAATTTTAACCCGATGAGTGCCAGGGACGTATATACGTCCTCGCCGAAAAAAAATCGTAACAGCGAAACGACTGCACCTATGGCTTTCATATTTTTACCACATGTACCTTACCCTTTTGGCTACCCACCACAAAAATCCCAAATTCCTCCTCCCACCCACTCGCTGACTGTCGGTCCCGTCAGAAGGAAAAAAAAGGAAAATCTGTGGCGGCGAAACGACTGCACCAATCGGTTCCATATTTGTGTGACAAGTCCCTTACCCTTCTGCCTTCCCCCCACCAAACCCCCAACCGCCTCCAACCACCCACTTCCAGCCCGTACGAAGATAAGGAAAAAAAAGGAAAATCCGTGGTGGCGAAACTACCTCACCAATCGGCTTCATATTTGTAACATGAGTCAATTACGCTTCTACCTTCCCCCCACCATCCCCCAAACCACCCTCCCACGACCCTCCTACCCATACATTCCGATACCATAAAAGTCTCTGTAGTCTATAGTGTCTTTTCAGCTACTTTCGGGACCATCGGGGACCTGATTTCTGGCGAAAATGGACAAGGGGAGTGTTTTTTTTACCATTATCCTTCCTTTCTCTCCCAACTTGATAGATTTAGCCAAAAAAAAAAAAAAAAAAAAAAAAAACTCTGGCACTGGCAGAAGCACACCGTCAAAATTGGCTGGCACTCAGCGGGCTGGTTGAGACTGAGGTGTCTCTGTGCCATGCCCCAATATATATGCATGATGGGGGCCATCGCCGACGACACTGCGTCCATCATATTGTGGTCTCAGTGTCGTCGCAGTGCCGTCACAGTGCGTCTCAGACAGGTCGTATTCAGACTTATTAGGTCGCCTTCCAAAGGGACTGGTCGTGGCACCAAGTCGCCGCCCATGATCCGTCTGCCGGGGCGGTCACGTGTTGAGATCTCCGTCCACTAGCCGTGCATGCGCCGTCTTCCGGGGCGGTGGTGACGTGTTGAGGTCGGGCATCAGGGCCACACGTGGCCACTCGGGCCCACTCGGGACACAAGGTCATCCGTTTGATGCCGTCCAACAGTTTTTGGTGGTCGGGGAAGGACGGGAGCTCAGGACGGGTATGTGTGAACCGAGCTTAACCCTTCTAGACTACCACAGATCCTTCTTAAGCTGCACAAAATCGTCTACAAAGAGCTAGAACAAACCCAAAAGCCGTCGTCGGCCCAGAAGGGGTTAAGAAGGATCTGTGGTACTAAAGATGGTCAAGTGAGATAGTTCCAAGCCTGTTAAGGGGAGACTGGCCGTTTGTTTGGTCTATTAATTCACTTATTCATATATTTTATTAGTTTCCTCCCTAGACCTCCATCAAACTTAGAAAAACACCCCTTAGACCCCCCTTCAAGATAAATTTGTACATTTTGCGGTAGAAAATTCGGCCGGTTCCTCTTAAAATTGCAGGCTCACTTTCGCTCGCCAGAAAATAATAGAAACCTAAATGGCACGAAATGTCTTAAAATTGACAACGAAATGGGGCGAAAGGTGTTAAACTCGTCAAACTAATGGGCCAAACGTCTTATAATCTCAAAACTAGTGGGGCTAAACATTAGGGAGAAGGAAGTCCAGCAAAACAGTCTGCCTCCCCTTAAGTGAGATAGTTCCAAGCCTGTTAATTGTACGAGGCCTATTTTAAGCTGAATAAACTCTTCTAATGGTAGCCAGAATAAAGTAAGGATACAGAATGGGTAAACATGAAAACAAAAATGAGGCGAAAGGTCTTACAATCGCCAAACTAATGGGGCGAACGTCTGAAAATCTCAAAACTAATGGCGCTGAACATGAGGACAAAGGAAGTCTAGAAAAAAACAAATATATAAATAAAACTCAAGTGGAAAACTCCCCTTAACATGATCTAGTGCAACGTCTTGGGGGTTATTTTGGTATTGTGTTTAATTATGGAGGGTTTTAATTGTTTTGGACATTTTCGAACAATGTGTTTTTAGTTTACCCCGAGACTTAGAAAAACGCCTCTCCAGACCCCCTTCAAACTAAAAAATAACGTCCCCCAGACCCCCTTCCAGCTAAAGGTGTACATTTTTCGGTAGAAAAATGTCCAGGCCAAAGGCCGGTTTCTCCCAAATTGAAGGCTCGCTATCGCTCGCTTAGGAAACATCGACACCTTATTGGGTTGAACCATCATATAATCGCCAAACTAATGAGGTGAAACGTCTTAAAATCTACAAACTAATGGAGTAAAACAGGGAGGATCGAAATTGGCCCGCCCTGCACCTAAAGACTCTAAGAGAGGAGAATATCAGCAACAAAGGGACCAAAATGGCGGAGGTTGGCCGATTTCTGTTACTATATTGGTCTCTAGGGAGGGTACGTGCCCCCCCCCCCCCCCCCCATTGAGCATTGAGCTAACAAGTTAACAACACCACCATTGTACAAAAATACGTACTGTACATATCCATTGATCGTATTTTATATTTTAGTTATCGGTAATAATTCCGTTTTCTTATAAGCATATTTAAGAAAACGAATCTATTTAAATGGGTAACTAAATGATAATTCATATATGTCCTCAATATTCTACAGTATATTACAAGTAAATGCAAGTTAAACCAGCTAATTATTGCGTTTTATATGTCAGAATGAATTTACAAACAATAAACGTTAAATATTCCTTAATGTGGACGAGAATATCAATAAGCAACTATGTAGATATTTTAGGCTGTTGAATGTATCTGATCGCTCGAGAAATAACTCATTATTAAGTTGTCTGTTGTGTGCGTAAGGTGTGAAATTAGGCGTTGGTTATTAATTTTACTTTTTAACTTTTATATTTTCACTTTGTGTTTGATTTAACCTATAAACATTGTAATAAATACAATGAACAACAAGATACTAACAAATTGTGAAATCTGGGCGAAGGTATCCAACATTGGCGCGGTGCTAGGCAGTGGGTCCTATGGATCGGTCACTATGGTTGACTTTGATGGAAAACCAGCGTGCCTAAAGGAAGGCAAAGAACTCCACCACCGCTTCCTATTCCACCGTGAAGCCCGAATGCTCAACCGTTTGGATGGCATTGGAGGGGCCCCGATCTTGTTCGCCGTGGCGACGGACAAGCCGATCATAGTGATGTCCCTGCGCCCGGGGAAAACTCTCATGGGTATGCTAAATGACAACATCCCAATTTGGCAGTGGCTAAAGATCCTGAATGGTGTCGTCATTACGGTTGACGAAATCCATTATAAACAAATTATTCATAACGACTTAAAATTAGATAACATCATTGTGGACATGACTACTGAAGATTGTAAGGTGTCCATAATAGATTTCGGTTTGGCTAGCTTGTCTGGACCAAACACATTTTTTCCCACTGGAACTAAGGCAAGATATAAGAAATTTAAACATTATGCGCCGGAACTTTACCTTAATGGCGTAAGTTCCACTCAAAGTGACACCTGGTCACTGGGCGTTATGATTGCCAAAATTTGTATGAGATTCCAAACCGATAGCGATACCTTTCAAATGACTAGTTCCCTTAAGCCTCTCGTATGGGGTATGACGTGCAAAAAGGCCATTTGCCGCCCCTGCCTTTTAGATGTGCATGTCAAACTGGCTGACATCCTGCAAGGTTTTCTAGCTGTCTTGAATAGTTCACCGGCTGAGGAATCTAGCATTGAGTCGGATTCCAATCGTAGTGAACCGGACACCAAAGCTGGAGTATTGTTTGAAGATAATGATGATTCAGTCTGTGAGATCAAGCGCAGGGTTGCACACAAGAGAAGGAGGGAGTCGGATGACACCGAGGAGGAAGAGGTTGTTGGGGTTGCTAAGAGGTTTAGGAATACTGATCGATACCGTCTGTGTTATTCCTCCTGAGATTTATAATAATATAAAGAAGTGTGTTTTGGAAGTCTATACCCAAAATGCTGATGGGTTTAGGTTATTCTAGGAAAATGATTAATATGGGTTTGTTTATATTGTAGACTATCAGGGGTACCCGGCGTTGCCCGAGTAATAACCATAATCACCATCACTACTACCACCACTACTACTACCATAATCACCATCATCAATCACTACTACCACAATCATCACAATACTACTACTACCATAATCACCGGCCTCGACCTCCCTGTGCCTCATTAAACGGCGACCTCGATTTCGGCCGCTAAATGACCTCCGATTTGGGATCTGACCTCATCCATACCCCCATTTTCGGGGGCTGCGAACAACTTTCGTTCCATACACCTTTTCGATCGGAGGCCTCCTTCTGCCCCAAACGGTCATTTTTCCGATTTCGCGCCCATTTTCTCCGTCCCTTTCACCCTGGGGAATTCTATTTGTTCACTAAAACCTGCCTAGGGACCCCCTTACTATGCATACCAAGTATGAACGCTCTAGCTTAAAAAATGTGGCCATGCATAAAGAACACACAGACAGACACAGACAATTGAATTTATAATATAGATTATTTAAAGGTAGCTTAGTTATTGGTTAACCCTTTCTGTACCGGCGACGTCTTATTAATGTTATTCTAGCTAGGGATTTGTGCAGTTTAAGAAGGATCTGTGGTAGCAAAGAGGGTTAAGAAGGATCTGTGGTAGCAAAGAGGGTTAAGAAGGATCTGTGGTAGCAAAGAGGGTTAAGAAGGATCTGTGGTAGCAAAGAGGGTTAAGAAGGATCTGTGGTAGCAAAGAGGGTTAAGAAGGATCTGTGGTAGCAAAGAGGGTTAAGAAGGATCTGTGGTAGCAAAGAGGGTTAAGAAGGATCTGTGGTAGCAAAGAGGGTTAAGAAGGATCTGTGGTAGCAAAGAGGGTTAAGAAGGATCTGTGGTAGCAAAGAGGGTTAAGAAGGATCTGTGGTAGCAAAGAGGGTTAAGAAGGATCTGTGGTAGCAAAGAGGGTTAAGAAGGATCTGTGGTAGCAAAGAGGGTTAAGAAGGATCTGTGGTAGCAAAGAGGGTTAAGAAGGATCTGTGGTAGCAAAGAGGGTTAAGTATGATAGTTCCAAGCCCCTTTAATTGCTGGAGACCCTTTAGGAAACTGAAGGGGACACCCACCCATTAAAAGGCTACAAACTATCTCAATTAATCCTTTTAGTTACCCGACATCCTTCCTAATCTTCATAAAATGTAGCTGAAATAAAGGGATAACTGAGTGAGGTTGTCAATTGCCGACTTGCGAGTTTCGTTCTATAAGGAAGTTGGAGCTGTAA